>OX596269.1:381991-712881 GCA_951394255.1 Polyploca ridens | reverse complement strand
GGATTTTTTTTAATCCTAGGAATCTCATCTGCATTTTTGCAAAAAGAACCTCGTGTTTGGGAAGAACATGAAGACTACAAAGCTTCTAGATAAATTGTACGTTCTATAAGAGTTGTGCTCGACATTGCGAAACGAGGCGTAGCTTTGATTGAAGCGTATAATAAACTTATTATTAACGATGAAAAACAAAAGCAATTCATTGTTTTGGTTGTAAAAAAATCAGGCAAAAGTATCCTAATGCAAAGAAAACCACGTTATTAGCATAAGTTATATTTTTTTAAATGTTTATAGTTAGATAATCTGTGCATGCTTGTCCTTTTTGTAAATTAAAAAAAAAAAAACAAAAACAGTTTTTTATATTTTTCATTTGCCGGTAGCGACCCCTAACTATAACTTAAAAAATGTGAAAAAAATATAACATAATTTTTTTGTGCCTTAGAACAGAATGAAAGCGTGACGCAGATAAAATTAAAAAAAAAAATTTTTTGGGCTAGATAAGAAGCACCCTAGTGTATATGGCTACGGTAACCGCTTAACATCTGGCGGGCCGTACGCTTATTTGTCTTCTCGTAGTAGTTTTAGGTTACGCAAAATATTAACTGTAAACGCAGTAAGAAACTGGAACGAAAAATTATAGGCAAAAGATTTTAAGTGCAAACATAATTATCATCAGCAAGTTCACTGACCGCAAACTAAGTTAGGTACATACTGTATAGATATTTGAACGACTAAAATAGATACTAGGTACCTAATGCTAAGTTTATTTGCGTTTATCAATCGCTTATGTCCCCGGCTGCTGGGGCACAAACGTCCCCCAACAGGGAAATACCCAGGACTATATTTACTATTGCAAATTGCTAGACACCGGAAAAGAACCGATTTCTTTAACAGCTAATGCAGCAAATAGGCATACAGCTCGCCTGATGGTAAGCGGTCACCGTAGTCTATAGACGCTTGGAAGATCAGGAGTATCACTGGCTCGTTGCTGAGCATACAAAAATATCTTCACACCCAGAAGGGGTTCAAAGGGGATCCAGTCCAGAGGAGTCATTGTACACACGGCTACAGATCAAGCTATACATTTCCAGTATAAGTTGATCTCGCATTGTAAACACCTCTGGTCTTCTCATTGCCCCTCACGGGACATGGGGATCCAGGTCCGGGGCGGACCTCTTTCCTGGAGTTTCAATCGCCACCCGTGAAAACGGGTGGGTCCTTGGGTAATCCTCTGGCGTCTATATTTGTTTTGTGGGCTGTCTTGTCCTATGGTTGTCTATTGGAGTCGCCGCCCGTGCGGTCCGCCCTACCAGGTGAGACCACTGGCGGTACCAGTGGAGGCCCAGCAGGAGCGGTCACCGGTTGTAAAACGGGCGGCGCTAATGTTATGGAGGCCCCACGTCCTCTGCTTCTATATCTTCCTCGGCGACCAGGTCTCGCGGGAAGGCCTTGCGATTTGTGGGCAATGCGCGCCACGGGGCCAGTCCCCGGCATTGTAAAGGATTTCCGTACAATGGGAGGTCAGCTTATACTAGAATTGTATAGCTTGATCTGTAGCCGTGTGTAATGGCAGCGTAAGGATCACAAAGACCGGCTCGGAGAGAACATTATTTTGATACGCGTTTAAAAATAGACTTTAGGATCATTGAAATAAAGTTTATCGTAACATTTCACTTCTTTTGTTAGTGCGTTAGGACGGCTCTCCAGCATTCAATGTAAAAATAAACCTCATTTTAATGATCCTAAATTCTATTTTTAAACGCGTATCAAAATATGCTCTTCTCCGAGCCGGCTGTGTGAAACGTCCCTAATGGACTAGGCCAATTCTGTAACTAGGCGCCATGTCATTGTGTACTACACCTCTGGTCCCAGGTACTACACACACAGCTAGCACAGCGCCTCCTCATGCGAGCTCTGGCAACCTACATCTCCACTTTAAAGTAATGTTATCTGGCAACGATCTTCTGTAAGTTGGAAACATATCGGGGGGCACGGCAGTGCCCCCGCCGAGTCGAGCGCGAAGCAAACACTGCCGTACCATCCTTTACTGGAACCATTTCGCCGCATTTTCAGGCCCCTATTTGAGAACCTCTGGATAAGACCCGAACGCAGAAATTTTCGTCATCCAGTAAGCTATAATCACATACTTAAAATCCAAAATTTCAAGTCTGTAGGTCATTTAGTTCCGAAGTTAAGCGAAAGCAAAGTTTCACATTTATGACACTCACTCACTCATGATCATCAAAATAGAACTAGTACTTCCCATAAACTCAGAGAGCTGAAATTTGGTACAGAGTTAGGGTTTAATGACCACATAAAGGGAAAACTATAAAAACTAGGATAATGAAGATCTGGAGTACCTGGTGACCCTGATTAGAAAACACAAGAGCCCAACCAAACTATTAGAGATCGACATACCGCCTTTACAAAAAATATTCAACTTGGTGGGCCGCTTCATTTTCTACAAAAAGAAGTGAAATCCCATCAAAAACATTCTGTAAAAAACTAGCCAAGTCTCGATGGAGCTGCTTGTTTATCTCTAAAAAGTAATGAAATCTAGACAAAGTCGTGCCAAGTCTAAGGTTCCTTACTGCGATTTCTTTATTATTATAGTTAATATTGTGTGACTTGGCCGTTGAAGGGAACACAAGGGTACAAAACCAGGTGTTCCATGACACCATTGCACCAATCTGTACTTGTACTACTAACGTATAGAGAATGTTCAACGGCCAAGTCACACAACATTAACTATAATAATAAAGTAATCGCAGTAAGGAACCTTAGACTTGGCACGACTTTGTCTAGATTTCATTACTTTTTAGAGATAAACAAGCAGCTCCATCGAGACTTGGCTAGTTTTTTACAGAATGTTTTTGATGGGATTATACCTACTTATAATGATGATAAGATTGTTTTTAATTTTCACACGTTTGTAAAAACAATAATATTTTAGAAAGAAGTCATTAATTAGCATGTGCCTTTGTTCGCGGCTGTACAATAAATTAAAATAACTGTACAATGTTCTATGACCTTTATGTCATAGATTAAGTTATAGTCATGGATTAAATACCTACCACTTTTGATGGGTACACGTGGTTTGTTTATTACGATTGGAATCCACCAAAGTGGAGATGGTGGAGATTTGTTTTCATTAAATGATAACCAAGCAAAGTTTACAAAGTCAAAGTTCAAACAAATCTCCTTTCTGCTTATCGCTTTGGTGGATCCAGGCTTTACTTCTATAAATACGTAGGTAGTTTCCTAACATTCCAGGTAAGTGCTTGGTGACAACATGAGGTTGGTAGCCAGCCAGGCGGGTACTACAAAGTACCCTACTACTCTCAAAGTCAAAGCCATTTATTCAATTTAGGCCCCAGAAGGGCACTAATGAAGGTCACATTGACTGAAGTTACCACCGGTTCGGAACTCGGCCTTCAACTGAGAAGAATCTGGCGAGAAACTCAGCAAGGTTACAGATTTTAAATATTTTTTGGACAATCTGACTATGTCTACTCTACCACCGTGCTATGGTTTCCAAGGTCAATCTCAGTCTGTTCATCTCATAGAAATGGCATCCTTATGTATACAATTACAAGGTACAATGTTCAAGTACCTACCTACAGTAAACACATCTTATTTGACTACATGATGGTGACTAAATCAATGACTCAATATTTCATGAAAATTGACATGTAGTATTATTTTTGCATTGGAGCAAAGCAATCACTGAAGTGAAGATCCATTATTTAAATATTAAGGCCCATTCACAAAAAACTCTCCAAAACGACTGAACAGATTTTGGTGAGACTTTAATAGGCAGCTTGAGGGCTTTTCAGAGAGTAATCTAAGCTACTTATAATCTCTCAAATATTAGGGTGGTAGAAATTAGGGGCAATATTTTAATTGCCCGTTTTTCAAGTACCTAAAGTAACTATCTTTAGGTACTTGAAAAACGGGCATCATCGGGAGCACGGGTGTAACCGAAGAGCGGACCTAGTTAAAGAATAAAATCGCTAATAGGAAATGAATAAATTGTTTTCAAAATAGATGAAGCAGTAAATCTTAAATACCTTGAATCTGGCCTTACTTTTTGAAAGTTATCAATAAACATAAAAATTAATAACATATTGCTAACCCATTATGTTCAGTTTTTAATTACTTCATATACCAAGTCATTTGATAAGAAACCACAATAATGCAGAATGTACTGAGATAGTATTCGTGATGAATAAATAACATAGCCTTCTTTGACATTTATTTATGCCTATAATTTAAATGGTATTTTCCTTATTTATGATTTGTAGCAGTACATCCATGAGGGAATAAAATAATTTTGATGTAGTAACCAAGGAACTAAGATAGAGAAGTAAGCATCACCTAAATCCCATGAATATCATTTCCTGGAACTATTTTTTTCATATAAATAGTCTCACTAATTCGGCACATCAGTAGTCAGGTACATCCAATAATCCGACACCCTCCATTTCTCCTCCTCCTCCTTCATACCTCATTTGTTATAAATTTCACTGTTATCTTTCTGTGAAATGCTTTATTTCATTTACATATTATGAGTTTTTCTGTACAATCCAATAATTCAAACATTGCAATAATCTGGCAACCTCTAGTTTTTATTAGTGCCAGATTACTCTACTGTAGTTATAAGATGCATATCCTATCCACAAGCCATTAGAGTATCATCATGAAATTTGGCATGCAGATAGCCTATGGTATGGAGAAGGACATAGGCTACGTTTTATCCCGGGAATACGGATGAAACCGCGGGGGACAGCTAGTATAATAATATAAATGCAAAGTTTGTGAGTATGGATGTATGTTTGTTACTCTTTCACGCAAAAACTACTGAACAGATTTGGGTGAAAGTTGGCACACAGATAGAATATGTTCGTGATTAACATATAGGATACTTTTTATCCTCGGAATGCAGGTGAAACCGCACAGGACAGCTTCTATATCAGGTCCTATATCACTTATTCTGACATCAAGCATCATAGAACAAATATTATCTGTGATAAGGCCACTATTTCATTTGTCTGCCATTTTTCCAAGTAGTTAGTGAAATGTGTATAGCTTAGTTATCAGCATTTACTCCTTTCTTACTAATACATCTTTCACACAAACCATCCATCTCCTTTTCGGTAATCCTCTTCATATATATCCATAACTCTTTTATTTACATGTCTTTCATTCCTCCTCATAACATGTAAGGCTATTAGGTATTTCTACTTAATCTGTGTTGCATCCTATACTCCACATTGGAATATAAGACACAAGGTTTAATATTATTTGTCAATTAGTTACTGTTCTACAGAGATGTAATATTATCATCTTTGATAATATTACATCTTAAGAGTTATCACTTAAAACCACTTAAAATTGATTAATATTCAATGAATAAGGTTTGTATAACTTATAAATAAATAAGGTGTCAGTGGTTATAATAATTCCTAGCAATCTTGATGCTCTGAAATAAACTTTTGTAATAATTCACCTACATATGACAGTTTAGAGAAACCATAATTTTTTTTACTTTTAAATGATATATAGTTAATATTTCTTACAGAGTATTAGAATATATTTATAATGAATGAATCAAAAGATATTATAAGTATTTATTTCTGCATGAATCAAAATAAAAGCACAGTTCATGAATACCAACATGCATGTAACATTGTAAAAAAATCTTTATGAATACCACACTTTTTAGTTCTAAATACCACATAGCTACATAAATATCAGTTCAAAGGCAATGCTACTGAACTTAAAAGGCCATATAACTACACATAAAAGCGTACAAACAAACAAAACGCAGCTGCAACGATATGCGCGTAGTGTATATCTAAAAATAACACGAAAAACGAAGCTTGACTTGATCCTGCACTTTCAAATTACATCACCTCAAAGAACTAAATGATATCATCACTTCCCCGTCGGAAACTGTTTAATTATCACTGTCCATCCTTGACACGGGCCCTGTGAGCTTAAATAATCGAGATAAAAGTACTTACAAGCAATATATCAATGGTGTTATAGCAGTCCCAGTAAATCAATGAAACGAGGTCATTTCAGCAGTCGACACTTTTTATTTAGCACTCAACACAAACACTGTCCTTCTGCCACACTGTTTCGATTAATAGATCGACTGAATACAATTTGTGTCTGATATTTTTGTAGTAAATTAGCTTTATCAGAAAAAAATGTACATCTTTGACATTTGATGGGGTTGGTGTTACCACACTAAAGTTTTTCTGGATTACCTACCTACAGAATGGAATTGGTAGCTTTTCCTTGAGAACCTAACCTGCTAAATAAACACTTGTGTCTATTTCTTTATCGATTTCATTTTATTTCAAAACAAAACAATAGGAACTTTTCCGTTCTTGTACGGACGCCATCGAAGAAGATAATATATCGATGACGGACGCTGACAGAAGTTGTACTTTTATTCGATAATATTTGTTGAAACTTTAAAATTAGTTTGTACATTGAGTTGTCCCGACTTATCCCACGGAGGACAGAAAGAAGAGTTTTCCTGATTAATTTATCTAGTTTTAAAAGATTAATAAATAAGAATAATGGTAGAATTGGTAGATTATTCTCGAAATAATTTATGAAAAATAAACAACAGATTAGAAAATAATTTACTATTTATTTATTATTCTTCATAATGAATAACCCTATTCGTCAAATATTTTAATAATATTAAAATAAAACATATTTTTTAATATTATAACAAAACATATGAAAATGCAAGACATCGAACGAAACGTATAAGTTTGATTGAATTGATCATGAAAGAAAAATGAAAACTTCGATCGAAACGAAACGTAGTTGAAAAATGAAGTCAAATAAAATGTTCTTTGAAACCTTTGATTTGTCATTATTTAATAATATGAATTGATTTATGATTAATTTACAAGTTGATTGTGTAATATATATTCGATTAATTACATTTATACACTAACAAATAGATTTTGGAATTACGTGATTATTTTTCCACCGGTTAAGGTTATGTGGGAGTCATAAATTTTGCTCCCTAAACATTTTGGTTGGTTATGAAATACTCTTTTATGTGAAGAAAATAAGTAAATAATGTCGAGAATACTACACAATCGTATGAGGTAAGCGCAAAGTATTTGGAGATGAATTTCATGACAATTTAAATGACCGTAGTACATACTTACCTGACATAAACATAACAATATATAAATATTCAAGATCTCCGAATAAGAAGTTCCAAAATAATAAATTCTAACATGAATATAATATATATAATAACGTTGAAATTCATTCAATAAGATGTAACCTTGAAAACGGTTTTTTAAAATATCACCAAAAACTTATTTAGATTTAGGATAAATATTTTTCTGATATCAGCAACTATTCCAGTTATTATGGATAAAATAATATATTAGTTATTTGATACAGGCTTTCTTTATTCTTTTATGAACTTTAGTCCTTCACAGTTCCTCCTGCCTATAAACAAATAATAATTTTTCAGAGCATCTCTCAAACGCTCAAATGCTTGGTCAAGCGTAGACAAGAGAGCTGTAGCATTCTCAATATGGACAGGCCGGGGTATACTCTTGCACAAACCTATAGACACAAGTCACGTACAGCGACGGAGGTATGGCATGCTGGTTGCAAGAGCCGTCCGAGGTGTGTTGAAGATCAGATATCTGGTGCTTGGTGGAGCTCTTGGTGGTGGCATGACACTCAATAAGGTATTATAATGTAAATAGTTCATTTTTAGACGGGCTTCATGTAAAGTTTTGCATTTCTGCTCAGGTTACATTATTGTGATGTGTTTGACCTTAAGGCACATTGGAATTTAAATCTTTGGCATAAGGTTTATTATACACTAAATTTCCCCTGTATAAGACAAAGTCTCCATACCATAGGCTATATGATGCCACTTTTTATTGCAATCTGTTCAGAGGTTTAGTTATGAGGTGACTTATCTTAGGGTCAGCTCACACTGAGACGTAACGCAAAGCAGCACACACTTCTAAAAATAACAATAGAATATAGAACATTGAGCTGAGTTTCTTGCCGGAGACTTCTCAGTTTAAGTGTATTCGAACTGGTTGTAAATTCAACTGTATTTACCTATTGAGTATTAGAGACACTGCACTTGATCTTTTGATTTCTTACTTATGTGACAGAATTCAAAAGGTTGAAGTTAATGGTAAAGTATCCCCTGGGTCATCAGTAACTATGGGTGTACCACAAGGTTCTATCCTTGGACCTTTTCTATTTCTCATTTACATCGACGACTTACCATATCTTGTTGAAAAAAAACATGAGATAGTATTGTTTGCTGATGACACTTCACTTCTTTACAAGTGAATAGACATGATTTTAATTCTGACGATGTGAACAATGCTCTTTCTGAAGTCGTTGATTGGTTTACTATTAATAATTTATTGCTAAATGAGAAAAAAACAAAATGTATCAGATTCAGTCTACCCAATGTGAGACATTCGGACTAGTGGTGGGTCGTCGACGTTTTTACGGTCGACGAAACGAGACTGGTTTACCGTCTATGATAAACTGGTTCATAAAACAGTTTAATTTTCGACTGGTTTATCATAGACTGAATTGCGTTCTACAGTTTAGTGAACAATCGGAATATGTCCTTTAGTTAAAAACTTGTTTACTAATCAACTATCAGTCAACGAATTGTACCTGCGAATTGAAATGTTCCCTTTGGATGGAAGACCGGACTGGTCATCACCTCCAAACACCGACAAATTGCGGTTGATGATTCAAACTTAAAATAGGTGTCTTTGCATTCATTACAAGTTGCTTTATAGGTTCCATTGTCTTTTTCAAAGTGGTGCCAAATAACACTGATGTTTTTACGAACCGACATTATTAATATTTACACTAAAATAACCAGTCAAACACAGACTACACTATTTTTACACACTATTTACAATCAGTTTTTTACTTATTTCTGATTTACATTGTCTTATATTACCTAATTTATAATAATAACCTATAACACTTGACCTTGACCGACACGTAATGCATTTCAATCAGGACTAAACAAATAACGGAATAAAAATTCAAAAATATTTATTATTTAACCAATTAAAGATTCGTATCTATTACTTTGTTATAGAGTCTATTTACAATTGACAGCATTCACATGATATGAGATGACATGAACGTATTCGTTTCTGCATGAGAAAGAGAAAGAAACAATAACAAGCGGATCGCACGCACGTCGCATTGCTTCGGCAATCTTCGTAATCACTCGTTCCGTCGCGTCGTGAGTGGACCACGCGAAATCAAGTCGACGCATGTAATGTCGTTCATGAGTAAACTAGTTTATCTGTGAACTGTAAACTAGTCGAACCGTTGACGCCTAATAAACAGTCTAAAAAAACGGTTCGTTCATTCAACGCCCACCCCTAATTCGGACACAAATATTGTAATTAAAGGCGAAAAACTGGATCTTGTTGAAACAACTGTATTTTTAGGTATCACTTTAGATAATAAGTTACAATGGAGCCCTCACATTTGTAAATTGGTGGATAGACTTAGTTCTGCAGCTTATGCAGTGAGAAAAATTCGCGCTCTCACTGACGAATCTACGGCAAAATTAGTTTATTTCAGTTACTTTCACAGTTTGATGTCTTACGGTATCCTCTGGGGTATTGGTGCCGAAATCAATAGAATTTTTATACTGCAGAAGAAGGCTGTCCGCGCAATATATAAAATAAGGCCTAGAGATTCTTTGAGAGACAAGTTTAAATCTATTAATATAATGACAGTGTCGTCACAGTACATATATGAAAATCTTATTCATGTGAGGAAAAACTTAAATAACTTTCCTAAGAATAGTGACACTCATAGTTTGAACACTAGAAATAAGCACAAACTTGCTGTACCCTTAACTCTTTCAAGGGGCAATGTATATGTTTCTTTAATAAAGTACCCAAAGAAATCCAAGAGCTACCTATACATAGATTCAAAAAGATAGTTAAGGCGGCCCTCTGTGGCCGGCGCAACTTCAACGCGAGCATAGTCTAAAAGCTTGTTGTTTCATCCAACGTAATGTTTGACTGCGAATAAAGAGAGATAGCATCAGAGCCGTCGGTTATCAGTCGGTAAATTCCGCTGATCACTCGCGGCCGCTTCGCTAGGTCGTCATTCATGATTTCGCATTCATAAAACTTGTTCCAGGAGTATACTTCTTGGGAAAAAATCTTACAAGTTTGTGAAAAAAAAGTTAGTTATTTAGAATCTCCAATACATTTGCAAGACTGGTATCTTAATGTTTTCTTTACTTTTACAATTTATAGGTACATTAGATATGGCCAAAGTTCAGGCAAAAACGCTGTTTTTCGGAGGCTTTGACTGAATTTGTTTCACACTTTTTTTAAATTACGCCAAGATACAAGGCTAGATATAGTACACAAGATACTAATTTGTTCAAAATATCTAACGAAAAATGTTTAACAACGCCATAATAAGTACAGGGGTTTTGTATGAAAAGTATGACGAATTGAGTCCTCTTAAACAGAAGTTATGCACGAAAGGGTACTATAAAGTTTCTGATTTTGTAGATGACAAGAATGCATTTGAATGAATTGTTCGCTTCGCAGGCTATTGTTATATATATTTTGTAATTGTAATACTTCTATTTACATACTTAAAAAAAAAAACACTTGCTGAGTTTCTTGCCGGAGTCTTCTCAGTTCAAGTTGTATTTGGAACCGGTGTAGAGCCATTTGTTAACGTTCATAAGTGCCTTATCAGGGCCTAAATTGAATAAATGCTTTTTGAATTTGAATTTGAATTATTTAACGTTCATAAGTGCCTTACCAGGGCCTAAACTGAATAAATGACTTTTTGATTTTGATTATTTTATAAACAAAAAGGTACACATTTCAGGGAGAGAATTCGTATAAGCCTCACGGCTGCGCAAGTCACTTGTCACGAATTCTCTCACTTAAATGTGCACCTTTTTGTGTAGTAAAAAATGTTATATATTTTATTGCTATCTAAGCTTGCCGCGTCACGTCTCGGTGTGAACTGACTCTTACTCTTCTGTTCTCTTCTCAATAATGCTAATTTAAAATAATCCTCAACAGAAATATACAGAATGGAAAGATGGTCTTCCAGACATGGGATGGGTGAATGACCTCCTCCCTGACAACGACCAATGGAACCGCTTCACGGACACACTGATCACGGCTAAGGAGAGGATTGGAGACCAGTTGCAGATTGGTGAGATTCTAATGATAAATTGAGCGATTTGCTAGCAGTAGATGTAGGTACTGAGAATCTTAGATTTATGAAGTTGATTTGGTTGCTAGGTAGTTTCAAAGACATTACTAACTGGTGTTTTCTCATAAAGTTTATATTCATGTAGATATCAATAATATCTTCGACAGTAAGTTTTGGTAATATAGACTAGCAACACAATTTATTATTTATTAATATACAAATTGAACTGGTGAATTTCATACCACCCATTTTTTTTTTTGTTTTCCCTGTTTTTTTTAAACCTCTCCTGTATTCATTCAAACATAACAAAAAAAAACAACTTGGTCAAACTGTTTTTGAGTTTTAGCCAAACTTACTAACAGCAAGTGAGCCATATAATTCCGTAATCATAATAAAGTATTATAACTCCCATGTTTGAAAAACATATTTCAGAGGTAAAAAAATTATATATAATTATCTCCTATTACAATGGTATCTTTTCTATAAATAGAGGCTATAAAAACATGGGGGCCATGTAAAGCGTCCCTAGCTAGCCTCCCTAGCCACCTCAAGCTACCTCTAGCAACCTGTTAGGAACCTGTAGCAACCTGTTAGAAGCCTCTAGCGACATGTAAGAGCCCGGTGGTGTCGCTAGGTGTCCCACTGACGCTGTCGGTGCACGCAGATCCTCGGCTGCGTGACGCCGGGCTGGCGCGAGCGGCTGAGATGCGGGAGTGGCTCTCTCAGCGCTATGAGGATGCTGTGGCAGCCGCTGCGGCCAATAACGCAGCGCAAGTTGGTGAGTGGTGAGACAATGCTGATGCGAGCTGATGCCTTTTTAGTGTTTATAACTTACCTGGATTGAGTTTCCTTGATAAGGGTTGGCAGTTCTCGGTGATTTACCTCTTTTGGGATTGTAAAATTGTTTTCAATTTGGACTGAGTTGAGAGTATTCGAATGCTCCTGTCGCGTAAGAGTACAATGAGCAGCAATATATTGATTCATAGTTTTGCTTTTTTTTAAGGAGGTTTTTCAAGATATGTGGTATGGTTTAGATGTACACAGAGATCATTAGATGTACTGTAAGTATATAAAGTTCAACGGTCACGGTCCGTAAATTATAGGAATTGGCCATAAGTCGAGTATGTGTGTCTTACCATGTCAGCTTTGTAACTAAATTTTATTACTTTAATATTAGTTTGCATCTAATATATCTCTATAACATTTATCACTAAGAAATAGGCTTGTGTTTCCACAATTCCATTAGGTATGTTTAACGATGATGTGGCTCAAGGAAGAGTCCAGAAGGTAATGACCAGTTTAGCGTGACTTCTATTATTGTATTCAAGACTTTAATATTACTCTTCGCTTCTCGATTGTACTGCATAAGTACAAAAATAACCCTTAAAGTAAAGGAAACAAAACACTGAATCCCACAGATCAACCTCAGAAGATCGTGAATAATCTGCAAAGTAGACCAGCGCCCTCTCCTAGTCGATCGACCAGTGAAGACACCAACACTAACTACGGTAAGCTGCTATATTATTTCTGCTAATATTCAATCTATCCCATATTTGCGACTGTAGATTTAGGCCCTTTTCTCAGAAAAAAAAAAAACTTTGTTTACTCACAAAAAATCTTCCAGAAAAGGTCCATTACCCCCAGGTATTAAATTTCGAATTTGAGACTGATTTGACATTGTCTAATGTATAAGAATCGCAAAAGACTGTCATCGATTGACTGCTAAACATTGTCCGTGAGCAGAGAAGCGAGTCCACGCCCTGCAGGAGGAAGTGCTGGGGCTCCAGGCGCGCTACCAGAGGGAGCTGCAGCGGCTGGAGCAGGAGAACCGCGAGCTGAGGCAGCAGAACATGCTGCTGCGGCAGGGCAGGATGCCTTCCGCCAAGAAGATGAAGGTAGCGTACCTTGTGTCCTATCTAGGGATATCATCATCATATCAGCCCATGGATGTCCACTGCTGAATCATTGATTTCCACATGGAAAGGTTCTGGGCCGCTTGCATCCAGCGGCGCCCAGCGACTCCCCTTCAGCTTACTAACTCTACGAGCTATGTCCATCGTTTTCGTTCTCCTACAAATGTCCTCATTTCGGACCCTGTCATGTAGAGAAATTCCGAGCATAGCTCGTTCCATAGCTTGTTGAGTGACTCTGAGCTTATTTATGCGGCCAGCGGTGAAAGACCACGTCTCTGTCCCGTATGTCATCACGGGTAACACGCCCTATCTAGAGATATACAAGCCAGCAACTCTAGCAGCAGAATATGTGTTTTCCTTTGCTGAAACTGCTTTTGACTATTGTATTTAAACCATACCGTTGATCTCTCTTCTCCGGGCGCTCCGAGTGATCCGGGCGCTCCGAGTGCTCCGAGTGCTCCGCGCGTTCCGAGTGCTCCGGACGCTCCGTGTGCTCCTGGCGCTCCGAGTGCTCTGGACGCTCCGAGTGCTCCGGGTGCTCCGAGTGCTCCGGGCGCTCCGAGTGCTCCGGGCGTTCCGAGTGCTCCGGACGCTCCGTGTGCTCCTGGTGTTCCGGGTGCTCCGAGTGCTCCGGGCGCTCTGGGTGCTCCGGGCGTTCCGAGTGCTCCGGGTGTTCCGAGTGCTCCGAGTGTTCCGGGTGCTCCGAGTGCTCCGGGCGCTCCGAGTGCTCCGGGCGTTCCGAGTGCTCCGGACGCTCCGTGTGCTCCTGGCGCTCCGAGTGCTCTGGACGCTCCGAGTGCTCCGAGTGTTCCGGGTGCTCCGAGTGCTCCGGGCGCTCTGGGTGCTCCGGGCGTTCCGAGTGCTCCGGGCGTTCCGAGTGCTCCGGGCGCTCCGTGTGCTCCGAGTGCTCTGGACGCTCCGAGTGCTCCGGGCGCTCCGAGTGCTCCGAGTGTTCCGGGTGCTCCGGGCGCTCCGGGTGTTCCAATCACTGAACCACATGTCAGTGTCAATATTTCTATGGGGAGCTCTGAGGCATCAATCATGAAAACTGTTGTTTTTTCTGACCAAATTGGGGTCAATTTTGGACCAATTTTAAATAATCGTGTGGATCAGCCAGTTATTAATTATTGTATGCCGGGAGCTTCCTATACAGATATAATGAATAAAATTGTAAGTACTAAGTTTGACAAACAAACCACTGTTGTGATACTTATAGGAAATGGTTTGAACGTGAAATTCAAAGAATTAATTAATAGTTTTGAAACATTCCTCAAACTAAAGGCGATGAATGTTTTTCTATGTGCTTTGCCATACTCCGTCAACTATACGGATAAACAAAATAGGTATATATTGTTTTTGAACAATTTTATATATAGTTTGACATGTCGTCATAGTGACGTTTTTTCTTATTTCGACACTAATAAATTTGTTAGTGGACTAAAATTTACTGGGGACTCATTGTTTATGCCCAAAAAATGTAAAAACTTGATTGCTACACTGATAGCTTACAATATTAACACGGTTATAGCTAATATAACTAAATGTAGCCTTAGTGACAAAACGGTATTGTCTAGTAGTACTAATAATACTGTGATTAGTTGTTTAAACTTGTAACTCCGACAACAGAGAAGCATACTCATGGCATTACTTTACTACATCAGAATATTAATCGCTTCTCTGGCAAAATACTTGACGTTGAATTATTATGTGATGAAATCAGAATCGATATATTATGTTTTACAGAAACGTGGCTAAAACCAGACAGAATGCTTTTTAATGTAAATAACTTTACTGTTGCCAGTGCGTACAATAGAGTGACTGCTCAGGGTGGCGGCACCCTCATTTTGCTAAATAGTAATATTAAATATAAGAATCGTACTGATATTACTTGTCATTCTGTGGAACGCGTATGCGAGGTGGCATGTGCAGAGATTGAAAGCTCCATTATTTTATGTGTGTATAGACCTCCTGCGTCAAATTTTACTTTGTTTTGTTCCATAATGGAACAAATACTTAGTAAATTATCAAAATGTAATAAGTCAGTAATTATTTGTGGTGACTTTAATATTGACATCCTAATACCCTCATTAGATAGAAATAATTTTATTACGTTATTTAAATCATTTAATATGTCTCATCTATTTAATGAGCCCACGAGAGTGACGGCTACTACTTCCTCTTGTATTGATAACATAATAACCAACAGTAACGTTTTAGAGAAGTCAATAATAAGTGGCGTCCGTTCGGATCATTTGGCCCAATTAGTAAAGTTTCCGTGTAAAAAACTTAGTTCATCCGTAACGAAAACATTTAGGTCAGTTAATAAAACAAGATTAAATAATTTCAGCGTCAATATGGATTATAAAATTAGTAACACTACATATACTTCTGATGATCCAAATGTAAACTATGAAAAAATATTTAAAGATATTTGCAACGAATTTAATGTATCTTGTCCAATCAAAACTAAGAAGGTAAATAATAATAAACTTCAATTCTGTAACTGGGCAACTAAAGGAATCAGGAAGAGTAGGGATAACATGTATGATCTTTACCATCAGAGATCTTACAATAGTAATGAAAACTTTCATATATATGTTAGAAACTATTCCAAGATATTTAAACAGGTTTGTATTCGAGCAAAGGCCATCTACATAGGCAATAGGGTAAATAGTTCTAATAATAAAATTAAAACAGTGTGGCAGATTATTAATACAGAGACTGGTAAGAATAAAATCAAAGATAATACTTTTTCTCTTAAAATTAATGATACATTAATCTCAGGTAAATTAGAAGTAGCATCTGCTTTTGAAACTTTTTTCTCAAATATACCTATGGAGGCTACTAAAAATCTTGCTTCGTCTTCCACGTTAGCAGAATCGATTTTACAGAATAATTTTCAACAAAATATTCCAGACTTCGCATTCACCCAGGTTAATGACTATGACATTATCACGGCTTTTAAGTCACTAAATATGAAAAATACAGAAGACTTATGGGGTTTGTCAGTTAAGGTTATACAGTCAATTATTTTCAATATTGCCCCTATTTTAGCCCTAATTTTTAACCAATGTCTCGAACAGGGCAACTTTCCTGACTTAATGAAATACAGCAAAATTGTTCCAATCTTTAAATCGGGATGTAAAAACAATCCCTCAGATTATAGACCTGTTTCAGTACTTCCTGCATTAAGCAAGATTTTTGAAAAGATTGTGCTAAACCAAATGTTAAGGCATTTTAATAACCACAAGATACTCCATGATGATCAGTTCGGTTTTACAAGAGGTAAGTCCACTACGGATGCGGGAGCTAAACTTATTAAGCATATTTTTCAGGCCTGGGAGTGCTCACACGATGCTATTGGTATCTTTTGTGATCTCTCCAAGGCATTTGATTGCGTAGATCACCAAACGCTAGCTCTTAAACTTAAGTTATATGGAATTCGCGGAGTGGCCCTCGATCTTGTGGTTTCCTATCTTTCAGGGCGCCAACAAAAAGTAGGAATCAATGGTAGTGTGTCATCGGGCTCCTTAGTCAAATTAGGCGTACCTCAAGGCTCGATTTTAGGCCCATTTCTGTTTCTAGTTTATATAAATGACCTACCTTACATGGTGAAAGAACTATCAGATGTCGTTTTGTTTGCAGATGATACGTCTCTGATATTTAAAGTAGATAGAAAAGACAAAGACCTTTTAAAAGTTAACCACGCTCTGGAAACTGTGTCTCAATGGTTTGCTGCCAACAATCTAATGCTAAATTCTAAAAAAACTAAATGTATAAGATTTTCATTACCAAACGTACCAATAGTTGATACCAATGTTATTGTGGACGGTACTAAACTTAATGTAGTAGATAAGACTGTTTTTCTTGGTCTGACCATAGACTGTAGATTGCAGTGGGGTGCTCACCTGGAAGCCTTAGGTGGTAAACTGAGCTCCGCTGCTTTTGCAGTCAGCAAAATAAGGCAACTGACGGACATTAATACAGCCAGATTAATTTATTTTGCATATTTTCATAGCCTTATGTCTTACGGTATTTTGCTGTGGGGTTCTGCCGCAGACTTGGAATCAATTTTTGTATTGCAAAAAAGAGCAATTCGCGCCATCTACTGTTTGGGGTCTCGCGAATCTCTGCGAAAGGTATTTCCGGAAATTAATATATTAACTTTGCCCTCTCAGTACATTTTTGAAAATATTATGTATGTTCGTAAAAACATTAATTTGTTTCCAGTCAATAGTGATTATCACGATAGAAACACTAGAAACAAAGACAAAATAACTGTGCCTAGATTTAGATTAGCTAAAGTAAATAAGTCCTTTCTTGGGAATTGTATCCAATTTTACAATAAAATTCCTCATAGCGTGACCAGTATGTCCTTTTTTAAATTTAAGGAACATATCAAAAAGCGGTTGTTGAGTAGGGCCTATTATAAAGTGTCTCATTATATTGACGACAAGGATGTATGGAAGTAGCTTCTCTCTGCACCTGCTTCACTTAGCAGCTAGTTCAAGGTCCATTTTAATTCTAAGTATGCTATTATTATTATAAGTTATCTTTTTTTTTATTTTTTGTTTAATTTACAGATTATTACTTATAGTAATTAATTCAATTTAATGTTTTTCATTTATTTCTAAATTCTTCAATAGATTATGTCTGTCTCCTTAATTGTTATATTTTCTATACATATACCTAAATGATATTTAGTATAAACTTGTCAATAGTCACAGTGATAACAAATTGCGTGTTTAGTAGTTTCCCTTTAGTTTATTTTTTATTTCTAAGCCAGACTTAAGTAAGTCATGCTCACTTTAAGGCCTTTGCTTGCGGCGGCGTCGTGTGACGGGTCGCTCACTTCCCTCCAATATGGCGAGGAGGGCGATGGCTGCCACACGCGTCATACTTGTGAACAGGTGCTGCTTGTGGGGGTTGGTCTGCTTAAGTTTGCCATTTATTTATTTACTTATTAAATATAGATTCAGTCTACTTTGTAGTTTTGCGGCCGCGCCGGGGCACGCAAATGTTGTCAGTGCGATTAGAATGTAAATATTATGTAATGAATCTAAGCTTGTTTTGAAAAGAGTAATTGCTGAGTTTATTGCCGGCTCTTCTCAGCAAATGCAACCTTCCGAACCGGTATTAGAGTATTAGAGTCAGACTTTTCATAAGTGCCTGCGAAGGTCTATTTGAATAAATGATTTTGAATTTTGAATTTTGAATTTTGAATTCGATGCGTACCCCAATAACGCTCGTCTATGTGTAATAAACAAAAGAAAACCAGAAGAACTTAAGTGTAAATCAATAAAGTTCATATTTGTGCCTGCTGGAGATCAAATCTCCTGGGTTTAGATCCTTGATTATGCAAGTTGCTTTTGCAATTTTTTGCTTAGAAATATTCTCAGTGAAATGTCTACAGACTACAGACAAAGTTAGTAAGCAGGCAGCCATCGCTCGAGGAATCGATAATTAACGGGAAGGAAGGTTCTCGAATGGCGACCACGTACTGGAAAACCTGGTCAGAGTCGCTGGGCATCGCTGGATGCTAGCGGCCTAAAACTGTTCGACGTGGAAGTTAATGGGGAGGCCTATGTTCAGAAGTGGAAATTCTTAGGCTGATATGATGTGTACCGACAACTCTTCGCGATTAAACTTGGCATCAACCTCATCTGATTTTTTCTGTCAACCCTGTCAACATTTGACAAGGAAGACGAAAAGCCATAGCCACAATCAGATGGTCCAGATAGCACCAAACATGTAGTTTGCTTTGAAGATCGCTGTCCATTGTCATGATCATCAGCCTGTGACTTTCCACTGCTGGACATATCTTTCCCAATAGTCGCCATATCTTCCTGTCCAGTGCAATATTGCAAATGAAATATTTTTTTTCGAATTCTCGACAGATTTTACGTATAATCCCAATATTTTTTGGTAAAATAGTCCCTCATTATACCCTTGATTTTTTATTCGTCTTAGAAACGCAGCCCACTTAATGTACCCAATGAATGGGTACTAATCATTCTACGTTTCTAAGACGAATATAAAGTCACGGAGTATGCAATTCAATTCATTATAAGATACGGATTTGATGAATTGTATAAGATCTGCTATGAATTTCATTAGCAATAATGCTTTATCTTCCTTTTTAGCCCTAGCTAACTAGGTTTTTTTTATACTATCTTGTCACGCGCACGACCAGACAAGAGAGACCTGCCAGAGTTAAAATTTATATGGAACAGTAACTAAATGACAGTTAATATTAAACCTTGTGTCTTATACGTCACAGTGGCACAATGGCCGCGGTTCCCCTTAAACACAAACGGTTTGTTTAAGGCGCGCGGCGGGCTACTAATGTGGCAAACAAGGATACGGCCCGCCTGACGCTAAGCAGTTACCGTAGCCTATGGACGCTTGCAACACCAGGGGTATCACTCGCGCGTTGCCGACCCTGAAGAAATCTCTTCACACCCTTCAAACTGCTACCTCTGCTCACGTTTTAAGTATCAAATTAGAATCCAATAGCAGGAGATACACGTTCGACATTGCAGCGTTCCCTGATCGACATGTACTCGGCGGTGCTGGACGAGCTATCCGGATGGGATGCGGGCGAGACGGACCGGCTGCCGCGCGTGGTGGTGGTGGGCGACCAGTCGGCCGGCAAGACCTCCGTGCTGGAGATGATCGCGCAGGCTCGCATCTTCCCCCGGGGGGCCGGCGAGATGTGCACCAGGTCAACCACACTGACTCACTTCGCTACTCTCGTGTAGCTCTAATGTTTTACCCGCATTATAAATGGGATATTTTTAATTGCACGTCTGTTTAAAAATTACGCGAATTTAAGACTCTCCTCTAATTTACTTATTGCACCTCTAATTTACTTATTGCATATCAGATAATTGGACTGTTTTACAAAAATCTTAAACTGACACACACTAAGAAGTAATCAAATCCTGATCTGATGACAATGGGACCAAACGAGAAGTGTACCCTTTCAAATAAACAAAGAATTTTCCAAATATTATTATATTTTTTTTATATTTGTTAATTAATAACTCCGTCATTTATTAACCGATTTGGAAAATTCTTTTTTATTTGAAAGGGTACACTTCCCGTTTGGTCCCATTGCCATCATATCAGGATTTGATTACATCTTAGTGTACTTTGAAATCTGTTTAAATTTTTTGTAAAACAATTCAATTATTTATACGACGAAATCGGTAAACAAGCGTACCGCTTGATGGTAAGCGGTTACCGTAGCCATACGGACGCTTGCTTACACCGTGTGTAAATAATATGAGTAAGAAAGGATTGAATGCTAGTATGACGGATAGAAGAGTATCTAAGCTTGTTTTGAAAAGAGTAATTGCTGAGTTTATTGCCGGCTCTTCTCAGCAAATGCAATCTTCCGAACCGGTATTAGAGTGAGACTTTTCATAATTGCCTGCAAAGGTTTTTTTTATACTAGTTAGGTAGCAAACAAGCATACGGCCCACCTGATGGTAAGTGGTTACCGTAGCCTATGGACGCTTGCATCACCAGGGGTGTACTCGCGCGTTGCCGACCCTGCAGAAATCTCTTCACACCCTTTTTGAAGCTTCCCATGCAGGTCTATTTGAAATGAATGATTTTGATTGTTGTGTAGGGCTCCAGTTAAAGTGACACTATCGGAAGGGCCCTACCACGTGGCGCAGTTCAGGGACTCGGCGAGGGAGTTCGACTTGAACAAGGAATCTGATCTGGCTGATTTGAGGAAGTAAGTCGCTTTTATTACAAGCTTTTATATAATTTCCTGTAACGAATCTTGCGAGTTAAATTTGACCCACTTCCCGGTTTCCGATTGAGCTGAAATTTTGCAAGAATATGCAAATCCATCGAGGAAATATCCCTATAGAGTAGTAATACTGAACAATATAATTCCACAACTAGTCAGTGATTTGTCACTGAATTATGTTTTTGACTTGGCCAATCAGAGTGCATGCGTCCTTGTCTTAACCAATCAGCGCGCATTGTCGGCGGTGGGAAATTGGCGGAATTTATTTCAACCAAAATGAACGTCATTGCGCTTCTATAGGTTAATATTTCCATGTGTAAATCGGATGGCAATGCAATATTATTGTGACATGGAGTTGATCTGATGATGGAGCTGAAAGGTGGCCGTGGGAACTCGAGAACTCGACGCAACCGCATCGAGTAATGGCTCGTTAGATTTGTCTTGACATGGACTCTCTTTCGAGGGTCTGATGAATAAATTGGTTGACTATAAGACTAAGGTAGCAAATAGTATACAGGGTGTAAGGGACATCGCCGCACAAACGGATACCATGGGTCCAGGACATGATTCTGGACCCCCCCATGTTGGAATTTTTCGTCGGTTTTTCCAAATTTTTTAATTTTTTTTTTAGTTTTTTTTTACTTTAGACTGTTCATAATCGTTATTCTTACCTAACCCAAAGAGATTTAAAATAAATAAGTTATTAATTCATTACTTTCACTAAAAGTAGCAATGTAAATAAAACTAGAAACGGTGTAGGTATTATTGTTGTTGGCGATATTCGCGTGCAGTCAGCGACATACTACGTAGGCACAACGTTATCGCGCGTTTAAATCGCGGTGTTCACAATACATTGCGCGCTCGAAAATGACAATTTCTATAACCGATCATTAGCGAGGTGAATGACTTTCACAATTTGATTAGTGGCATTAGGTGTAGCCTTTTCGCGAAGTTTGCGTTACCATGCGAAATACACCCTGTATAAGTTCCCCCCCTAGACTTGAACTGTTCCTGCCGTATATTAAGCTAGCTAATTATGTGTAAAATAATGTGCAGTAGAAACAGAAGATCCATGAAGATTGCTTTATTACAGACTTCAAAAATAGAGGAGGTTCTCAATTCGTTTGTTTTTTTTTTAATGTATTAAGTTTAGTGAATGTGTGGTATGGTGGGTGATTCAGGGAGGTGGAGCTGCGCATGAGGAACAGCGTCCGCGGCGGCAGGACCGTCTCCACGGAGGTGATCTCCATGTCGGTGAAGGGGCCCGGCATACACCGTATGGTGCTCGTCGACCTGCCCGGAGTTATATCTGTAAGTTACCACATAACGTTACAAAAGGGAGGTGGAGCTGCGCATAAGGAAGAGCGCCCGCGGCAAAAAAAAATTTGCGGGATATATGGATGGATTGTGTGAAGATATGGGTAAAACAGATTGTGGAATGAGCTCCCCACCGTGGTGCACCCAAGGGACACCATGGGATTCTTTAAAAAGGGTGTGAAGAGATTTCTGCAGGCTCGGCAACGCGCGAGTAACACCCCTGGTGTTGCAAGTGGCCATAGGCTGCGGTAGCCGCTTACCATCAGGCGGGCCGTATGCTTGTTTGCCACCTAAGTAGTATAAAAAGAAAAAAAACAGGAGTGAATGCTGCTATGACGGATAGAAGATTCGAATGAGAGAAGCGTTTATATTGTGACAACCACAATTAATTGGTAACAGGGTAGTCAGATTTTGGAGGTAGCAAAAAAGCAGACTCACCCTTCTATTTTTGGAAACTCCATCCCAAAAAGGGGTCAAACATTAATAAAATTAATGATAATATTTGCATAAATAACTAAAAACTTTTGGATAATGCTCAGTGACGTAGCTTGGGTTTGTCTCCCCTAATAAGGTCTTTAAATTCAAAAGACTCTAAATATACAGTAATCCTAAAGATAAGTTAATCGGTCCGAATTGTAGGTGCGACATAAATATGAAATGAAATCACTGGCGGATTTACCAGCAGGCTAAAAAGAGCGGCAGCTTTTAGGGGCGGGCAATTTGGGGATTTTTTCATCATTTCTTGTAGAAAAGAGCATACATTACCCCGGCCTATTAGTCCGTACAAGATTGAACGTTCATATATTCAGAAATTTACCCATAAAAAAAATATGCGGCTAATAAAATTAATCGGAAGCAGCGGCAGGCTTGAGGAAATTTTCTATATATAGATTGTATTTTGTACATTTGTTGAAAATAAAGAAATTAAAAAAAAAAAATAGATTGTAACAATAATCTAGGAATTAACAATTGTAAAGATAAGGGCGGCAAAAAATTTACAGTCTATACTTGGGATATGTGTAAATGCACCACTGATTATGAAATGATTTAAATACTTATGAGATGCTAGTTTCTGCCGCGGTTCGGAACTCGGCCTTCAACTGAGAAGAATCCGACAAGAAACTCGGCAAGGTTACATTTTTTAAATATTTTTTGGACAATCTGACTATGTTTGGCTTTTTTTTCCAAATAATTTACAATAACAAAGATATACCTAAGCATAGATTATTGTATTCTTTAGGTCTGGTTGCCGACTCTACATCTCATGTGATATGTTATGTTAACCGCGTGTTATGATTACAGACGCAGACGGTCGACATGGCGTCCGACACCCGTGACGCGATCAAACAAATGACCAAGCAGTACATGGACAACCCCAACGCCATCATATTGTGTATACAGGTTAGTAAACAAATTGAATATCTTATTTTAAATAACATCCAATGTTACAGTAGTACCCAACTGATATGGCGCGTCGTGCATCTTCGTTCAAACGAAGATTAACGAAAGAATGCTTAAAACTTACAATCAAGCTTAGATCACTACTATAAGGTTCATAATACAGTGCAGCTGTTAGTTCCGTCTCACTCGCAAGTGACGCCCCTCCGCACGGCGCGCGCTAACATGGCGGCAGCTGCCGGCCAATAACGTTTCCCGCGCTTTGAAAATGTATCTTCTGCGTAGGTACATCGGTAAGCCATATTAATTGGGTACTACTGTAACTGAAATCTTAATATATAAAATGATAAACTGATTGTTGATATATCAGCCCACAGCCCAAACCGCTGGACCTAGAGATTTGAAATTTTGCACAAAGATACCTTATGCAGTGGAGGCATCCACTAAGGAAGGATTTTTGGAAATTCCACCCTTAAGAGGGTAAAATAGGGGATGACAGTTTGTATGCAAGTCCGTCAGTTTTGAAGTTAGGATCTACAAATTTTGTGTTTAGGCTGACGATTGAAAATTAATGTGTAGTTATCTCAGCGTTTGTGATAATTCCACCACCGAAGGGAGGAAAAGGGGGATGAAGTTGTGTATGCAAGTCCTTCAATTTCAATGTAAACTTCACTAAATGTATTATTTTACGGTGTAGGCATCCACTAAGGAAGGATTTTTGGAAATTCCACCCCTAAGGTGGTAAAATAAGGGATGAAAGTTTGTATGCAAGTCCGTCAGTTATGAAGTTAGGATCTTCAAATTTTGTGTTTAGGCTGACGATTAAATATTAATATATAGTTATCTCAGCGTTTGTGATAATTCCACCATCGAAGGGAGGAAAAGGGGGATGAAGTTGTGTATGCAAGTCCTTCAATTTCAAAGTAAACTTCACTAAATGTATTATTATACGGTGTAGGCATCCACTAAGGAAGGATTTTTGGAAACTCCACTCCTAACAGGGTAAAATAAGGGATGACAGTTTGTATGCAAGTCCGTCAGTTTTGAAGTTAGGATCTTCAAATTTTGTGTTTAGGCTGACGATTAAAAATTAATGTATAGTTATCTCAGCGTTTGTGATTATTCCACCAGCGAAGGGAGGAAAAGGGGGATGAAGTTGTGTATGCAAGTCCTTCGATTTCAAATTAAACTTCACTAAATTTAATATTATACAGTGTAGGTATTCAGTAAGGAAGGATTTTTGGAAATTCCACTCCTAGGGGGGTAAAATAGGGGATGAAAGTTTGTATGAAAGTTCGTCAGTTTTGAAGTTAGGATCTTCAAATTTTGTATTTAGGCTAACGATTGAAAATTAATGTACACATGTTTCAGCTTTTTTGATAATTCCACCCCCGACAGGGTGAAAAGGTATGGGATGTATGTAAGTCATTCAGATTTAAAGTAAACGTCACTTAATATATTATTACACAGTGTTGCCTACACCACTAAGGATTTTTGGATATTCCATCCTTAAGGGGGTAAAAATAGGAGATGCAAGTTTATATGAAAGTCCATCAGTTTCGAAGTTAGGATCTTCAAATTTTGTGTTTAGGTTGACGATTGAAAATTAATTTATATGTGCCTCGACGTTTTTGATAATTCCGATCCCGAAAGGGTAAAAAGGGGGATGAATTTGTGTATGGAAGTACACTAAATTTATTATTTAATGTTATGGTTATAAACTAACGCAACGAATATCGGTGTTGTTGGAATGTGAACCATTAAGGAGTGAAAAGGGGGATTAAGTTTAGTATATGAAGTTCTTTATTTTCGGAGTAAAAATTTCAAAATTTATTATTTCGGCTTATGGTATTGGCGTATTGAAATGACTTGCCTAAACAACATCAGGAAAAAGAGAGGAATCGGTATTAAAACAAAGATCCGGTTAATACGAGCATTGGTATTCCTCATTTTCATGTATGGAGTGGAAGCGTGGACTATACTGGCCCGAGAAAGAAAAAGGATTGATGCATTCGAGATGTGGTGCTGGAGACGGATGTTGGAAATACCTTGGACCGCTAAACGCAACAATGCATCAATCCTATCGCAGCTCCAGATTAAAACACGATTGTCCACCATATGCCACCAACGTCTTTTTTCGTATTTCGGCCACATGGTGCACAAAGGCGATGAAAGTTTGGAAATCTGATCATAGTTGGGAACACGGAAGGAAAATGACTACGTGGTCGTTCACCAACAAGATGGTCCGATCAAGTAAAAGACTCATCGTCCTCCAAGTTTTACAGAAACCAGAAGACAGAAACCAGTGGAGGCAGATCATTCGCTCTAGAAGCAAACCCGATGTTGACCACGATCCTCAGACATGAGGGAAAGAGAGATAAGGCCTCCAAAATTGTGTTGTGGAACTAGACTACAAGTAACAGCTCTCCGCCCCAATGTTATTGAGGCCAAAGTATTTACTGGTTCTGCCAGAGGAGAAACAGTCTTCTTGCCGCGTATACCGTTGATCCCAAATCACCTTCCGTTTGAATTTAAAAGATAACAGTTCCTAATTAAGGTTTGTAGTCACAGGGAAAAACTCTGATATTTGCTAGAGTTGATTTTCGGCAGGACTGTTTCAGTTTTATGTGGCATCCTCGCATATGAGCTCTTAATCTACCTGAACTTTTGTCAATATCACACGTAGTGGCGGACAATAGCCATGAACAAAGCTCTTTATTGTTACAATGATTCATATCTAGAAAAAAGAAATACTCTACGCGGACGAAGTCGCGGGCTATAAAGCTAGTACTGTTTAAAATTCTAATAACTATACTATTCCACTTATTAATGAAAAAATAATGTTTGTCAACCAATTTTTGAGATAAGATTTGGCACGTAGTTATGATTTGGGAAATCCTTATATTATCTCAAACAACTGTTTTACAAAAAACTTAAATCGACTTCAAAGTACATTAAGAAGTAATCAAACGGGTAGTGTACCCTTACAAATAAAAAAAGAATATTCAAAATCGGTTAATAAACGACAAAGTTATGAGGTAACAAACATAAAAAGAAACTTACAACCGAACTGAGAACTTTTTTGAAGTCGGTTAAAAAAAGGTTTTTTTATACCACTAAGGTGGCAAACAAGCATACGGCCGCCTGATGGTAAGCGGTTCCCGTAGCCTATAATGTCGAGGGTGGTGATAGATCAGACTGAGAAGCCGAAATAATACAGTTTTAAATATATTCTTGAAGTGAGTTTTATTAACAACGTACTTACAATGTTTGTTTTTTCCAAAGAGGCAGAGAGAATATAAAGCCTCATCTACATACATTTTTTAACATAAGGCGGTTACACCTTTTATTGGTATTGCTTGCTACACCTATGGACGCTAGCAAAACCAGGAGTATCAATCGGGCGTTGCCGATCCTAAAAACAAATTGAATGCATTAACAATTTTCAGAACAAAATTTGTCGAAAATATGCTCTAAAATATTTGGAGCTATAGAAACCGAGGTAATCGCGAAGTGTCGATTTTTATGACTTTTGATAAGTTACGATGCAGACACGAGATGTTATAAGACTTTTGATACAACTTTTCAAACGTCAAAATGAAGATGTATACCTAATAGTTTTCAGGTTATTATCTCATATTATAATTGGACTATACATATAAGCTAGTTGGATGCCTCCTAGGCGGCTTGAAAAATTCCAACAGTAGGTTGACCACTAGCCTATCTCCACCGATCCGCAGTGGGCACGCGTGGTGGAGTATTGCCCATTCCCTGTCACCATCATTTGTGTGCAGGAGGCCTGTGCTCAGCAGTGGGACATTATAGGCCGATGATGATACGTATAAGCTTGGTGTTCTTCCGGTTCTCTCCACTCGCAACTAAACTTTGAATGAATATAGTTATTTCACCAGGATGTTTACACACTTGTAATATTATATATAGGATGGTTCAGTAGACGCGGAGAGAAGCAACGTGACCGACCTAGTATCGTCTTGCGACCCTCAGGGCAAGAGGACCATCTTTGTGCTGACCAAGGTGGACCTGGCCGAGGAGAACCTTGCCAACCCTAACAGGGTGAGTACTAGTTGGACATTCAAAATTCAAAATCATTTATTCAAATAGACCTTCGCAGGCACTTATGAAAAGTCTGACTCTAATACTCTAATACCGGTTCGGAAGGTTGCATTTGCTGAGAAGAGCCGGCAATAAACTCAGCAATTACTCTTTTCAAACAAGCTTAGATTCATTACATAATATTTACATTCTAATCGCACTGACAACAATTGCGTGCCCCGGCGCGGCGGCAAAATTACAAAGTAGACTGAATCGATATTTAATAAGTAAATAAATGAATGGCAAACTTAAGCAGACCAGCCCCCGCAAGCAGCACCTGTTCACAAGTATGACGCGTGTGGCAGCCATCGCCCTTAGCTTTAGCGCCACATAACTTTGCTTAGTTGGGATAAAAACACAAAAAAGGGGAAAATGCTTATAAATTCGTACTGGTTAGTGGCACGAACTGATACATTGGCGCTGTGAAGTGAACGGTTAAGCTTACTATAATCTCCATTTTAAAATAAATCACTAGCAGCCCATGCTGAACTGGTACTCTTTATGACAGCTCACCAAAACGGCGCGAGAAATATGTTACTATTTCTAATAATTATTATTTTTCTTGTTTGTATTGTATTTTGTCTTTTCTTATTATAAAAATATTCACAATTCAACCTTGTCCAACCATCATGTTATGGCTGTTTTACGTAGGTGCCTACCCTACCAATTTTTATAAAAAATTATAAGGTAGTTCTTGGAAGATTGGCGACTGCTGCGTCAGTCGAATATATGAACTTGAACGTAGCGGTTGTTTCTCTATAATTTAAACCATTTAAACCATTCATTCTACACACATAATAATGCACACAATAGACAATAAAAACATACACAATTTTTTTTTTTTAATTAAATAGTATAAATTCAGCTGTGTGTAGCTAGGTAGTCAGCTCAGTGTACGCTGTGCTTGAGGCACAGCACTGATATTCAGCTGACTCCCGGTACTGATGTGCAACAGATGAAGTACGCGCAACAAATAAGACACAACGTTCGTTTCATAGGAAAAAAAAAACAACATTAAAATAAGCACGAAACGTCATAACATCACAGAACAGAAAGCACAATAAAGATTTAAAATAAAAAACTCAAAAAAGTGAAAAATAAAATAAAAATACCAGTCCACAAACAAAAACTAAGATACAATACATACACAACAACGCATACAATAGAATAAAAAATAGCAAATACAATATACCAGAACAACAATACAATATAGCAATACAATATAACAATACAATGGCCCTGATTCTGTTGTTCACAACTAAACTAATTTTAATGTCACTATGTCTCTTTCTAACAAAGAACATAAGAAAAGGATGTAAGAAATTTAGTCCTGTCAAATTAGTCCAATGCTTGTTTCCAATATAAATTTAGTCGCCATCTATCGCGGTTACGCCTAAATACACGCAAAATAAGACGGCCAAGATTAATTTGACAACTTAAAATATGTTCTATCCTTTTTCAATAATGTTCGTAAGAAAGAGATGAGATGTGACTAAAATTAGTTTAGTGCGATTTACAACAGAATCGGCACCAATATCAATTTAGTAAAATTCCAGAATTCCATAGCACCATTAACGATAGAGAGACTCACACACGGACTTTTGGATATTTAGAAGTTCCCTATGAATGTGACGTTTCAATGTCGATTGGGTTATTTTCATACGAAGTGGCGGGGGCAGGTCGTTCCAAATCTTAGATGCCGCGTATTTGAAACTTCCGTAATTTCGGGTCTCACCTTCAGATATAACAGTTGGAGGATCAGGATGAGGGACACTTAACAGTTTTTGGTATAGATGAGTGTCTGATCAAGTATATAATTGGTAGATCCGTCGCATCCTGGAGGGCAAGCTGTTCCCGATGAAGGCGCTGGGGTACTACGCGGTGGTGACGGGCCGCAGTCGCAAGGACGACTCCATACAGAGCATCCGGGAGTACGAGGACCGGTTCTTCAGGTCCTCGCATCTCTTCAAGTGAGTCGACACAACATCTAAATTAACTTACAAGTCGGTTCACGACATCTGGCACGTTCAGCACATTTACACGTTGCGCATGTGTAGTGTCTGTGAATAAGCGCGCGGCGTCACGTTGCATTGCAGCGCATCATGAATATTCTATCCGTCTCTCTCGCGCACCACCAAGCTTAGGCTGCATTCCGAATTGAAGCTATATTCGCTGTATTCGATTTGAGCGTGCTTAATCCCGTTCCGAATTGGTTCATGACAGCTAACGATGTCCCGTGAAACGTCATAGATGATGTCATGACGTCCGCCATATTGTGCTCACACCGACCATGCCATAAACTGATATCAGACTTTTTGGCGGGAACTTGCAGAGTGACATAGCGTTTTCATTTTTATATTCATAAATTCGTGTATTTTGAGTTTTATTGCATATTATCGGTGGTATTTTATCCAATAAAGATCAATCCATGTGCACCAGTGAAGTGAAATGAAATGAATCATGTGTATCGTACCTTTTCAATTTGTCTCAAGAAGTCCGTGAAAAGTTTTAGTACAACCACCATTGTACTAAAACATGACTTTTATGGACGGTGACTGACTGAGGACTATGTGAACGTGATTTATTGTGACTAGAACTTATAATATAACTGACAAAATACACAAGCAGTGAATAAATTAAAAAAAAAAAAACATATCACCGTGAGCGCTGTCAAAAGTGACGGTTAATTATTGTTTTTTCGGCAATAATCTAATTAGATTCTTGGTTTTCTATTTAGCAAATATACTTTTTATGAGAGAAAAATAATAAAATCGCGGATATTCCTTTTTGCGAGTCAAGTTATAAAAGATATAAGGAGTCCTAGCGCATTGTTAATTCAGACTTTAATTAAATTGTTATGTTTTACTGTGAGCGCTTTCACGAGCGTTTCTAATTGCTGACAGTTCTCAGCTGTCATAAACGTGATATCAAACTCGGTACACAAATTATTGCTGTGAGCGCTGTGATCGATATTATCCAATTCGGAATGTACCTTAGACAGATACCTAGTTTTTTTTTTTATAAAAAGCCTTGATAATGTTTGTTTGTATGTTTTAGGGATGGTCTAGTGACGCCCTCTCAAGTGACGACCCGCAACTTGTCCCTGGCGGTGGCAGACTGCTTCTGGCGCATGGTGCGAGCCTCCGTGGAACAACAAGCCGACGCCTTTAAGGCCATGAGGTTCAACCTCGAGACTGAGTGGAAGAACACCTTCCCTAGGTGAGTAACACTCACTTAGTGACGCCCTCTCAAGTGACGACCCGCAACCGGTACTAAAATAATTAAAACGGGATATTAAAAATGTATCAACCGGGCAACTAAGTGTTTTTGAATGGTACTGAACAATCCACGGAATAGATAAATAAGGTTGGAAAGGCCCTCGCTCCAATTTTGTACTAGGACCAGTGTCGCCGCTTGACCCCCACTATTTTAATTTCTACACATACGCAATCATATTTTTACAAATATTTCGCACACAATCAAATCACGCACACATAAATCTCAGGGCAGATATTCGTTCGCCCACTAGCACTAAGCTACCGTGGGCATAGACACTCACACACGCAAAAATGCATACACCTGTCAAAAATGTTGACAACTTACAGTAGGGATGGGTAGTGTATAATCGTTAATGAATCGGTTCGATTATCAATTATTATTCTCATAGAACTTGGAATCGATAGTTGCATGGTTATGCTGTACGGATTACACAAAACAAACATATCTTTTTCTATTGAATTAATTATATTATTATTCAGCATAATGATTTTTTGGACCGGCAATAATCAATTTGTGACAATTAAAATTACAGTTTAAAAAAACTAAAAAAACACGCTTTAAAAAGCCCTGGACTAAAAAGTGTTAAATAATTATAAAATTGAACCTAAATATATTCTCTGTCTATCCCGTAAGGGCCTAAATGTAAGCAATTTTTGTAATTAAGTTCAATATTTGAATGAAAAGTGTGTGGCGCTTTTCATTTTGTAATTTACGATATTTCTTCATGATAATGATAATGCTTAGAAATTCTATTGGGTTACAAGGAAAAGCGCCCCACGCTTTTCATTCAAATATTGAACTTAATTACAAAAATTGCTTACATTTAGGCCCTTACGGGATAGACAGAGAATATATTTAGGTTCAATTTTATAATTATTTAACACTTTTTAGTCCAGGGCTTTTTAAAGCGTGATTTTTTAGTTTTTTTAAACTGTAATTTATTTTTTATTTTTTAGTCAACATAAATTATTCATACCATTTTATTATGTTACTTATACCATATTTTCACCCAATATCAATTTATTTCACATTTATAATGAGTATTTAGCTTCAGTGCCTATTCTTTGACTCCACCAACAGACTCAGAAAACCATATTTGGCCAAAATGCACATAATACGATTACAATACGCCCAAACACGGCTAGAATACGATGCTCCGCTATGGGGTTCCAGTGCCAACCCTCCGACTTCATCATCAGACCCTGAAAACTACACATGGTCAAAATTCATCTCACGACATTTCCAACAACCCCAAACACGGTTAGGATACGATGCTCCACTATGGAGTTTCAGTGCTAACCCTCCTACTCCATCATCAGACCCTGAAAACCATATAAGGTCAAAGTTCATCTTACGACAATTCCAACAAGCCCAAACACGCCTAGGAAACGTTGGTCCGTTATGGAGTTCCAGTGCCTACCCTCCTACTCCATCATCAGACCCTGAAAACTATACATGGTCCAAGTTCATCTCACGACAATTCCAACAAACCCAAACACGGCTAGTATACGATGCTCCACTATGGAGTTCCAGTGCTTACTCTCCTACTCCATCATCAGACCCTGAAAACCATACATGGTTAAAGTTCATTTCATGACAATTCCAACAAGCCCAAACACGGCTAGGAAACGTTGCTCCGTTATGGAGTTCCAGTGCTTACTCTCCTACTCCATCATCAGACCCAGAAAACCATACATGGTCAAAGTTCATTTCATGACAATTCCAAAAAGCCCAAACACGGCTAGGAAACGTTGCTCCGTTATGGAGTTCCAGTGCCTACCTTCCGGATCCATCATCAGATCAGCTCGATGGTACCAAATTATTGTATTGTCATCGGTACTTGATAAGTGTGCAAAATTTCAGTTTAATCTGACGTCTGGAAGTCGATGAAAATTACGTTCGAAGATTCCTTAACATACATACATAGATACATACATACAGGTGAAGCTAATAAAAGCGTGTTAAAAACTAATAAAATTATTAGGGTATGTAGTGGTTTTTTTACGGATAACTTCGTGATAGATATATAATATATTATATTATAGTGCGCAAATAACGAAAATTTTTACAACAAATTATATAGTTAACTAAATCGTTCGATTTATTTTATTTCTAAACTGATTATTGATAGTCTGGTTGTTCGTTGTGCGTGGCACTTCACTAAGTGGGTGGGACCCGTCAATGAAGAACGACATTATCGCTAGTAAGTAATTACCGAAAAAATACGATACTTCATAGGCGTGAGTTGTTAAAATTATGAAGCTAAATTTGACAGATTTGATTTGCTTGATAAAGTCGATATTTTTATCGATAAATTATCTGATGAACGCGTGGGGAAAAATGTAACATGAAATTAATATTAAGAAATTATTTTATTTTATTTTTTTACTATAAACTAGCTAAAAGCGCAGCTTTGTAAGGGCTCGTAAGATTTTTGTAACTAAGTTTAATATTTTAATTTCAAAAGCCCAAATATGGTTAGGATAAGGATACGTCATTCCACTATGGAGTTTCAGCGCTTACCCACACTCCAACTCCATCATCAGACCCTGAATACAATATATGGCCAAAGTTCATCTCACGACAATTCCAACAACCCCAAACATGGCTAGGATACGTTGCTGCGCTATGGAGTTCCATTACCTACCCTCCTACTCTATCATCAGAGCCCGAAAACCATGTATGGTCAAAGCTGTTCTCAGGACAATTCCAACAACCCCAAACACGGCTAGGATAAGTTGCTCCGTTATACAGTTTAAATACCTACCATTCTACTCCATCATCAGACCAGGGATACCACATGTGGTCAAAGTTCATCTCACGACAATTCCAACAACCCCATCCAGCGCATGCCCTCCTACTTCATCATCACACCCCGGAAAACCATATATGGTTATTGAGCTATTATCACTATAGCTCAATGTATATGGTAAGTCTTATCATCTAGACAAACATTTTAATTACCTATGCTAAATTTCAAATATAGATTTGATCCTATACACCTTTCAATTCTTGATTGTGCATCATCTGTAGAGGTGTGATCGTTTTTTCGTAAAGTGTACCACAAGGTGTAGAACTGAATCGGATAGTAGATCTGACCAGGTCGTCGGTCCACCTGGTGGGAGGTCGTCCCGCTCGGCACTTTCCAGTACGTGGTCGCCACTCGAGAACCTTTCTTCCACATCGGTTATCGGCTCTTCCAGTTACCTCTACCCAACGAAATAATAAAACTAAAGAAATGTAACTCGAGCTCAAAAATCATTCTACGCAAACTGAACAGCGGTGGGCGTTGCCAAAAAATAAACCATATTCGACTTTTGTCCCGTTTTGACGTCGGAAGTCAAAGAAAAACAAAAGTCAAATAAGGTTATAATAATATTGTTTTAAGAGCTTGTGGTTCGCCCTCTGATCTGACCTTAACGCGACCCATCACTCTATAATTCGTATGTAAAAACCATAAACTGATTAAAATACTTCTTAATTTTACATCCATACAATTATAACACATAAAGAAATATTTTAATCCAAAAAGCACATCACAAACTTTTAAATGAATATAATAGAGTGGTATAGTTAAATTACAACTAATTAATACAACTTATATGCATAGTGCAAATATACGATACTTTATCCTCTTACAATCAATGCATAACATCGTCCACGCATCTCGCACTGCAGCAGGCGTACGAACCAATTAGCATTATCTGTCTCGCCGAGAACCAATCATCGCGCTTGCCGGAATACAACGCGTTAGGCAAGCGCAGCTAATTGGCTTATTTGCATGTGTGTTCTTTCGTTCGAATACTAGAGATATTTTGTCAATGTAGTGAAGTGTGGAGCCGAATTTCGCGTTGATTTTGTTCACAATTACGCTTCCTTAGTTTTATTATTTCGATGCCTCTACCTGTCACGCCAATCCATTGTTCCCTGGCGTTAGGTTCTTAAGGAAACCAACTATTTATAATTTATTGCATTAGTCAAATTACATTTTACTTAGATTATAATACTAAATACATCATAGTAAATACTCGTAGATGAGGAGGGGACTTATATGTCCATTTATATTATTCGGTCACATTCATTCAATGATTAATATAATATCTAATTTCAAAATACGTCTAACTAAAAATGTACTATCGTTAATTAAATATAAAATAATTCGAAAATTATCTTTGTCAAACGTAATTATATTATAGTCTAGAACTCTATCGATAAGTTTATTTAACCAAACCACATGGTCACGTCACTATCGATAAACATGCTGCGCCTTACATCACTGCCAATAAGGGCAAATGACGAAGTGTAGAAGACGCAATGTATGCAGTACATTGAAAGCGGACTTGGTCATTGCGCTGATTGAGCGAGTACACATCGGTCAATGTATGTTTTTCATAACTTGTTGCAATAATTTTGTTAATGTTTAGTATTTCATAGTGATCAATATGTTTTTATGTTTTTTACAAATAATATTGTAATTAAATGTTATTTTCGACTTACCGATGGAAAGATATACCTCCTCGCTCTATACTAGAAGGTCTGACTTTTCGTCTTACACGTTATAATAGCACAACACGGCATTATAACCAGAGCTCTGTTCTCTAACGTAATCCGACGCGCACTGACCGCGGTGAATGAGTGAATCGGTCGAGTTATGATTATCGAATCATAACTGTGGCGCGCTTGCCCCGCCCACATTACCATTCTAACCTTATTTATCTGTTCTGTGGAACAATCACTGGATTTGACAGGCCAGTTGGCGCAGTTGGTTAAGGTTCACCTTCGCGCCGCAGGTCGTTGGTTCGATTCCCACACAGGACATGCATTTGTGTGCATTAACATGTCTGTATGTCCTGAGTCTGGGTGTAATTATGTATATTAAGTATGTATTTACAAACAAAAAGTAGTATATGTATTATATCAGTTATCTTGTTTCCATAGTACAAGCTATGCTTAGTTTGGGATCAGATGACCGTGTGTGAGGAATGTCCCAGGATATTTATTTTACTGCATTTAAATGTTTAGTGTGTTGGTGTCTTAGCCAATCAGAGCGTATTGTCATAGGTGGGGAATATGGGGAATATATTTCAAGCAAAATGAACGTGATTGATGTTTTGTTCAGTTTCAGCATCGAACAATTAACCCAAAGAAACGCAATGACGTTTATGTGACGTTGATTTCCCATCGCCGATGCGCTCTGACTGTCTAAGTCAAGGACACTTGCGCTCTAATTGGACAATTCAAGAACACACGATGCAGTGATTGGTCCTTACTGTTCAAAATCAGTGCAAAAGCGCTGACTAGTTACGAAATTGGATTGCTCGGAATTTGATTATTACTTCTCGGGTTTTTATCTATTTATCGATCGTCATTATCTATGTATCCATCTATCTATCGTGATTATCTATCCATACATTTAACGTGATTATCTATTTATCCATCTATCTATCGTGATTATTTATCTATACATCTAAAGTGATTATCTATCTATCGTGATTATCTATCCATACATCTATCGTGATTATCTATCCATTTAACGTGATTATCTATCTAACTTGATTATCTATCTCTCTAACGTGTTTATCTATCTATCTAACGTTATTATCTATCTATCTATCTAACGTGTTTATCCACCTAACGTCATTCCGCTTCGTCGTGTTGATTGTTGGTTGTGTGTCGTGCAGACAGCGCGAGCTGGACCGCGACGAGTTGTTCGAGCGCGCGCGCGCCGAGTTGCTCGACCAGTCGGCCGAGCTGTCGGCCGTGCCGCCGCACCAGTGGGAGCATCGCCTGCACCAGGCGCTCTGGCACGCCGCCGCCAACAAAGTGTTCACCGGCATATACCTGCCCGCCGCTGCCACCGCGCAAGACGACATGGGTATGTTACTTAACTGTACTTGTATTGTCATCCAATATACTAATGCAGTGTTTTTCAATCTTATTGATTTCACCCCCCCCCCCCCCCCCCTTACAGGATGAAAAATTCTAGCGACCCCTTTGTCAAACAGACAATTTATAAATTAAAAGACTACGATAATGATTTTTATTTGATTTGACTTATTAGTTTGCAAGAAGCCGCGAGAGGTTTGCAACTAAGTAAGAGGTAAGTTGGACGCCCGCTTGCGCGAAGTCTACCTTGCCTTTTTCCTTCTGCCGGCGACCCCCCGACTAAGGTTTCGTCCTAGGGGGACCTAGGTCGCGACTAGGGCATGTAATATCGGAAGTGTTTTCAATTCCGATATTGGTTTCCGATATTGGATCTCAATATCGGAATTAGAAATTTTTATTATAAATTGCACATATTCCTTATAAATAGCACATATTCCTTATAAACTGCACATAATTATCTAGCTATATTAATATTATAAAATGGAAGAGGTTTTTTTGTTTGGTTAAACTGACTAATCTGTGGAACTGCCGGTCGGATTAGTTTTTTTTTTTCACTTATAGGAAGCTACATCATCCCCGAGTATAGTAGGCTACTTTTGATTCCTGGAACGCAGGTGAAACCTCGGGAGACAACTAGTTCGTTATAAAGTTAGATTGAAAACATCTTCTGCTCAGTCGAGCACTCTTGAAAGAGTGGTCGTGGTTGCAATAGATAGTGTTCATGGTGGGTCTTCAACGCCAATGTTCTTCTTGACTAGGGTTACAGCTTTCGCAATGCTTTTAAATTTTTTGCGGTTCTTAGCGTTGCGAGTACACCCTCCCACCCTGGACAGATGCAACCAAAAAACTTGAGAATTCGAAGCTGCACAGTCGATGAAAGCCTATCTGTTATTCTAAGCTCCTTCAGGATCGAGTTATTGGTGCGAAAGGCCGTCAACGGAATTTTCAGGAAGCGTCTTCAGCACCACATCTCCAGTGCGTTTATTTTGATCGAGTGATCTTGTAGGCTTAAGGACGAAGTTTCAGCTCCTTAGAGAAAGATCGGAAAGACCAGGCGCCTCATAAGTCGAATCTTTGTTTTCCTAGTTATCCTTCGGTCTTTCCGAATCTTCCTACTGCTGTTCTTGTGATTGCACATGGTCTTCTTTCTGATCTCATCTTCACAGTCTCCCGAGTTGAAAATGGTAGAGCCGAGGTAGATGTAGCTTTTTCGTAGTACGTCCATTCTATTAAGTTAGGCCCGGTCTATTATTTACATTTTCATCTTGTCTATATTGATTGCAAGTCCGAATTGGAGATTAATGGTTTCTTAATGTGCCAAGAGGTTCTCCATATCTTCTTTAGTTTGGTTAAAAAGAGTAGTGTCATCAGCGCAGCGTAAATGTGTTTATCAATATCCGTAAAAAATATGTTTTACATCAAATTCTTTAATTTGTACACTTAAAGTTGGCGAGATCTAATAGGCCCATGTACATCAATGTATCAAACATAGTGCGATAAGAAGAGACACCCTCTTGTCAAAACGGGCCTCTTAGATCTCCACAACTTTAGTTGTTTTATTAGGTGCATTTACTAAATCACAGATTTCGTATTATTATCCTATATTAATAATTAAACTACCTCAGATTCAAAATTAATAGCTTTAGCTAGCTTAGCTAGCTTTCCCCGGCGGTTTCACCCGAGATTCAATGTATTATACTAGGGGATTATGTAGCTTTCTATGAGTGGAAAAGAATCGAATCCGACTGGTAGTTCCAAAGATAAATGCACTTAAACAAAGAAACAAAAATCTCTTCTGCTTTATTATATTCAAACTAGCTGTTTCGGTTTCACCGTTTAAACAATAAAAAAAACCCTTTATTATATTAACATAGAAATTAATATATTTAGTATAATTAATGTTATATTGGTATAGATAATAATAATGGTGCCGATTCTGTTATAAATCGCACTAAATTAATTTTAGTCACATCACATCTCTTTCTTACAAACATTATTAAAGGATAGAACATATTTATTTATTTATTTATTTATTTCATAGATTCACAGCTTATTAGCCAAAACGAATCTCATTATATAATCCAAAATCATAATATAATATAATAATATTTACCTAAAACTATCAAATTAGTCTGCCGTCTTCATTCGCGTGTATTTAGACGTAACCGCGATAGATGGCGACTAAATTTGTGTTGAAAACAAGCATTGGATTAATTTGACAGAACTAAATTTCTTACATCCTTTTGTTATGTTCTTTGTTAGAAAGCGATATAGTGAGACTAAATTAGTTTGATTGTAAACAACAGAATCATCACCATTGTACGTTTATTATTTAAACGCTCGTTTTCTTCCTAATATTTTCCTAAAAACAAAGCGTCAAGCATTTTTATGGAACTTCGTATTTTATTGAAAAAATACGCTCAATTTCACTACACTAATAGGCAAAATTGATGTACGATACGTTAATTTTATAGCTCTAGGCGACTATATCTTGGGACGCGCTTAAAAGCTTTATTTAAAAACTCAAATAGATAAAAATATCTGATTCCGAAATTACGATATTGGATCACTCAATTCCGATATTGTAATATCGGAAAAAAGGTCCGAGATTCCGATATTACGAGATTCCGAGATTCCGATATTCATGCCCTAGTCGCGACCCACAGATTGAAAAACACTGTACTAATGTATACCAAATATCAACTCAATCCGACCACTGGAAGTGGGTGAAATGCGACTTGCAAAATTTCACCCGAACATATAGTTACATACATTATAAGTTAAATAAAAGGTGTTTTCAACAGAAAAAAATCTCTACCTTAATATTAGCTTTTTGTACTGCATTTGATTGATATAGTTTCAAAGCACAAACGCAACACGAACAGCCAGCTTGCAGAAGTTTGTAGTCGTATTAAATGTGGTAAGATAATTTTTTGCAATTTTTTGTGTTAAAAAAATAATTCTGTCTTCATATAAAAATTAACATTTGCGGTGTTAATACCAATTTATATATTTTTTTATATTACTTAGGTAGCAAACAAGCATACGGCCCGCCTGATGGTAAGCGGTTACCGTAGCCTATGGACACTCAACACCAAGGGCGCGCATTGCCGACTCTACTTTTTATATCGAAAACGCGAATCAAACCGCTAGTTATGACTAAAGTATTCGTTTCCTCTAGAAGTTCAAATACCTCGTAACGTAAAGTTCAAGCAAAAAGAGGGATCATCCACTGTATGGCTGGACCCCTATGATATTGATTTCAGTAAGATGTTTTTACTGTATTCATTAGTAAAAATAGTTTTTGGTAGCTTTCATCTCGATCTTGATGTAGAATTATGTAGTATCTAGTGTTGACATTTAAAGTTCCTCTATCTTTATATATACAATTCTTCTGCACGTGTGTATGTCACTAAACTCCTCCTAAACGGCTGGACCGATTTGAATGATTTTTTTTGTATGCGTTTGGGTGGCGCCCTGGATGGTTTAGATTCACAAATTAGCCCGGCAGATGGCGTTGCAGTCGGTATCTAAGTTATATTATCGACTGCAAACGCATATTTTTTTTTATTTTAGTCGGTCCAGCCGTTTAGGAGGAGTTCAGTGACATACACACCTACAGTATAATTAACTCCCTGGATAGTTTAGATAGGGTACCCTACCCTATCTAAACCATCCAGGGAGTTAATTCTAGGGTAGGGTAGCATTACAGGGTAGGATAGCACCACGCAAACGAAGTTGCGCCGGGCAGCTAATGTTGTGGATGTGTCGGTTCAGTTCACACTTAGACGCAAGACGAGAATTCGAATACGTCTCAGCGTCACGAGTATCTTACGAATTATTTCACTGAAATGTATACCTTTTTGTTTATTAAATATAGGTCTATATTGCATTGCTATATTAAAAACTGTGCGCCGCCCCGCGTCTGTTCTCGGTGTGAACTGACCCATATATTATAAATATTACTAGTGGCTCTATGAGCTGGACCTGACCTCACGAGTCACGACATTTTTTAGGCGAGTTTAAGGCGATGATAGCTCAGTGGTAGTGACGTCGGATACCGAGATGAAGGTCCCGGGTTCGAATCCTACAATGAGCTTGAGCTTTCGGTGAAGGAAAACATCGTGAGGAAACCATAGCACGGTGGTAGGGTACTTTGTAGTACCCGCCTGGCTGGCTACCACCCTCAAGTTGAAAATCTGTCGCCAAGCACCTTTCGGTGTGTTCCGATAGCTGCACTTGAGAGCCAGTTCCTTCTAGGCTTTGTGTGCTTACCACCTTCGGCCGCATCATCACTTACCATGGTGAGATTGCACAGGCCTAAAAACAGTATAAAAAAAAAAAAAAAAACATTTCTTCATCAATTCAGTTTTTTCAAAATCCGACTCGACAAAAAACCATATAATTACCGAACCTCCTCACAAAATTTCACGAGAATCTGTCGAGTAAAGCGATTTGTAGAGGTAGAAGCTGGACATCCGGACATACAGATGGATATAAGAAAACATTTTTGCCCAAGCTGAGACGGAGACGCTTCGCTCGCTCGGTCAATGATGAGCCAGCTGGCGCGGTTGGTTTCACCTACCATGCCGCAGGTCGTGGGTTCGATTCCCACCCAGGACATGCATTTGTCTGTATGTCCCGACGGTGTAATTTTTCTTTTTTATACCACTAAAGTGGCAAACTAGCATACGGCCCGCCTGATGGTAAGCGGTTACCGTAGCCTATGGACGCTTGCAACACCAGGGGTATTAGTCGGTGTAATTATGTATATAAAGTATGTATTTACAAACAAAGTAGTATATGTAGTATATCAGTTATCTGGTTTCCATAGTACAAGCTCTGTTTGGTTTGGGATCTGACCCCTACCGTACCCCTTTCCGAATTCGATTTTTTTTCATGTTTCTTTACGGAAATATCAATTCGATTCATCGAAAAGTTTTCGGAAATGAAAATAGCAATTGCTTAAATTCGCCTCGGAAAATTTTGAACCCGTTTCCGATATCTAATCCGATGTTTTAAAATAGCCCAGCTGGACTTGAACCGTTACTCCTGGGTTGTTCCTGCCGTATATTTAGTTATAAATATGTGTAGACAAGTTCAACACATCAGTGGACATAAAGCTCCGCGAATGGGCGGAGGCGGAGCTCCCGGCGCAGTCCATCCGCGCCGGCCGGGAAGCCCTGCGCGAGGAGTTCACCGAGCTACTTGCCCGGGCGCAGGACTCGGACCCGGTGTACGAGCTGGTCAAGCGGCAGGCGGTCGAGGAGGCCCTCAACAGGCACCAGTGGGAGGAACGGGCGCAGGACGTGAGTTAAACTCACATAATTCATTAAGGCGAAACTCACGAGCCTTGACCATCGAAGAAAGGTTGCTTGCTTATCGCTACAGGATATATTTTGGAGAGTGTGCGCAGGAATTGTTCAACCTTATTCCACGATCCCCATTTTTACACCGAACCACAAGACGTCGGGAAGCGCGAGCGCTTCTCACGCAATGTTTACTTACGCGATTTTAATTATTGTCGTATTCAACCTCTATAAAGGCCCCCCCCTGCCCCCCCCCCTGCCCCCAGGTACTGCGTGTGCTGCAGCTGAACGCGCTACAAGACCGGCTGGTGGGCGCGCGCGGCGACTGGGACGCGGCCGTCACGCTCATGGACTCCGCACTCAACGAGCGACTCAAGCTCACGCAGATGGATCTCAAGACGCTCACCGGTATGTACTATACACGCAACATTACCTAATTCCTGCTGAACAGGTGCTGCTTGTGGGGGCTGGTCTGCGCCGAGTTTGCTATTTACTTATTAAATATAGATTTAGTCTACTTTGTAATTTTGCCGCGCCGGGGCACGCAATTGTTGTCAGTACGATTAGAATGTAAATATTATGTAATGAATCTAAGCTTGTTTTGAAAAGAGTAATTACTGAGTTTATTGCCGGCTCTTTTCAGAAAATGCAACCTTCCGAACTGGTATTAGAGTATTAGAGTCAGATTTTTCATAAGTGCCTGCGAAGGTCTATTTGAATAAATGATTTTGAATTTTATTACTAAATGTTGATTATAGCTATGATTATGGGAACACTATGGTGCTCAAGACGAGTAGCGCATAGCGTTTATTCGCTCGCCGTGCACTTTGCTCGTAAAGTGACATTTATTGCACCGTTTTTAGTATCATAATGTAGCTTATTACGCACTATACTCTATTTCACATAGGATGAGTCGTCAAAGTCAAGGGATTTTTACCAATATCTAGTGAAATTCCATTTGATTACTCTGAAATAGTACTTACAATATTTCATGAAACCTCGCTCTATCATAGTATACCTTTATGATATCGAAATGAACATTAACCATTGAGAAATATAATAAAATACCATGTGTCACCGAACTCATGCTATTTGAAATCTACTATAGTTCTTTTTACTTAACCGCACTCATATTTTATGACATAATACCGATTGAGTTCGTACCTCACTGCAAGTGATGTGTGTAGATGAAGCATTCTTAATTTAAAAAAATATGTTGACGTTCTCATAGATTATTATCAAAAATTAGGTTTTTTTTTCCTCGTAAGTGTGTTGAAAAACGTCGTATGACACGCGTGAGCACTGATTATTACACTCTCGGCTCCCTAATCGCGTGAGCCGTAGGCGAACAGCTTGATACCGTCTCGTGTATAATTACCAACTTTGCACACATGTATCATAATGCACTATTGTTTGCGGTATTATGTAAGGAGTTACTGCCCTAGTCGACCTCCTTTTCTGCGAATAAACGATATTTTCTATTTCTCTTAAGTTCTCTCTGTTTTGTGTATTCTATTCGACGAATACCCCCCATATGTCTACTGAGATTTTCTATAGTGACCATCTCTACCAACCTCCCGGTCATAAAAGACGGCAAACTATATCAGGCAGCCTCTTACGAGGCGTCTGGGACCATCTGCGGTAGGTCACGCCGCCAGAGTACTCGCCCTTGGTACTAATTACTACTAATGGTCTATTAGACAATTAATCATAAGCTATGGTACCGCCAGGTCCCGGTTTAAAAGACCGGTGGCTGTACTGGCAGTCCTCAACGGAGGAGCAGTCCCGGCGGGCTGAAGTCCGCGGCGAACTGGAACGGCTCGGTTCCTCGCGACCTTCCCTCACGTATGATGAGGTGGTTGCCGTCAGGGACAACCTGCGGAGGAAGGGCATCGACGTCGATAACGATTACATCAGGGAGACGTGGCAGCCTGTCTACTTGAAGTGAGTCCATTTTACTATAACAAGGTGGAGATTTCGAGATATATGCCATATTCGAAACCTATGTTGGGTTAGTTATGCTGAACAACTTTTACTATGGGACCAACGCAGCGTAGTTCCGCGTGATGTCATATTTCTATACATTTTTTATCGAAATGTGACGTCACGCGGAATTTTAACGGGCAATATCTTCATATTTTTTTGTTTGATGGACGAAAAAAAAAATACGTGTCCAATATTTTATTTTTATTTGATAACCTAACTGAAAAAAATACGTGTCCAATATTTTATTTTTATTTGATAACCTAACTGAAAAAAATACGTGTCCAATATTTTATTTTTATTTGATAACCTAACTGAAAAAAATACGTGTCCAATATTTTATTTTTATTTGATAACCTAACTGAAAAAAATACGTGTCCAATATTTTTTGATAACCTAACTAACAGAGTAAATAGAATTATATATTTTTTTCCTAGGAAAGTACCCAATTTGATCCTTATAAGCGGTACTCGGGGATAGTTCAATCATACAATAGTGCTGATTTTGTTGTTTACAATTTTACTAATTTTAGTCTCTTTCTAACATAGAACATAAGAATAGGATGTAAGAAATTTAGTCCTGTGAAATTACTCCAAGCTTGTTTTCAATATAAATTTAGTCGCCATCTATCGCGGTTACGTCTAAATGTACCCGCAAATGAAGACGGCAAAGACTAATTTGACAGTTTTAAATATGTTCTATCTAACAGGCATCAATGTGTTTTTTTTTTTTGAAAATTAATTCTTTTATTCCCCGCTCAGATATTTTTATTGTCTACACAACAATTAAGGCTTACGGGGAGCTGTTCTAGAAACTTCATATACTTTGACCTTCACAAAGTCAAGTTAAGTTATATTTATATGATTGTTTCAGAAACTTCCTGCAGAAGGCGCAGGCGCGCGCAAGAGATTGCAGAAAGAGTTTCTATCTGTACAGTCAACAAAATGGAAATGGGGTAAGCGATACTATTTATTAATTTACCTCTGAGTTCTCGCACCAAAAAGAAACCTATAAAATCTAAAAAAAAAACAACTGGTTGCACTCCGAGAGTGCCCGCAGAATTGAAAATTTGAATATTAACGTTGTGCATTTTTGAAACTAGAAATTTTTCACATAGTGTTTTTATACAAGGGAAAGCTAGTTCAAGATACATGTACATATAATACTTTTGAATAAGATTTTTTTATTACTTTAAAATGGGATCAATAATGGTACAGTATTACCCAACCTATATGGCGCGTCGTGAATCTTCGTTCGCACAGAAAAGAAAGTATGGCCCCGAAGATTAATGAAAGAATGCTTAAAACTTACAATCAACCTTAGATCACTACTATAAGGTTCATAATACACTGCAGCTGTTAGTTCCGTTTCACTCGCCCGTCACGCCCCTCCAAACGGCGCGCGCTAACATGGCGGCAGCTGCCGACCAATAGCGTTTCCTGCGCTTTGAAAATGTATCTTCTGCGCAGGTACATCGGTAAGCCATATTAATTGGGTACTACTGTACCTACCTTCCTTCTAGCTAGAGAATATTAGAAGAATTTGAACATAACCGCAGTATAAATACAGTCTAATTTGCAAAGCTACTCTCTCTCCGTCTTACGAATTTTCGATCGGGGTCACGTGACAAAGTGCAAAACGCACCTAAAGAAGTTTTCACTTCAAAAAATCTTACACAACGTCTGAACTATCTAAATCTATATATAGATAGTCTCCTCAGTTCAAGTTGTATTTCGAAGCGGTGTATAGTCCCATAAACTTATCTGACCCGGTGAGAGTCGCTGTTATCGCATTTGGTGGAGCAAACAACCAATGAACGTAGTGTTTATATTCTCTTTGACCAATGGCGATTGATATTTCAAAATGGCGTCGTTAGTTCCTCTTTTGACCACCGCGCCAGATAAGTTTGTGGGACTATAGAGTCATTTTGTTAACGGCTTTATCAGGGCGTAATTGAATAAATACTTTTTAATTTATTTTTTGATAGATCTCGAATTTCTTTGAGTACTTGTACGTTTAGGAAGGTAGTTCATACTTATATAGATAGATGGCGCCACAGCATCCTGCATCGCCCTAAACAAAAACATACAACCGAATTGAGAAACTCACCCTTTTTTGAAGTCGGTAAAAAAAACAACTGTTTCCAACTTCTATGAATACTATTCTCTCTAATTATTCATTCAAATAGACCTTCGCAAGTACTTATGAAAAGTCCGACTCTAATACCGGTTCGGAAGGTTGCATTTGCTGAGAAGAGCCGGCAATAAACTCAGCAATTACTCTATACAAAACAAGCTTAGATTCATTACATAATATTTACATTCTAATCTCGCTGACAATGCCTCACGTTGAGTGTGGAAGTTTTTAAGACATGTTGTTATATGTTAGAAGGAGTGCTGCGAGGTGGTGATGTTCTGGCGCGTGCAGCAGACCCTGCGCACCACCGCCAACGCGCTCCGGCAGCAGATCGGGAACAGGGAGGCCGCCCGGCTGGACCGGGAGCTGCGGGAGGTGCTCGATGAGGTATGTGCACGCACACACGCACACGCACACCGCCAACGCGCTCCGGCAGCAGATCGGGAACAGGGAGGCCGCCCGGCTGGACCGGGAGCTGCGGGAGGTGCTCGATGAGGTAAGTGCACGCACACACACACACACACGCACACCGCCAACGCGCTCCGGCAGCAGATCGGGAACAGGGAGGCCGCCCGGCTGGACCGGGAGCTGCGGGAGGTGCTCGATGAGGTAAGTGCACGCACACACACACACACACGCACACCGCCAACGCGCTCCGGCAGCAGATCGGGAACAGGGAGGCCGCCCGGCTGGACCGGGAGCTGCGGGAGGTGCTCGATGAGGTATGTGCACGCACACACACACACGCACACCGCCAACGCGCTCCGGCAGCAGATCGGGAACAGGGAGGCCGCCCGGCTGGACCGGGAGCTGCGGGAGGTGCTCGATGAGGTATGTGCACGCACACACACACACGCACACCGCCAACGCGCTCCGGCAGCAGATCGGGAACAGGGAGGCCGCCCGGCTGGACCGGGAGCTGCGGGAGGTGCTCGATGAGGTATGTGCACGCACACACACACACGCACACCGCCAACGCGCTCCGGCAGCAGATCGGGAACAGGGAGGCCGCCCGGCTGGACCGGGAGCTGCGGGAGGTGCTCGATGAGGTATGTGCACGCACACACACACACGCACACCGCCAACGCGCTCCGGCAGCAGATCGGGAACAGGGAGGCCGCCCGGCTGGACCGGGAGCTGCGGGAGGTGCTCGATGAGGTAAGTGCACGCACACACACACACACACGCACACCGCCAACGCGCTCCGGCAGCAGATCGGGAACAGGGAGGCCGCCCGGCTGGACCGGGAGCTGCGGGAGGTGCTCGATGAGGTAAGTGCACGCACACACACACACACACGCACACCGCCAACGCGCTCCGGCAGCAGATCGGGAACAGGGAGGCCGCCCGGCTGGACCGGGAGCTGCGGGAGGTGCTCGATGAGGTAAGTGCACGCACACACACACACACACGCACACCGCCAACGCGCTCCGGCAGCAGATCGGGAACAGGGAGGCCGCCCGGCTGGACCGGGAGCTGCGGGAGGTGCTCGATGAGGTAAGTGCACGCACACACACACACACACGCACACCGCCAACGCGCTCCGGCAGCAGATCGGGAACAGGGAGGCCGCCCGGCTGGACCGGGAGCTGCGGGAGGTGCTCGATGAGGTAAGTGCACGCACACACACACACACACGCACACCGCCAACGCGCTCCGGCAGCAGATCGGGAACAGGGAGGCCGCCCGGCTGGACCGGGAGCTGCGGGAGGTGCTCGATGAGGTAAGTGCACGCACACACACACACACACGCACACCGCCAACGCGCTCCGGCAGCAGATCGGGAACAGGGAGGCCGCCCGGCTGGACCGGGAGCTGCGGGAGGTGCTCGATGAGGTAAGTGCACGCACACACACACACACACGCACACCGCCAACGCGCTCCGGCAGCAGATCGGGAACAGGGAGGCCGCCCGGCTGGACCGGGAGCTGCGGGAGGTGCTCGATGAGGTAAGTGCACGCACACACACACACACACGCACACCGCCAACGCGCTCCGGCAGCAGATCGGGAACAGGGAGGCCGCCCGGCTGGACCGGGAGCTGCGGGAGGTGCTCGATGAGGTATGTGCACGCACACACACACACACACGCACACCGCCAACGCGCTCCGGCAGCAGATCGGGAACAGGGAGGCCGCCCGGCTGGACCGGGAGCTGCGGGAGGTGCTCGATGAGGTATGTGCACGCACACACACGCACACCGCCAACGCGCTCCGGCAGCAGATCGGGAACAGGGAGGCCGCCCGGCTGGACCGGGAGCTGCGGGAGGTGCTCGATGAGGTATGTGCACGCACACACACTGCCAACTAATACTACTATCCAACATATTATATACTGTTTTCAGGATTAGAAGATATCGGTGACAGTTCACATTTTCCGGTTCACTCATACTACTTGCGAGTAACTAATATAATATTGTCCAAAAAAATATTTTCATTTCCATTTTATATCATTGCAAAAATACAATATATATCGCTATACATAACTAAGAAATAATTTCAGCACATTAATACTATAGCTTGATAATTTTAAAAATTTGGAAATAAGATATCCTTCAAATACTTGCTGCATAAAACGGAACATTTACCTATAGTGATTGACAATGCTTGATCGACAGGGAAATTCAAAAATGTATCGATATATGTTATATCGTTTATTTTTGAATTGGTTTATCAATATCGAAATATTTTAATTACCAAAAAATTTCGATATATCGGTAAGATATCAAAGAGAGAGAGAGAATATTCTTACATTACTAGGTAAATATCAATTAACAAACATAATTTCTTATAAATCCTGTAATAATTCCTGTAATCTGAAATTAAGAACAACGATAATAGTACACTATGGTACATGTGTGCAAAGTTGGTAATTACACACGAGGCGGTATTAAGCAGTAAGACAGTGATAAGGAAATATAATTTGGAATATAAAAGCACTAAAATGAAAATCGATTAGACTTTCTTTATTAACTTTCTCGATACAACAAAGAAATCGATTGGATATCGTTAAGGCGCATGACTATAATTGTCAAAAGTGAACTGTCACCGATATCTTCTAATCCTGAAAACAGTATAGTTAAACCGTGGTCCCCAGACACGATGACCAAACCTAGAGGATTATATTCTCTTATCAATTGAGTGTCTACCACCTCTTGCATACTTATTTATATAAATCTTTTTGCATTTCAAGATGGCGGCGGATCCAGAACTGAAAAAGAAATTACTGTCGGGAAGAAGAGTAGAACTTGCTGAGGAACTAAGTAAGTATTGTTTATATAAACTACCCGCGGTTGCACATGCCTTCAAAATTTTCGAAATTTTTGTTGATCTCATTGTTTATATTTTTAGAGCGAGTGAGACAAGTTCAAGAGAAATTAGAAGAATTTATTGAAGCGTTAAACAAGGAGAAATAGTCTATATATGTACATTGTAACTTATGTTTACTTATATATTATACATAGATAGTTGTGCGGTCGCCTATACACACATACCTATATTATATTGTTATTTTTATAAATAAATGGGCTCGCGTTCTTAGATGGAGCACGCTTACCCAGAAGAATCTATTCACTCTGGACTTGGAATGTTGAATGAATTGATCTTTGATACCTAAGAAATAGCATTTAAAATATTTTCACGAGTAAAAATTATGAAATGTTATGTAAATAATTATACAGTGTTTTTTTTTCTAGCCAGTTAGGGCAAATTCTGAACTACAGGTTTTAAGAGAAACGCTGAAAAGAACCATGAGCTGAATTTAAATGTATTTAAGAAAATGACTATTATCGGACTTATGGAATTTTTCTAACAATTTTTTTTTCAATATTCTGCTTCTACTATATAATACAAACAAAATTATGTATGAAAATCTTGGCTACAAGTTGCTAGAAGTTATCCAAAATATTATATTACTTGACCATTGTTTTATAAAATCTATGATCCTGCGTAAAGTTTGACGAGGTGGAGCAGATCGGGCAGGGAACTCATTATTCTGACAAGCAATTAGAGGTCAATTTTGATAACTTCTAGTAACTTGTGATCAAGATTGTGTATTTATTTTCTTCAAAATTCAACTCATGGATCCTTCCACTAAGACCTGTAGTTCAGAACTTGCCCATAAACGCTATTACAAAAAAAACACCTGTATAACGTGAACGCAGCGTAAACGGTACAAAAATCTTTTTTTTTTTGTTTTAATTGTGAAATATTTTTAATATGTACGTAGTAGGTACTATGTTTAGCGTTTCTCAGAATACAGTAATTATGTAAAAAAATATATGAAGAAAATTGTATGCATTTTAAAAATAAGGATATATTCTACAAAATTAGTTGATTGCACAAATATTTTTGTTTATATTTAATAAAAAAAAGTTGATGCAGACCATATAACCTTTATTTGCATTTGTCTATTGTTTTTGGTTTTAAAAATGTGTTATATAGAAAACCTCTTTTTTAAATTATGTCTGTAGAGGCGACCGCCTTTGTACGTTGTAAAATTTTGTTATTAACTTAACTGCTTGATATAAGTTATCTTATAATAAAACGTTGATGAAAACTAATGTGTTTCATTTAGAAAATGTATGTATGAAATATTTATTTTGAAGCATTAGATTCGCCCCGCTGGCCTGCCCGCCTGGCTGGCTACCACCCTCAAGTTGAAAATCTGTTGCCAAGCACCTTTGGGTGTGTTCCTACAGCTGCACTTGAGAGCCAGTTCCTTCTAGGCTTTGTGTGCTTACCACCATCGGCCGCATCATCACTTACCATGGTGAGATTGCGGACAAACACAGCTCTATAAACAATAAAAAATAAATAAAAAATAATAATAACTAGAAAATCATAATAAATGATGGGTGACAAACCTCTTCATCCTCATAGGACATAACGAGTCCCACCAAAGATAACTATACTGACAGATTAGTTGGCGTACCAACACCGGTTGGTACGCCAACTAATATACTAAGTAAAGTAAGTATACTAAAGTACTACCTACCACGCCGCAGGTTGTGGGTTCGATTCCCACTAAGGACAATTATTTGTCTTCATGAGCATGTCTGCTTTTTAAGTAGGTATGTAATAAATCAAAAACCTTAATATATGTATCATACCAGTTATCTGGTTTCCATAGTACAAGCTCTGCTTAGTTTGGGATCAGATAACCGCGTGTGAAGAATGTACCAGAAAAAATTGAATTGTTTTTTTTTTTTTTTTTTTATACCACTAAGTTGGCAAACAAGCATACGGCCCGCCTGATGGTAAGCAGTTACCGTAGCCTATGAACGCTTGCAACACCAGGGGCATCACTCGCGCGTTGCCGACCCTGAAGAAATCTCTTCACGCCCTTTTTGAAGAACCCCATGCTGTACTCCATTGGGAAAACCACGGCGGGGAGCTCATTCCACAATCTGAGCGTCCGCGGAAGAAAACTCCTTTGAGCCCGCACAGTTCGAAACAATTCTGGTTTCAATATGTGAGGATGGACTCCCCGTCGATGGCGAGAGTTGCGATGGTGGAAAGTAGCTGTGGGCATCAAGTCGAACAATTCTTTAGAACACTCTCCGTTATAAAAGCGGTAGAACACACATAAGGAGGCAAAGTCTCTCCTCAGACTAAGGGGCTCTAAACCACTTGTAAGCTTGAGATCGTCAACAATTCTGATGGCACGTCGCTGAACCGAGTCTAGAGGCCCAAGCTGGTATCCAGGTGCTCCCGCCCATAGATGACAACAGTACTCCATATGAGGCCGGACCTGCGACTTATAAAGTTGCAGCCTTTGCCCCGATGTGAAGTACTGCCTCGCTCTATTGAGCACTCCAAGCTTTTTGGATGCCAGCTTAACCTTGTCTTCCAAGTGACTTCGGAACAAAACGTCGCTAGAAATGTCGACGCCAAGGATCCCGATGCTTTGACTGATGTTCAAGGAGGTGTTCTGGAATTGTGGAGCCACAGACCATGGGGTTTTCTTAGCGGTGAACGCGCAGGCTTGAGTCTTGGTGGGGTTGAAATGGACTAGGTTTAGTCGACCCCAATCGGAGACACTAGTTAGTGTACTCTCTATTTCAGACATCAGCCGTTCGCGGCTTTCCTCCACCTCGGAACGAGGGATATTTGCACGGCCCGTGTAATAAGCGTCCCCTGTACTGTCGTCCGCATAGCAATGAATGCCGTCAATAGACAGCATATCATTGATATGCAGTAGGAACAGTGTTGGGGACAACACAGAGCCTTGCGGGACGCCAGCATTTATGTCCATGCTATCGGAGCAGCTACCATCGACGACGGCTCTTATGCATCTGCTGGACAGAAAGCTGGCGATCCACTTGCATAATCCCTCGGGAAGCCCGTATGCTGGTAACTTCGTGAGAAGACCCCTGTGCCAGACCCGATCGAACGCCTTCGCCACATCTAGGCTCACTGCCAAAGCCTCACCTTGACTCTCGATGGCGAGTGACCAACGGTGCGTGAGATACACAAGGAGGTCACCAGCTGAGCGACTGTGGCGGAAGCCATATTGTCGGTCGCTCAACAACTCGTGATCCTCCAGGTATCTCAAAAGCTGCGTGTTGATCACATGCTCCATGACTTTTGAGAGAAGGGAGGTGATGGCGATAGGCCTGTAATTCGTCGGGTCTGATCTGTCGCCTTTTTTGGGCACTGGGTGCACGTGGGCAGTCTTCCACGAAGACGGGACTTCCTTTTTGGTGTAGGAAAGTACGAAAAGACGCGTCAATACTGGACACAATTCAGGAGCACACCGCTTCAGAACCACTGCCAGTATGCCGTCTGGCCCACTCGACTTATGGATGTCCAGAGAAAGCAGTTCCCGCCGGACCTCCCGTTGGGTAATGCTTATCTCCGGCATGGAGCTAGGACACTGCGCGATGGTAGGCGGTGTAGCGCCCCCGTCATCCAAAGTCGAGTTCGAGGCAAAGAGAGAGCCCAAAAGGTCAGCTTTCTCCTTTGCACTATGGGCCAAGTTTCCGTCCGGCTTACGGAGTGGTGGCAAGGACGACTGGCAAAAGATTCCTTCAGCAGCTTTGGCAAGAGACCAGAAAGCGCGACTTCCAGAGGGAAGGCTAGTCAGCCTGGTGGGTTTTTGCGTTAAAATATCAATATGGAAAACGAGGAGCCTCCCAGGATAAAGGTAAGGACTTACCAGGAACTCCTATGGCAATCCAATGATTATGAGCACCACCACTTCACAACAAATCACAAATTTCACATGCGTTTTTATCTGTAGCTTATTTCGTACTGAATCTTGCGGTGTTGCGAGACGCGCGCGTTACGTTTACTCACACACACGCGTTTGGCGAAGTATGTAGAAGATTCCCGAAGCTCTTTTCTCGCTCACACATATGATGTGGGAAAAGGAGAGGAATCGGGAAGCAGAGGCTCGTCATTGATACTCAATATGAGTAGGTTTTTACTATAAATATTATCATAGGTATTTTGGCCTAAACATCCTCCGCCGCCTTGAGAATACGTAGTGTTCTCAAAAGAAAGAAAAAATAATTAATTATAAGAACTAATTACAGATTATAATAATTACTAAAGTACTGAATATAAGATGCGGTATGATTAATTTTTATTGTGAGGGTAATGGACATAACTTGACAATGGGTCTTTTGAATGATCCATTTGAATGTCAAGATTTTCTTGACATTTAGCAATGCGGTTACTAACGAAAACATTCCATCTATGTGGAGATGAATGTATCCATGACAGAGTAATTTTAGAATCGGAGAATGCGAATATATTATCAATAGCGGTTCGAGCACTATAAGTCTCATTATAACTAGCGCGTAGCTGTGGATCGCGTAGCTTGGTACGCTCCAAAGCAAGTAAACGGCGGTGAGCAACGGAACGGGAATCACCTAACACGTCAGGATCCTCACGAAAAGGTAACGCGGTGCAATATCTGCCTGCGGAGTCCCGTGAGAAGTTACGAGAGAACAGCTGTTCACACTCCTTTTCGGCCGAGCTCATTAATTTTTGCGCGGGAATTTCTTCGAGCTCCCAAAACTTAAGTAGGGAATCATCTAAAGAAATAGTAAGGTCATTGGGACCAGAAATGAAAAAAGTCGCGGTATTAAAATAAGTGGATGCATTGTTATTAATATTAGAGTTAGCGGGAACGTCACCCATAAGAATATAACCGAACACGGTTTCAAGGGCAGAAGGAGCGGGAGGTGCAATAATTTTTTGACCTAATAATAAAAATGGGAACAATTGTGCCCCGAGAACTACTTCGACCTCTCCGGGGATGTGCCACCGAGGGTCAGCAAGCGGTAAGTTACCTAAATGTTGCACTATAGAAGTCTCAACATATTCAGTCGGTAACCTGTCAGTAATGCAATCAACGACAAGAGCGGTAATATTATAAAAATATTTTTTATTTTTCGCGGTTATTTTAAATTGAACGTAGCCGTGAATAGGACGCGAAGTGGATCCTACACCCTTTATAAAAGAATTGCTAAGCGGTATTATATTTAAATTTAGTTGTTTACAACAGGCAGTTGTAATTATGTTGTTTTGAGACGCGTTATCTATTAAACATCTAACTGAAATATATTTATTGTCCTTATTAGACGCATAAACTTGAGCGGTTGATAAAAGTATAGTAGTATGGGAAGGATTTAATTTATTAAAAGAATCGCGTTCGTTATCATTATTCTTATCAACTCGCGCTCGGGTGCATAGCGACACCGGTTGAGGAGCGTCCGTAGCGTTAGAAGGAGAAGCGGTCAGATGCGCGGGCGAGGCTGCGCACGGGAGCGGTTGCGACGCGGCGCGGGCGGCGGCGGACGTCTGCGCGCAAAGCTCCTGCGCGTGTGGTGTGGAGACGGCGCGATGAGGTTATCGCACTTATCAAGACGCGCCGAGTGAGAGGGACGCGAGTCGGAAACTATTTGTTGCGATTGTGAATTACTATCCAAATGCAAAAGAGAATGATGGTGTTTATTACAAGTTTTACAACTATACGACGACTTACACTGAGAAGCAGTATGCGTAAGGCTGAGGCAGTTTACACAGCCTTTTTTAGATTTAACAAAATCTAAACGATCTTTAGTATTAAGTGCTTTAAAAGATGAACAATTAAAAATCTGATAGTGATCAGATTTATTACAAAATAAGCAAGTGCTTTATTATTATTATCGCGTGCAAGGAAAGCATGGTGGACTGTGTTTGAATTACGCGGTTGAGATCGATAAGCGGGCGGATTATTAAGGTTGCTACCGACTGGGGCGGTTCGCGCGGAGCCAGTAATTGGCGTAGAAGTGCGGTCTAATATTTTTACTTGCGATTTAATAAAATCAACAAAATCCTTATAAGAAGGAATTTCTTTATTCCTCATAAACATTTCAAAGGAATTAGCGGTTGCGGGATCTAACTTCTTTAAAGCTAAAGAAAGTAAGATAAAATCTTTCATATCTTCAATACCTAACTGTTCCAAAGCAGATACAGAAGCGTGGAAAGTTTCAATGAACGTATTTAAAGACGCGGAATTATTTAATGCGGGTTTAATATTGAATAAATTAGACATGTAGTGTGAGCCTAATGCTCTTTTATCTTGATATTTTTGAACTAAGCTGTCCCAAATAGAATTATAATTATCACCGGACGGTATAATACCTGCCGTGATTTTTAAAGCATTTCCTGTTAATTTACCTACAAGATATTGTACTCTTTGAGAATTCGAAAGATCAGGATTTGAATGTATATTAGATTTAAAAGATTCAAAGAAGACGGGCCAATTTTCTATTTTTCCATCAAATGACGGAATTTGAATTGGTGGTAGTTTGATACGACCTTTATATTGGGACGGAATAGTATTCTGCGCAGACACATTCGACGTAGTATTTGTCTTATTGACGATAAGAGAACGAACCCTTTCTATTCGGGTGTACACTGTATCAAAGGAAATCATTTTTTTATAATCAATCTTATATTCTGGATCAAGTTGCATATTTAACGCGTTAATTGTATCTAAATTGGCACTAAATTCATGACGAATTGTACTAATAATTTCAGTGTCCGCCATGAATGTCTCTGAGGAACGAAGGTCTGCACTCGCGGACGTGGAAATATTCTTAGAAGAATCATATAAGAACGATAATTGTTCAAAAATAGCTTCATTTTTAGCTTCCAATATTTTAATTTTAGTTTCAATAGCTTCCATTGTGAAAGATTGCGTAATAATAAATTGCAAAATTACCTAATTAAAGTAAAATGACGTAGGTAAGTAGGTAGGTATATCCAACAGTTTAGGCACCTACCTATATAGGTATGAAAGTTTATTTCAAGTCGACAGACAAGGCTCATAGAATGCAATTATATGCGTAGTAATAGTACAAATAGTAAGTACGTATTGCGGTTATTAGTACACCATATGATTTCGTATAATAAGATACGAATCGGTACCTATAAAATCTAAGTCCTAAAAATATGGAGGAGCGGCGGCGGTATTGAATACCTAACTACTTTTTATCACGATTGGCGTGGTAAAAATGGCGGGAGTACGAAATATCGTATTTATATAGTCTAAAACCTATTTATGAGGTATAAGACTTGCGTATTATGAGGTATATACCTATTTAGAGGCATAAAACCTATAGAAAGCGGGAAATTATACGTGATTTGATATGAAATTAAATTGCTGTAATGGCTGACTCAAAATGAATCCGCTCGAAGGCGTACCAGAAAAAATGGTGGGTTTTTGCGTTAAAATATCAATATGGAAAACGAGGAGCCTCCCAGGATAAAGGTAAGGACTTACCAGGAACTCCTATGGCAATCCAATGATTATGAGCACCACCACTTCACAACAAATCACAAATTTCACATGCGTTTCTATCTGTAGCTTATTTCGTACTGAATCTTGCGGTGTTGCGAGACGCGCGCGTTACGTTTACTCACACACACGCGTTTGGCGAAGTATGTAGAAGATTCCCGAAGCTCTTTTCTCGCTCACACATATGATGTGGGAAAAGGAGAGGAATCGGGAAGCAGAGGCTCGTCATTGATACTCAATATGAGTAGGTTTTTACTATAAATATTATCATAGGTATTTTGGCCTAAACACAGCCTCTCACCAAACCTACCGACGAAATCGAACTTAGCCCTAGCAGTCATTCGCTTACTGAACCTCGAGGCAGCGTTAAAGGAGATTGATTAATTTTGGGCCCAATATTGTGTCATCGCGTGTCTCAATCAAATATGATTCAAAAATCAAGTCTTATTTTATTATGTTCATTCACAAAATATTGATATTTTTCTAACCCGGGGATTAAAAACAGCATTAATAATATATTCGCTTGAATTCCTTTACACCTGTAGGTACGCCTTCCGCACCACAGATATCTGAAACCGTACGCCATCCAAATCACATTTTTATTCATATGAAATGTTGCCAGGTGTTAAAATTAGTTTCATCGTAATTAAAAACGCTATACAGCTTTTTTTCTGTTAAATATCGCTAGAAATGATGAAACGAGTTTACGCGAGTGATATTAGATCTCAAATTAGATATATTCGTGGGTTAATGCAGCAGAAATGCCAAACATACATTTAATTTTTAGTGACATTAAATAATAATTGTGTTGAATAATAATAATGATTATTTTCCAAACAGTATGTAATGATTAAAAAGATATTATAGTTATAAAAAGTAACATAACATAATCTAAAGTATTCATTTATTTTATGAAAAATTAAATCTTGGTTTTAATATTGGCACCAAATCTTTTTTATGAGGACTTATTTTTGCCAGTGTCGAGTTATATTCTAGTTCTAGTCACAAAATAAATCATTTTCATATAGTCCGCACTGTCAGTCACCGTCCATTGTATCCCAATCAGTGAGTCCGTCCTACGACTTTTTTCGTACTTTTTTATACATACGATCTGACAGACGAGCATATGATGCACTACCTAATGATAGTAAGTGACACCAAAGTCCATAGACATCTGCAACAATCTTATTAAAACAAAGATCCGAAAAAGGCTCATGATGTGAGTAATGAGACTTTGAACGAGACACTTTTGAAAGAACAACATATTATACTTAGGTATGTTGTTTTGCCGAACAAACGATTTGCGTGGATTTTTCTTCGTCGCGAGACATCTATATTAATAGAATAATCTATCTATATTAATATAATAAAGCGGAATCGTTGTTTTGTTAGTTTAAAAGATCTAATCTCTGGAACTACCGTTGGATTCGAAAAACTCTTTCACTAATAGAAGTAACATTATCCCCGAGTTTTATAGGCTACTTTATTTATCCCGGGAATGCGGGTGAAACCGCGGGGGACAGCTTTGTTAATTAATATTAATAGTAAAACTCTTTACGGAGAATATGTCTCTTAATCATTTTGGTTGTTTTTAATTGAGTGTTTTGCTTTTTAAATAATAAAACAAAGGTTTTGCAAATGTACTATTTTTATTTATTAGCCTTCTTATGGAATACGACTTTTTATTTACCCATTCGTTCGTCTGGCAACCCTGGAACGGACGGTCACGGCCGATCTTTCTGTCAAATCGATCAATGTCGTTCCTGGTTCGTTTCGTGCGTGGTGTTTATTTGCGTTGAGTTGAATTTCTATTCCTCCGTATTTACTTTTGCTACTTACGACGTATTCCTTTAGCGACTTTACTTCAACAATGTTGAAGTTATGAGATATTGGACTCTTATTTAGTTTTGTAAGTTTTGAGAGCGATTGGACTCAAGTTTCATTTATAAGTGCCGTTAGAACATTATTGTGAAAAATGTCTACAGCAGCTCGTAACCGGACAAACCGTCCCCTCTCTCGACGGTGTGTGAACTGTTCGTTGTTACTGTTACCTACCCTTCGCAGACGTACTATTGAGGAGTTAAATGGGGAGATGCTAACTCTCCTACGAGCCTTGATAACGCCTACTACAGTAAGTTATATTATTAATTCCCTCTATTTCATCTAGGGTTTCACATCGTTACCACCTTTACCCACAAATAATATTCAGCATTATTAGTGATAAATTCTATCTATTTCTATAATACCTATTTAAAATGTCTTTTCCATAGATTTAGAATATTAAAGAGTGATAGTATTAACAACGATACCTTCTGCGAAGCGTCAACAGTTTCCATATAGATGCATTCACAGATATATCATACAAATGTTGGATTCCTTGTCATTTGTTATCGGTTAAAGTATTGATAAAAAATGAGATATTAGCATATATGTATGTCTGTCAAACTATGTATGTGCACTTCTTTTCATGGGGTTTGGACCATACTCTAGTAATAGTTCTATTAATATTCTAACCCTACAGTCTTTTCATAGAACAGAACGGTAAAAGCAATGAAAAGTATGTACAGTATTATACATATATAAATCATAAATTATTTATTAGTTATGAAACATATAGGCATGTAGCTATGAACATAGTGAAATTAACTCCTCAGTAACTTACTCTTTTGCTTTAATCTCAATTGTAAGTAACATATTGCTAAGACTGATATGGTATAATGTTTATTTTTCTATCTTTCAGATATCATCTGATGACATTATGTGCATTGAATGTTTTGAATTACTGCAAGAGCGGTTACTATCCAATGTTACTCAATCATAAGATGACATGTCTCCTGTTTTTGGACATCTAAGAATATGTTTTGGTTGTGGCACATCAATTGCAAGATGCAGAATTCATAGAGTTTCTTTGAGTTGTCCTCAAAGGGAGGTTATCTTAAGATGGACTCCAGCTCATCAGGTCAGTGTTATTATTATGTTACTTGACTGGCCTGTTGGTGTGTAGGTTATATCCCTGCCATGTAATGGTTGTGAGTTCAAGTCCAAGCCACATTTGTATTCTATGTCCGGGCATAACATGATAATTATATTGAGTTGAAAGCTTACATACTATCATGAAGAATAACCAAAAAAAGTAGATATCTATACTGAACTTTGTAATAATAACAGCCAACATATAAGGGATAAAGCCCATCACAGAGGTAGCTATAATATATATTAAATCACAGCTAGGCATATTATGATATATTTTCAATACTATCTTTTTAGTGCCCGCACATGCAGCTATAAAATATATTTCACACACACTGTAATTTATATTATAGCACATTACAATATATATTAGATACTAAAAATATTAAAATTAATTTTCATATTTCAGGAAACACATTTGGAAAGAGTTTGCCGTGCATGTTGGATGGCAGCCACTAGAGCTAGATGCTCACAGACCTGCACAAGCAACAGTGGGTTCCAGCACTATGGATACAGCAGATATGGATGTTGATACAGCAGATGTGAATATTCCCCAAGCACCTCCTCTACCACAGCCAGTGCAACCACTACAGCCAAACCAATCGCCAGAAGGACAACAGCAGACACACACAGTACCAAAAATTAACTCGCTTAAATATAAACGTGTTTTTTTTTTTTTTTTTTTTTATACCACTTAGGTAGCAAACAAGCATACGGCCCGCCTGATGGTAAGCGGCTACCGCAGCCTATGGACGCTTGCAACACCAGGGGTGTCACTCACGCGTTGCCGACCCTGCAGAAATCTCTTCAGACCCTTTTTGAAGAACCCCATGCTGTACTCCATTGGGAAAACCACGGCAGGGAGCTCATTCCACAATCTGAGCGTCCGCGGAAGGAAGCTCCTTTGAGACCGCACAGTTCGAAACAATTCTGGTTTCAATATGTGAGGATGGACTCCCTGTCGATGGCGAGAGTTGCGATGGTAGAAGGTGGCCGTGGGCATCATCTTAAACAATTCTTCAGAACACTGTCCGTTGTACAAGCGGTAGAATACACATAAGGAGGCAAAGTCTCTCCTCAGACTGAGGGGCTCTAAACCGTTTGTGAGCTCGGGATCGTCAACTATTCTAGCAGCACGTCGCTGAACCGAGTCTAGAGGCGCAAGCTGGTATCCAGGTGCTCCCGCCCACAGATGACAGCAGTACTCCATATGAGGCCGTACTTGCGACTTATAAAGTTGCAGCCTTTGCCTCGATGTGAAGTACTGCTTCGCTTTGTTGAGCACTCCGAGCTTTTTGGATGCCAGCTTAACCTTGTCTTCTAAGTGACTACGGAACAAAACGTCGCTAGAAATGTCGACGCCAAGGATCCCAATGCTGTTACTGATGTTCAAGGACGTATTCTGGAATTGTGGAGCCACAGACCATGGGGTTTTCTTAGCGGTGAACGCGCAGGCTTGAATCTTGGTGGGGTTGAAATGGACTAGGTTTAGTCGACCCCAATCGGAGACACTAGTTAGTGTACTCTCGATTTCAGACAACAGCCGTTCGCGGCTTTCCTCCACCTCGGAACGAGGGATATTAGCACGGCCCGTATAATGAGCGTCCCCTGTACTGTCGTCTGCATAACAATGAATGCCGTCAATAGACAGCATATCATTGATATGCAGTAAGAACAATGTTGGGGACAGCACAGACCCTTGCGGGACGCCGGCATTTATGTCCATGCTATCGGAGCAGCTACCGTCTACGACGGCTCTTATGCATCTGCTGGACAGAAAGCTGGCGACCCATTTGCATAGTCCTTCGGGAAGCCCGTATGCTGGTAGCTTCGCTAGGAGACCCCGGTGCCAGACCCGATCGAACGCCTTCGCCACATCTAGGCTCACTGCCAATGCCTCACCTTGACTCTCGATGGCGAGAGACCAACGCTGTGTGAGATACACTAGAAGGTCACCAGCCGAGCGACTGTGGCGGAAGCCATATTGTCGGTCGCTCAACAAATCGTGATCCTCTAGGTATCTCAGGAGTTGCCTGTTGATCACTCGCTCCATGACTTTAGAGAGAAGGGACGTGATGGCGATAGGCCTGTAATTCGTCGGGTCCGATCTATCACCCTTTTTGGGCACTGGGTGCACGTGGGCAGTCTTCCACGAAGTCGGGACTTTCATTTTGGTGAAGGAAAGCGCGAAAAGACGCGTTAGTACAGGACACAATTCAGGAGCACACCGCTTCAGCACCACTGCCGGTATGCCGTCTGGCCCGCTCTCTGTTGCTACAACCTCACGTCATTGCGTATTTAATGGCTGTGAGAATCCAGGACGTCTTTTAGTACCCACAACTGTGAAGGAAGTTTTATTAGTTCATTACAAAATATATATTCCTTTAAGTGCCAGAATCTGCAGCTATGTAGAACAAATGGTACCTACTATGTAGAAATAAGCAATGAAATAGAAGAGGATTTGCCCTTAATATTAGGTCAAAATAATTATTTAATTAGGGCCAGAATAAAATCTCGACATGTGAGCAGTAAGGTGTATAACACTTATTTATTAATAAGTAAAGATGATAATAGTTGATGGTAGTAGAAAGATGGTAATAATTCTTTAGACAGCATCATTGCTTATTATTGCAACTGTCTAGTGGGAAATCGTACGGTAGGGTGTTGTGCGCATACTATGACAGTACTATGGTATTTGAGCTGGGGCCGCTATAATGATATAAGTGCTCCAGCTCAATTTCTGGATGACATTCTTGAAGAATAAATGTTATTATTATTATTAAATTGTTTCATTTTTTATCCTGTCCTGTAGGTATAAGTAAGGTAGCATACGCAGGTCCTTAGCCAGGATCAATTTCGGGTGGTGCCTGATTAGTCACCGTCCGTATGTCAGGTTTTAGTCAAATGGTGGGCATTGCACTAAAACTTAAACCGGACTTTTCGAGACAACTTGAAAAGTCACCTACATGTAATTCATTTCATGTCACTGGTGCACGTGGATAGATCTTTATTGGATACAACATCACTGATAACATGCAATAAACCTCAAAATACAGGAATATATGGAAATAAGATGAAAACGCAAGGTGACTTTACAAGTTCCCGCCAAAAAGTCTAGCATACCTACGTTTAATCTTTCGTAGGACATTAAAATAAACAGAAATTGTTTTTTTTAGTAGCCTGCATTAAAAAACCTTAGATTACCGACTTACTACTTCATTACCATTGAATTACTAAAACAAACTATGTAAATAGGCATTTTTTTGCATTTTATAACCTTAAATTCTGATTCAGAAAAAAAAAATACTCTTAAACCCGGGTTAGAAAATTAAAACTGTTTACTGATTATGAAAATATAGTATTTTTTCTACAAAATAAAAAATAAATCATTGTGACACAACAACTTTCGAAGTGGGCCCAACTCCCCTTATAACATGGTCATTCTCCTTTAATAAAATACCATGTGTCACCGAACTCATGCTATTTGAAATATACTATAGTAAGCGTTTACTAACGTCAAAATCAAAATCAAAATCAAAAAGTCATTTATTCAGTTTAGGCCCTAGTAAGGCACTTATGAACGTTATGTACATACAGTTGAATTTACCACCGGTTCGGAATACACTTAAACTGAGAAGACTCCGGCAAGAAACTCAGCAAGGTTTTTTTTTTTTGTGGAAGATCTTTTAATATTACAGCTTTTTTCCAAATACTTATACAATATATACATTATTATTTTATGCTTATTCGTACAATTGTCACTTAGCCAGGGGGATGCAAGTGCAGAGAGAAGCTACTACAACCATATATTCTTGTCTTCCACGTAATGAGCCGCCTTATAGTAGGCTTTGTCAATTAACCTCTGCTTTATGAAATCTTTGAATTTATCATAAGACATTTTAGTTACTTCGAGTGGGATTTTATTATAGAATCGAACGCAATTTCCGAGAAAAGACTTATTAGCTCTAGATAACCTGAATCTAGGTGTCACAATTTTATCTTTATTTCTTGTATTGAAGTTATGGCGGCTACTATTAATTTCAAATAAATTTAAGTTTTTACGGACAAACATAATATTTTCATAAATGTACTGTGACGGTAACGTTAAAATTTTAAATTCCTTGAATCGACTTCGTAGTGATTCGCGCGGCGTCAATTCTTTACACTCGGGGTACAGTGCACTTGATTTGAATAACAAACTTACAAAAAAAAAATGTTATCTGTGGTAGGTATGTAGTGGTAACGTAAAATTAAAAAAGATTTAAATAAAACAAGTATTTTATTTAGTTAGTTAACAAGTTCAATAATTGCTGTTTGTTAGTCTCCTTAAAACTCGAGAACGGCTGGACCGATAAGCCTAATTTTGTTTTTTTTTTTTTATTTATTTAAGGTTCACCAGCAGTTTGTACACTAAAACATTTCAGTTCAAGATTTATAAATAAAAATAACAAGATCAAATGCACAACTAATAAAGGTAAACACCACTTACACCTTTTCTCAAAGACTTACACTAATATAATATGAGAAATCAATATAAATTTATAAGACTTGACATAAAAAAACTAGACAAATACACAATCGTTATAAGTTATGAAGAGTAAAAATAAAATAAAACAAGATACAGTAATTGCTTAAAATTAATTAGGAGTTATTAAGAGGGTCTAAACAAAGGGAATCATTCCTTTGTTACCGAAGCAATGATACATCTCTTGAATACCGGTAGTGAGTTTGCATCACGTCTGTAGCTGAGCTCACACTGTTGTAAAATTTACAAAGTCGCGGTATGGGTGGGTCCCATGACAGTTCTACGTAGGGGGGGACCAAAGGTGTAATTTGTTTACGAGGATAGTGGACTGGAACTCTGAAATTGAAGCATTGAAAAATCTGGGGACAGTCAATTTTAACTCAATTTTGTACAAAAATAAAATATCCAATATATCATATATCTCTGCGCTTACTAAGACAATTAATTTGGAAATATTATTATGTTAGCCTGTCTACGTAAGATTTGACTGATTTTAACTTCCACAATGAATACGTAAGGTGATACAAGAATCTTTTTTGAATGCGTTCAATCCGGAGTGAAGGCGTGGTATAATGTGGTCGCCAAACTACACTACAATATTCGACGAGACGGATTACAAACCCAAACATCTTTACTGATTTTTTAATAATACAATCTTGTATGTTGCAAAAAAGTAAGTTTATTATCAAATATTACTCCAAGATCTTTAAAACTATCAACTTTTTCCAAATAATGCCCATTTATGGGGTATTTTGTTGAGATAATATTGATCGTCATGGGAACGTTTTTTTTTTAAATTATGTGACAATCGATTTAACCTGCACCACTCTGCCAGACTATTCAGATCTTGTTGAAGGAGGACAACATCATCTCTAAATTCATATTTTTGGAAGTCCAGGAAAAGTTTAAATGTAGGGTAGGGTAGGGCAAGACACTACGCGAACGAGGCCGACGTCGCGCCGGACAGCTATACAATAATCAAAAAGAAGAGAATATAACCACTACGTAAACCTAAATATAACCGGTTACCATCAGGCGGGCCGTATGCTTGTTTGCCACGTATTAAAAAGCGTTAAACCAAACGTAAAATAAAACAAACAACGTAATTAAAAATGTCAAAAAACCGGTCATGTGCGAGCTCTATACAATCTCTAAGTGTTCTGTAATAATGATCGACGTCTAGGAGCTATTAAAATAAAAAATTATGTGGCTTTATCATTATTTAATATGTGACAGTTTTTGAGACTTCAAAAACTGCTGTTTTAACACGGTAAATAAAGAATTAATTATTTATCTATCAGCCAAAATTTTTATTTTTTTCACTAATGCTTCAATTTCCATATTTTGCTCCTACAAAAAGGCAAACCAAAAATAGCAAAGTTCTGATGAAAACAGCCGCGATATACAGACAGTGCTCATTTTCAGCTGCATAATGTGGTAGAATTGTGGTAAAATATAGGCATGTGAAATAAAAAAAATATAATATATGCCTAGGTTAAAAAAAGACTCCGACACGTATACACTTTTTCATTCGGAACCATAAACATAGGTAGGTACACCTAAATATTATCATTTATTAAAAAAAAAATTACTTAATCCCTAGATTTAAAAACATTATTAAAAAAGTATTTCATCTCCTCATCATTAGCTTCTTTCATCGCATCTCTGAGCCTATCCCTGGTAGTCTTCTTAAACTCTTTATATTTATCCTTTATAATATGCATTGCCAAACGAACCTCGTTCTTTTTACCTCCCTTAAAGATCCCTTCAATCATGGCCCCTACAAACATAGCTCTACATGATCCTAAGTAAAAGTAATCATTAATATAACTCCGCAGACCATGTCTGTAAAGTTCTATTATTGAATCAAAGTACTTGTCCCTGAGTTCCCCAACTTCATTTGCTATGTAGCTGCCAAAGACTCTTCCAACTATTTCGACGCTCTCTTCAGATTTCTTACGTTCTACTGAGAACACTTCAGGGGATTGCTTTATGCTCTGTCTTATAGTTTTGTAGTATAACATACTCAAGTGTATATGCACATATTTTTGGAACCACATGTCCAATGGTAAAATTCTCTTCATCCAAGTCACAACCCTTTCCAAAACTGGCAAGATACATACGTAATCCGAATCCATATATACTTTTGTGTATCGTAATGCTAACAGGAAATCGTCGATACTCTCTAAAAAGTTCTTTTTGTCCTCGAGTGTATTCCAAATAATTACCATTTTTTCAAAGAACGGCTCACCAATTACTTCAAGCTTCCTTTTGTGAGATTCTTCAGATTTACACATAAGTAGAAACTTGGCAAGTATACGCAAGTACATGTAAGTGCCTCGATAATCTAGCTCATATTCCTCAGATAATTTCTCAGGTAACAAATCAATGACAAATTCTAGAAGCAGATTTTCAATGAATTCCTCCGGTACATTGAGTAAATGATTCTCAATATCGCAAAGCACCGGCAGCGCTCGCACTTTAGAAACCTTGCTAACAGCATTGAAAAGGGCCGTGCAATAACTTCCTTTGATAGCTGTCGGAATTGATTTTGCGTAAATAAGTTTTCGCAGTAAACGTTTTCGCGGCTTGATCGAAAGATCTATTTGCTCTATTACAGGCTCGATGACTGGCCAAACTCGTGGATCGTAACAAGTACCACGGCGTCGATAATAGGAAAGAGCCACCTTCAATGTGCCGTTTGGATATAGCAATGCGACGGAAGCGAATATGTCCGCCTCTTTGCCAACGCGCTGTGCTAGCGCCAATGCTGTTCTTGCTGTGCGACGCCACTTCACTAGCTCTTGTACACGTCGGTCTACGTCGATGTCGCTACACACAGCCACTTTATTTGCAACTGCTTTAGCACCAGCTTTGCGCCACCCAAATGCGTCGATATCAAATAGTGGTCTCGCTAAATGAGCGTTAGCTCGTAAAGCAGCCGCAAGTCTTGCGCCAACGCTGTCTTTTGGTTCGTCATCTAATTTCGATAACTTTGCTTCCAGAGTAACTCCAGACAGTAACGCTAGAGGACGAGCTAGAATCTTGTCGGGTTCACTTGCTACCTTATCTTCCAACGCTGTGAGGTGACGTGCCGCCAATCCCTCTGACTCCGAAAAGTACATTACTAATTTACGAAGATACCTTTCCGGTCGTAACTGCTTGTCAGATATCGCCTTCAAAAATCGGTTGGTAGCGAGCACTCCAGGCTCATGACGTAAAGCGTTTACGTAAGAAGCGTCGGACTGAACAAAAGCGAAATTCTCCTTGAATAACTCTCGTCTTGCTACCCTAGCATTATACAATCGTTTAAGCAGACCCTTAGCTTTGGACGGATGAAGGCGCGCAAAATCCGCTATGGCGGATATTATCTCCGGGAAACTATCAGCTCGGACATTATACTTGGATAGCGTATCTAACAAATCTACGAAACGTTTCGCCGCCAGTTTAGGATCGCATTCAGATTTCGCAGCCCTTAATATCAACAGTGGTAGACGAGAAGCAACGCATTTCTTCTCTTCTTGGAGTAAAGTATAATCTGCGAGCGATGAGAATTCCTTGAAAAAGGCGACTTGAATCGCAGAATCGCATTCTCTAGATTCTAGTAGATCTCGGAGAACGACAGCGTGCAACCCTTCCCGGCAAGTTGCCTCCGATGGGCTGCCGTCGAGGCCGAGGCCTCTGCCAAATTCTAATAAAGCCTTCCAAGTATCGGACGGTAATCGCCAAGCGCAAGCTCTCTTAACAAGGCTGCGGAAAACGGCTGCGCGTATTTGCACCGGCTCGTTGCAGTGCTTCGTGGACAAGAACTGCAGCAGTTTATTGACACTTTCCGTTCGACCACCAGTTTTGCTGACCAACACCAACATCATGAATTGTCTATTCTGTGCCGAACTTTCAGTCGTTATTTTCTTACGCAATTCATAAAATACGCGATCAAACCCCACGAATCTGTACTCGTCGAATAATCGATCTAATAGTGTTTTCGCTCTGCAACAAGCGGACGCCATCGCAATTTTATAACCACTCTTACAATACTTTCTCTTTTTTAACATGCTTCTGAAGTCATATTGCTCGTATTCATGCGGCTCATGTTTTTTATCATCGAACACATGCGGCTTGTTACTATCACAGATTGGACGTTCAGGTGTCGGATATGGCCATTCCTGGACCATTTCACCGACATCCTTATCAACAAAAACTTTCTTCTTGAACGACGATCTCTCTTCAACTCTCAACCGTTTTATCAACGGTTCTACGGTCTTGTATGAGAATAAATAGGAGAGGTATCCCGCTCGAGCGAATTTCAATATAACTTCTTTACATTCGTCACTTGACAAACATTGAGCGAGTGTCTTTATGTCCAACAACCACGCCGTATACAGCTCGGTTTTATTCATAAATCTACTTTTGTGATTATTAATGATGTGCTTCGTCGCAGCGGAACTCAATTTATTGAATTTGTTGCGATCAAAATATTTTTCTGTGATATCCAGAAATACGTCACCGTCTGCTTTGAGCACATTCTTGATGCTGTTATAGTAGTTTTGCTGATGCTCTGAATATTTGGATTTTACATTTGAATTGTTCTCTATTGAATCGTAATATATCTTCGCTGTTTGAGGACATTTTTCACACAATACTTTCAAACAGAATGGAGATAATTTGTGCAGTATTTTAGGCACTTCGTGTAAAATGAATTCATTGGAACAACGCCAAAGAAATTTCATAGCCATGTCGAAGTTTTTCTCGCAATAATGCAGATAGAACTCCTGGCACCTTAGCGGATCTCGCATATTTATGTACACCCAATGTTTCATTTTAGATACAGCCGTTGTTAGCATCGTTGGGTATAAAACATCTTCCAGATACTCAGGGTTTATGACATCTTGATACTGTTCTTCTAGAAGCCATTTCGATTTTAATGCTCTACTCACATACAGCATGTCTGCGTGTTTTAGGTTCTCCAAGACATAGTGGAGGTTTCTCTGCTTAGATGCTAGGTCTATCTTGTAAAGTCTATCAATTGGTGACACCTCGGCAATATCTTGGATAGTCTTCAAGGAGATCTTGTTTAGTGCGGCTTCGATCACCAAGGAGTTCAGATGGCGGTGTCTGGTGCCCAAATTGTCTCCCGCCAAAGTTATTGGAATTACGGCTGCCATCTGCGGAATAAATAAATAAGAATACAATCAAGTTAACTTTTTTTTTTTAACTGACAGAAGGTCAGAGAATTTTTACACCTTTACGCGGACAATTATCAAGTTAACACTATCCTACTTACTTAATTAGTAAAATTACAAAGTGTACCTCGTGTACCTACTAAATTAAGTTACCTATATAAAACCGATGTAAAAAAAACAATGTTTTCCAAGATACTCATGCTACTGTTTTATATAACCCGTTTTGTGTTCAATATTTATTGATACCCAATAATTGTGCAGACGAAAGGTCATCCGTAAGGCTTTCGTGGAAATAAAAAGCAATTTTTTGGATATTGTGTTCTTTATTATAGTATCACATATATTTTTATGAAAAAGGTTAAATGCATACAAGATTACTATTACATAAACATCGTATATTAATAGTTACACAAAGGATATAAAGCAGTCAGAGGTACAAATAGACCTACATTAAAATAAAAATAGCTTTAATAATACATACGAGTAGATTCAATATTATGCTTAATCTTCTGTATATATAAAAGGAAACCGTGACTGACTGATCTATCAACGCATAGCTCAAACCACTGAACGGATTGGGCTGAAATTTGGCATACAGATAGTTGTAATAACGTAGGAATCCGCTAAGAAAGGATTTTTGGAAATTCCACCCCTAAGGGGGTAAAATAGGGGATGAAAGTTTGTATGAAAGTCCGTCAGTTTTGAAGTTAGGATCTTCAAATTTTGTGTTTAGGCTGACGATTGAAAATTAATTTACAGGTATCTCAGCATTTTTGATAATTCCGACCCCGAAGGGGTGAAAAGGGGGATGAAGTTGTGTGTGAAAAGTCCTTAAATGTCAGAGTAAACATCACTAAATTTATAATTATATAGTGAGGGCATCCACTTTAGAAGGGTTTTTGGAAATTTCACCCCTAAGGGGGTAAAATAGGGGATGAAAGTTTGTATGAAAGTCCGTCAGTTTTGAAGTTAGGATCTTCAAATTTTGTGTTTAGGCTGACGATTGAGAATTAATTTACAATTGTCTCAGCATTTTTGATAATTCCGACCCCGAAGGGGTGAAAAGGGGGATGAAGTTGTGTGTGAAAAGTCCTTAAATGTCAGAGTAAACATCACTAAATTTATAATTATATAGTGAGGGCATCCACTATAGAAGGATTTTTGAAAATTTCACCCCTAAGGGGATAAAATAGGGGATAAAATAAAAAGAAATTGTTGAAAATAAAAAATTGCCAATCATATAGCCCATTTTTTTTTAAATGTAACCTATAAATTGAAGGCCGACTTACGAACTGGTAGTAGCTTTGACCTTCATAAGTGCGCCCTACAAGGGCCTTAATTTAATAAATGGCTTTGACGCTGACTTTGATTCTAGGTGTCGATTAACTCGAAAATTAGTTGTGTACCAATTTTCTCTCTTCAATCTTCTTCTTAAACTCTTCAATTAAAATTATGAGACACGACACGTGTATCAGTTTTTCCAAAATCATCCCCAAAATTCAAGGTCCTGACTAACTCATTAACTGGCTGATATATAGACATATGCAGCACTGCTGGTCCTAGAGACATTATTTAGGGCGTGTGTTATTTGTGAAGTGTAAGTATCCACTAAGAAAGGATTTTTCGAAATTTTTCCCACAAAAGTGTGAAACGGAGGTTGAAATTTCTTCGAAACTTATCGATTTGAATTCTTTTTTTTAATTTTATTGTTTGTATCCTTTTAGTACCTAATCGTAGGCGCAAAATTTAATAGTACCAAAATTTACCTTAATTTTCAACTTTTTTATTTTTCGGAATTTTCCCTTTACCTACTTGTGCTAAGACCTTGCTTTTTGCCAAATTTCTTGATTCTAGGTCAACGGGAACAGCCATATAGGTTTTGGACCCAAAACCTATAGGGTACCTACTTCCGGTTGACCTGGAATTGTCAATTTTGGTTAAAAGCAAGGTTTTACAGCACAATTAAAAGGAACATTCCGAAAAATAAAAAAAAGTTGAAAATTAAGGTAAACTTGGGTACTTACAAGTTTTCGCGAAATCTAACTTTGCCCATATCTTTTTATCGTGTTGAAGCAGGACCTTGATTTTTGTATACCTAATAGGGACTATAGGCCTCAGTATTTGGTATAAATTTGAACTTGCTAGATCCACCAGTTCCTGAGAAAATCGGTGGTGACACACGGACAGACAGACAGACGGGCAGAAGAGTGATCTTATAAGGGTTCCTTTTTTACCTTTTGAGGTACGGAACTCCAAAAAATATATTACGATATAAGTGTGACTTTAGTAGTCTCTTTCACGCCGTGCAAACTGTGTGCGCTTAAATCAAGAGTATCGTAGAGGTACTATTTTATAACACGTGTGTAATAAGTGCGGGTTTTTCACACGTAGTTAAACAGATATTTTTAAAGCTTTTATATAATTTGAACTGTTAACTGTTACGGTGTGTGTACAAAAAAATTAAAGCGACTTCAAAGTACACTAAGAAGTCATCAAATCCTGATCTGAGAATGAGACGAAACGGGAAGTGTACCCATCCAAACAAAAAAGAATTTTCCAAATCGGTTAATAAATGACGGAGTTATGAGATAACAAACATACAAAAAACGAATTGAGAACCTCCTCCTTTTTTTTAACTCGGTTAAAATACGTAATTGGTACTGTAAAAGTATTAAAATGAGTCCAGACTTCATCATTCTATGTTTAGTCACTGAGAGTCACTGAGAAGATACTTTGTCTACCTTCCGTCTCCATCATCAGTTCAGCTCGATGTCACCATAATATTGTATTGTCATCGGAATTTGACAGGCGTTTCGTTGTAATCAATATAAATTATTTATTATCCACTTCTGGCTGTCTCCTATTTAGGTCTTTTCACACACGCTTCGAGTACTCTCATCCAAGAGATTAGTTTAGTTTTACGGAGAACTTCGTCATTATTGCTTTCTTTGGGATAATGATAATTTGTATATTCAATTGAGAGGGAGTGAGAGCGCTTATAATGTTTGTTTAAGAAGAAAAATATGTCATTTGATTCCTGTAGGCCACGCGAGCGAAGCCGCGGGCAGAAGCTAGTTCTATATAAAATTGTTCATTTTGGAATAAAAACTTTGAATAAGGAGGTGGTCAAAACTAATACCCTATCCTAGTATATACCCATAAAATCAATATTGCCATTAAAAATACAAAAGCTGCTGGCCGCATAAATAAGCTCAGAGTCACTCAGCGAGCTTTGGAACGAGCTATGCTCGGAATTTCTCTACGTGACACTACACAGGGAAATGAGGACATTCGTAGGAGAACGAAAACGACGGACATAGCTCGTAGAGTACTATGTTCAGCAGTGGACATCCATCGGCTGACATGATGATGATGAAATCCACATAGTGCAGAAACCGCCACGCCCCGGAGAGATGATCCGGGCGTGTGCTGCGGTGTACTGTGCGGGCGAGGAGCTTAGTCGCCTTACAGGACCAGGAAGCACGGTGAGTCGGCTGCGATGGACCTGATTGAGGTGAAGTTGGCTTGCTGTGTGACTGCTTGCCGGTGGGGAGTGATGAGCTTGGAGAATCTGCTCAAAAGTGCTACTGCATGTTCCGTGATTTAGGAGGGTTGGAAATGTTCCCATCTATCACGTCGGGGTCACCGCACTATGGAGGTGCAAGGTGGATGACACCTCTATTTAAAAGGGAAGATCTTCCGCCAGGCTGGGTCATTTTGGACATGTTTGCACTGGATTATTTCCAAAGGATTTTCCGCCGGACAATTTTGGTGGTTCGGGGGGTGCAAGGTTTGTTAGAATTGCTGGTGTCGCTGGTGTAGCTCATAGTGATGGTGTGTCGCTCAGCACCGTTGCTTTGTTGCGGTTTGGTTCTGGGGAGGGACCCGGATGGATGTTTTGAGAAGCTGGAGGGGATCAAGCGCTCTCGCTGGGACCGAGGTCTCGTTCAGTCTAAAATGTTGGGCTTTTCCAGGGAGCCGTCTGTTGAAGGTGCGGAGGGAGTTGACATGGCGGGGTGCAGTTTTGGCAGGCACAAGAGCCGAGCCACCATGGGGCTGGGGCCTTTGTCGCCGACAGGAAGAGGAACAGATGACAAATTGCAAAGTACCCAATAAGCGACCTAAACCTGGCAGTGTAGGTATACTGTGGCATACAAACAAAACTATGTCTTTGTTATTACGAACTTAGGACCTATATAATATAATAGGACCATATTATTTTGGTAAAACATTGTAATTAAATTGTAAAATAACTATAATATAGTTATTAAGTCTGCTGAGGCGACCGCCTTTTTACGTTGTAAAATCTTTTAATAAAACTTTGATGAAAACTAATGTGTTTCCTTTAGAAAATGTATGAAATCTTAAATTTGAAGCATTAGAAAATCATAATAAATGATGGGTGACAAAACTCCTCAACCTCATAGGTCCTAAGGAGTCTGACCAATGATATATTACTATATTGACAGATTAGTTGGCGTACCAACCGGTAAAGTAGGGGAGGCCGGGGTTTCAATTAACAGAGGTAAGTATTAACAAGTGAATTTCTAAGAAACTATAAACAGCACATCTCTAGCGATTTCAGGAAATCATCCCCGCGATAGTGCTGTACAGGTTGAGACTCATCAGTTCTGCTGAGTGCGCCTTGGGAACTAGTTCTGCGACGTGAATCTATTTTGGCCACGTAAACTTTTTTCTCTTTACGATTTTTTGATTTACCTGTTCAATATTTGATTTTATCGTAATCTATTTTTGTCCTAGTAGCTCGTTTTTATTCTTAATAATGCTACTTAAGTTTACTAGCGCTAATGTAAACCGTGTCGTGATACTATTTTTATTATTGCAATAAATAAAAAAAGACCATGTTAAGTTAATAAAGTTAGTAAAGCCAGTTTTTAATTAGAAATTTGTTTGGGTTTCTGTTTCTTCATATTTATTTCGCTAAAACACTGTTGCAGGGATAAATTAATAAAAAAAAATATAATTGTTATTTTGTGGTTTCTTTAATTATAGAGGAAAATACCAAGAAGTTAATTGTTGCCACTTTTGTTAAAACTTACCAGATAGCCTTACCTTACCCCGATAGCGGTGTAACTTAGGGATGGGCAGGGAAAGAAAAAAAAATGGGAAGAAAAGAAAAATACAGGAAAATACGGGAAAGAATGGAAAAATACGGGTAAATTCCCGAACGGCGGGAAAATACTCAAGTGGCTTTTTGAACCTAAAAAATGTTTTTAGATGCTTTTGATTGTTATTTTAATCATACTCGCTGTTGTATATACCTACATTACCTACGCGCGGACCCACGCGGACCTTGCGCGGACTGGACCGAGTATCATACTTCCCGACTTCGAGTCGGACGAGTATGTACTACCACGGCGTGGTAATTGTGTGGGACCGCCGCCTGTCCACCACAACCCCAAAACGTCACTTTTTTAAACACAATGCACTCCTGCATCACAAAAAAAATTTTTTTTTTATTGTATGATATATGTGTATGACCGTGGTATGACCCTAATAGAAATCTTGTTAAATGTTATTCAAACGATTTTGTTAAGGTGTGTCTCGCTATATACGCAAAATCTAGTAACTGTGAGCATTTGAGAATTTTCCCAGTCAATGGGAAAATTCCCGGGTTTTTTCCCACCAAATTGGAAATTTACTCGAAGTTGGGTTTATTCCCGGGAACAAACCCAACCGTAGGTGTAAGTATTAATTTCTGACTTCTGAGTAAAATGGACTTCCTGAAAAAAGTGGTAATTGATTATCAAATTAAAACCAACGATATGGTTATTGAATAGTTTGGACGTCATTTAACGCAAAAATCATATCAAAATGTTGAGGCGTTGTGAATCTACAACTGAAAATAGAAATTTTGTTACGTTGCGCCCCGGTCTCCCCTACGACCTATCACGCCGCAGGTTGTGGGTTCAATTCCCACCAAGGACAATTAAATGTCTACATGAACATGTCTGCTTTTATTTATGGAGGTATGTATTAAACCAAAAACCCTAGTATCCCAAGTAGCAAAATAGTCCTACACTACAGCAATCGACCTATTATAACAATTGATGTCATTGTTATATTTTTAACCGCGAGCCAAGCTAAGTCTAATAGACGCTTTGAGTAAGATCACTGTTCTCACAACATAATCTTATAAGACGATTTGCGCTACGAGTACTTTCGATCCTATTGATATAAACGTTTACAGGATAACGTTATAAGATCGTTACTAGAACTTGTAATTATTACGGTACTGTAAGCGCATGCTTTAAAACTAATTAGCAAAGTGTGGCTTTTGATCATATAAACGTAATTAATAAGATTGGTTACTCTTGTTAGCGTCTCGTTTTCATTCTTATTGTCACATTATTTTGCTATTTGGGATAGCATATCAGTTATCTGGTTTCCATAGTACAAACTCTGTTTAGTTTGGGATCAGATAGCATGTGTGAAGAATGTACCAGTTTTTTTTTTATAATTTACTAAATAAATTCATTAACTGTGCACTTGATTTGAATAACAAACTTACAAAAAAATAAAATACTAAAAATAAATTGTAGTCTGTGGTAAATGGTAACGTAAAATAAAAAATGTTTTAAATAAAACAATTATTTTATTTAGTTAGTTAACAAGGTAAAAAACATAAATATTATACAACGTTATTAAAAATGCGCGAAACGACACTTACAAATCACATGTTACAGTAAAAAAACCGGTCATGTGCAACCTCCCTAAGGGTTCCGTAACAATGAGCGACATCTAAGAGCTATTAAAAAAAACTAGAATATTATGTTTTATCATTATTTAATATGTGAAAAGACCCAAGCTATTTGGACTAGCTTTCAAATTTTTATTTTTAATAAAAATTTGCTGTTTTATCACGGTAAAATAAATAATTAACTATCTATCAGCCGAATTTTGATTTTTTGTGCAGCTTCAGAGATAAAAGGTTAATCATAACTGAAAAATTATCTTATAAGTATCTAAGTATATAAAAAACAAAAAAAAAATGTTATGATGCTCTTGTAACTTTTAGATTTCGACCTCTTATTTCAAAGAAATTAAATGTTTTGTTCATACAAAAAGCAAACCCAAGTTCTGATGAAAACAGACGCGATATTACAGACAGTGCTCATTTTCAGCCGCATGATGTGGTCGAATTGTGGTCAAATATAGGCATGTGAAATAAAAATAATAATATTATATGCCTAGGTTAAATAATTACAAATTGTTTTACAAAAAACGTAAACCGACTTCAAAGTACACAAAAAGTAATCAAATCCTAACCTAATGACAATGTGACCAAACGGGAAGTGTACCCTTCCAAACAAAAAAAAGAATTTTACAAATCGGTTAATAAATGACGGAGTTATGAAGTAACAAACATAAAAAAAGCCTCCTCCTTTTTTTAAGTCGGTTAAAAAAGACACCGACACCACAGCCGACACGTACACACATTTCAATTCGGTACTATAACCTAATCATTAACTTTTATTAAAAAAAAACTGTTACTTAATCCCTAGATTTAAACACTTTATTGAAAAAGTATTTCGTCTCCTCATCATTAGCTTCTTTCATCGCATCTCTGAGTTTATCTCTAATAGTGTCTTCAAACTCGTAATATTTATCCTTTATAATATGCATTGCCAAACGAGCTTCGTTCTTTTTACCTCCCTTAAAGATCCCTTCAATGATGGCCCCTACAAACATAGCTCTACATGATCCAAAGTCAAAGTAAACATCTATATAACTCGAAAGACCATTTTGGTAAAGTTCTATTATTGAATCAAAGTACTTGTCCCTTAGTTCCCCGACTTCATTCGCTATGTTTACGCGCTGACTAACCTCTAGCGCACGCATAAAATACAGCTCCGTCGAAGAAATTGCCGAAAAAATAGTTAATTTGGAAATTTTCCTTCAATAAATTACCAGTGTGTAGATAAAGTGATTACCTATCGATTTTCAAAAAGAATTACAATTGAAAAACTAATAACAAGTGCTTATCCAACGAAAATAAAATCCAGAAAACAACAAATCTGCCGAGTGAATCACAATCAAACACGACAGTCAGGGTGAGTCATTTCGTGTGCCTGTGTCTTCAAACGTTACCTTATATGGACATATTCGAAGCGCATTTTTACACTGCTTCCCAAGAAAGAACGAAATTTTCAACAATACTTCCATAGCGCGATTGGTCTAACGGTGTAGAGGACAGAACCGCAACCCGTAAGGTACTGCGTTCGAGTCTCGCCTAGTAACATAAAAATAAAAAGTTGTTACTTAACCGGAAATTTAATTTTGAACTTCATAAAATGAGTTTTGACGGTGAAGACAATATTACGAAGAGACGCCCGCGAGAGGTACATTCGCTTTCATTTGATGAATCCTCAGAAAATACTGGTTTATCAGAATTAGATAATACGACCTACAGCGTGCCTGACCTGTCTATGAGAAATAACAACTTACAAATTGAAGAACTAAAACAAGAAATATACATATTAAAGGAGAAATTAGCTAGTGCCAATCAGGAAGTGGAGAACTTAATGTTGGAAAATGGTAATTTAAAAGGAATGCTTCAATCACTTGAGAAAAAGATGGGACGATATAAAAATTTATACGTAGACTCACTAACAACTCCGAAAAAAAATATGTTTAAAACAGTTTTAACCGATAATCTGAAGAATAAGGAATTAGATTCATCGGTTGCTGATATTTTAAAAAATAAGGAGTTAGATTCATCGTTTGCTGACCTGAAAATAACGAAAAATATTAATATTAATGCGGAAGACCACGAAATATCGAGTAAGAACTTAGATGAACATGGCAAAATGGTAGAAATAAAAACAGAAAAAAAAACTGATGGAACAGAAAAATGTATATCTATTCTTGGGAGTCAACAATGTATAGGACTTTCATCAAGTCTCATACATTCTAGGGAAAAATCTCCATACGAAAAATATAAAATTTCAGGCCTTATAAAACCATTTGCATTAACGGAGAATATAATAGAATCGGTCAGCTCTTCTCTTGAAGAAAAGTGTGAGAAATATATATTATGTGTAGGGGAAAATGATACAAATCCCACAAAATTATTCATGGATACTAGTTCAATACTTAACAAATTGGCCAACTCAGTAGTAATTGTGTTAGGAGTACTGAATAACAACTCACTTAATGTATACAAGATCAATGAGATGCTCAAGTTATTATGTTTAAATAAAAAGAATTGTCACTTCATTGAACCAGATAACAATTATAATAATAATAACCACAACTTATATTTATATAATATTTGTAAAAAGTTAAACTCTACAATTGATTATATTGATTACAAAGAAAAATATTTGTCATGCTTGAATACAAAAAAGATGAACAAAGGTTGTACTGGGAAAAATGCTAAGCTGGTCAAGGGTACAATTCCATATTATTTTAATAAAATGAAATCTAACGTGGTAATGCAGGTCTTACATGAGAAAAGTTCGGCTATAATCAATTCAGTAATAAATGCTAAGAAACGTGGAACTATTCCATTTTATTTTAACGTTAAACCGAAAGACTGTTATGTTGAATCGAAAGACAGTGAGCAGGAAAACGGAACATTTTTTCGGAATAAAAAATAGCAACTTAGATAAATGTACTATTTTTCATCAAAATATAGCGGGAATATTAAATAAAAAAGAAATGATAGAAATTTGTTTAAGTGTTCTTGCTGAAAACGATAGGGATATTGACATATTATGTTTCAGCGAAACTTTTGTTAAATCAGGATCTGAACAAAACATCAGTATCGCAGGTTTCAAACTGGCATCCTACTTCTCCAGAAAATGTTCAAAAAGGGGTGGTGTGTGTATTCTGGTTAAAAAACATATTATTTACAAAGAATTAGATTGGATCAAAATTATGTCAATAACGAAAGAATTTGAGTGTTGTGCCATTGAAATCCCAATGTTTAAATGCATTATTTTATGCATTTATAGATGTCCTGATTCAAAGGTGAATATATTTTTTGAAAAATTGGAAATCATCCTCCATAAGCTAAATAGTAAAAAAATCAAACGTATAATAATTACGGGGGATCTTAACATTAATATATTAAAGGAAAACAACACGGTTAGGGAATTTAAATCATTAATAGAAAGCTATAATTTTCGTCTCCTTATAAATAAGCCTACTAGGCACAATGCTTGTATAGACCATATCATAAGCAATATTCCAGACGTAATAACAGCTGACACTCATGAAATGGCATTATCTGACCATAATACATGTCAGACAATGAGTTTTGCTGTAGATTCGAAAGGATCATTACTATCAAGCTATTTTGAAATGAAACGAGACTATAATCTTGAAAATATGGATAAAATTTGTAATTATCTAAAGGCGCTCTCTTGGAGCGACGTTTATAATAGTAACAATATAGAGATAGCATTTGAAAATTTTATGGATATGTTTCTTTTACTTTATAATTTATGTTTTCCTAAATTTCGAATCAAACATAAAACTGGATCAAAAGCTGCAAAATGGTTAACTTCTGGTATAAAATTGTCGTGTAAAAGTAGCAGGCAACTCAGATATAAGTATTATAAAACAAAGCAACATAAAGATAAATTGAAATATCGGTCACATGCAAAAATCTTAAAGAAATGTATTTTCAAAGCTCAACAAATTACAAATAAAAGACATATTTCCATTTCAAAAAACAAATGTAGAGCTTCATGGGAAATTGTAAAAGAAAGTAGTGATCAGTATACCAACATTAATAGCATAAATAAATTGGTAATTGACAATCAACAGATAACAGATCCAATAGAAATAGCTGAAATTTTTAATAATAAATTTATTGACAAGAAAATCAAATCTAGAAATTTTGGTTTAAAAGCTAGTAATAACAGTACAGAATTAATTTTACAAACAATATTCTTGCAACCGTGTGATGTAACGGAAATACTCAACATCATAAAGTCTTTGAATAATACCAACGCAGTTGGATATGATGAAGTTGCAACAAAAGTTATTAAAAATTGTATGTTTTATTTGGCTCCAGTTTTGTGTTTTCTTATTAACATGTCTTTCAATGAGGGCCACTTTCCAAGCTTTCTCAAGAAAGCTATTATTAAGCCCCTGTTCAAAAAAGACTCCAAAGAGGATATAAATAATTACAGACCTGTTGCTCTTATACCAATTGTGTCCAAAATCTTTGAGAGAGCTATGTACAATAGACTTAATCTGTTTTTATTGAAACATAATATTATAAAAACTGAGCAAAACGGCTTCCAAAAAGGGAAATCAACCACTCTAGCTGCATATAACTTGGTTAGTGAGATCACTAGAATTATCGACCAACATCGCCCTGTAGCTGTCGTTTATTTTGATATGACAAAGGCGTTTGACTACGTGAGTCATGAATTATTATTAAATAAATGTGAGCGATATGGAATAAGAGGAGTCGCATATAGCTGGATCAAATCATATTTACAGAATCGCTTTCAGTGTGTTGAGATAAGGAGATTGAAAAACGAGGACCTAGTGCACTATAGATCTTCCTTCCAGATAAATTCGTATGGGGTTCCACAAGGGAGTATACTGGGACCATTGTTATTCTTGCTGTACATAAATGATCTCCCTGAAATTATCAATCATAAATGTGTTCTTTTTGCAGACGATATTTCTGTGATTATTGATGCTAAATACGGTAATACAGAGAAAGAGATAAATAATACAATTAACACAGTTAGTACTTGGCTTCAAAGCAACAACTTATATGTTAACGCCAACAAAACGAAATACACAATGTTTCGAAATAGGAAAATGTCACAGGAAAATATTAATATTCACTTGAACAGTGAGCCTATAGAAGCAACAGCAAATGCCACATTCCTTGGCATTATCTTAGACGAACATTGCTCTTGGACACAGCAACTAGAAAAAGTCTGTAAAAAGCTGAACAGTTTTGTATATGCGTTAAATAGAATACGAAAGATTTCAGACGAAAGTGTAGCTCTCATGGCTTATCATGGCTATGTAGCGTCGGTTTTGCGTTACGGTTTGGTCTTATGGGGAAATTCCACTGATTCATACAAGGCATTTATTATTCAAAAGAGATGCATTCGAGCAATCGCAAATGCAGGCCCACTGGACTCATGTAAACCTCTTTTCAAAAAATTTAATTTACTCACGCTATCATCCCTTTACATTCATGAGGTAGCATGCTTTGTAAGAAAATATAACTATTTATTTCCTAAGGCTTGTGAAGTGTTTAACAAAGTTAATTCCAGATATCCTAATAAATTGTATATACCATTGTCTAGGACTGCATTGAATAGTAAGAATTGTTATCAAATGACAATTAAAATTTACAATAAAATACCAGAGCATTTGAAAGAACTCCCTCAGAGACTATTCAAACGAAAATTATATGACTGGTTGCGTGACAAATGTTTTTACTCTGTTGGAGAATTTTTAAATTAATTTTGAATGGTGTTTTGACATTTTTTTTATAAAATAATTTTGTTTCATTATTTAATTTTCTTATAGTTATTGTAATGTTGATATTTTATTCTATGGACATTTTTTATAATTTTATAATTTAAATTAGGTTGTTAGTAATGATTTTAAGTTGTCCAAAAATATGGTTGTAATTAATAATTTAAATGTATTTCTGATATAAAATGTATATTTTGCCTGTCGTTACAAACGACGAAACATGTTTTGTGCTTACTTATATTTTATAACATCTTTATGTTCACCATGTCTCTAGCAAATAAATTATTCTTATTCTTATTCTTATTCTTATTCTTATGTAGTTGCCAAAGACTTTTCCAACTATTTCGACGCTCTCTTTAGATTTCTTACTTTCTTCTGAGAACACTTCAGGGGATTGCTTTATGCTCTGTCTTATAGCCTTGTAGTATAACATACTCAAGTGTATATGCACATATTTTTGGAACCACATGTCCAATGGTAAAATCCTCTTCATCCAAGACACAACCCTTTCCAAAACTGGCAAAATACATACGTAATCCGAATTCATATATACTTTTGTGTATCGTAATGCTAAAAGGAAATCGTCGATACTCTCTAAAAAGTGCTTTTTGTCCTCAAGTGTATTCCAAACAATTACCATATTTTCAAAGAACGGCTCGGCAATTACTTCAAGCTTCCTTTTCTGAGATTCTTCAGATTTACACATAAGTAGAAACTTGGCAAGTATACGCAAGTACATGTTAGTGCGTTTATAGCCTAGCTCATCGTCTTTAGATATTTTCTCCGGTAACAAATCATTATTGACGAATTCTAGAAGCAGATTTTCAATGAATTCCTCCGGTACATTGGGCAAATGATTCTCAATATTGCAAAGTACTGGCAGCGCTTTAACTTTAGAAAATTTACTCAGAGCATTAAAAAGGGCCACGCAGTAACTTCCTTTGATAGCTGTTGGTATTGATTTTGCGTAAATAAGTTTTCGCAGTAAACGTGCTCGCGGCTTGATCGAAAGGTCTATTTGCTCTATTACCGGCTCGATGACTGGCCAAACTCGTGGATCGTAACAAGTACCACGGCGTCGATAATAAGAAAGAACCACCTTCAAAGTGCCGTTTGGATATAGAAATGCGACGGAAGCGAATATGTCCGCCTCCTTGCCACAGCGCGGTGCTAGCACCAACGCTGTTTTTGCTGTGCGACGCCACTTCACTAGCTCTTGTACACGGCGGTCTACGTCGATGTCACTACACACAGCCATTCTATTCGCAACTGCCTTAGCACCAGCTTTGCGCCACCCGAATGCGTCGATATCAAAAAATGGTCTCGCTAAATGAGCGTTAGCTCGTAAAGCAGCCGCAAGTCTTGCGCCAACGCTGTCTTTTGGTTCGTCATCTAATTTCGTTAACTTTGCTTCCAGATTAACTCCAGACAGTAACGCTAGGGGACGAGCTAGAATCTTGTCGGGTTCACTGGCCACCTTATCTTCCAACGCTGTGAAGTGACTTGCCGCCAAACCCTCTGACTCCGAAAAGTATATTACCAATTTACGGAGATACCTTTCCGGTCGCAACTGCTTGTCAGATATCGCCTGCAAAAATCGGTTGGTAGCGAGCACTCCAGGCTCATGACGTAACGCATTTACGTAAGAAGCGTCGGACTGAACAAAAGTGAAATTCTCTTTGAATAACTGTCTCCTTGCTATCCTAGCATCATACAATCGTTTTAGCAGATCCTCGGCTTTGGACGGATGAAGGCGCGCAAAATCCGCTATTGCGGATATTATCTCCGGAAAACTATCAGCTCGGACGTTGTACGTGGATAGTGTATCCAACAACTCTACGTAACGATTGACCACTAAATCTGGATCAGATTCGAACTTTGCAGCTCTTAGTATCAACAATGGTAGACGAGTAGAGACGCATTTCTTCTCTTCATGGAGTAAAGTATACTCTGTGAGCGATGAGAATTCCTTGAAGAAGGCGACTTGAATCGCAGAATCACATTCTCTTGATTCTATTAGATCCCGGAGAATGACAGCGTGCAAGCCTTCGCGGCAAGTCGCCTCCGATGGGCTGCCGTCGAGGCCGAGACCTCTGCCAAATTCTAACAAGGCCTTCCAAGTATCCGAGGGTAATCGCCAAGCGCAAGCTCTTTTAACAAGGCTGCGGACAATGGCAGCGCGTATTTGCACCGGCTCGTTGTAGTGCTTCGTGGACAAGAACTGCAGCAGTTCATTGACGCTTTCCGTTCGACCACCAGTTTTGCTGACCAATACCAACATCATGAACTGTCTATTCTGTGCCGAACTTTCAGTCGCCATTTTTTTACGCAATTCATAAAACACGCGATCAAAACTCACGAATCTATACTCGTCGAATAATCGATCTAATAGAGTTTTCGCTCTGCAACAATCATCCGCCATCGCAATATCATAACCACCCTTACAACACTTTCTCTTTTTTAACATGCGTCTGAAATCACCCTTTTCAAATTGCTCGTATTCATATGGCTTATGTTCTTGATCATCGAACACATGCGGCTCGTTACTATCACAGATTGGACGTTCAGGTGTGGGATATGGCCATTCCTGGACCATTTCACCGACATCCTTATCAACGAAAACTTTCTTCTTGAACAACGATCTCTCTTCAACTCTCAGTCGCTTTATCAAAGGTTCTACGGTCTTGTATGAGAATAAATAGGAGAGGTATCCCGCTCGGGCGAATTTCAATATCACTTCTTTACATTCGTCACTTGATAAACATTGAGCGAGTGTCTTTATGTCCAACAACCACGCCGTATACAGCTCGGTTTTATTCATAAATCTACTTTTGTGATTATTAATGATGTTCTTCGTCGCGGCGGAACTCAATTTATTGAATTGGTTGCGATCAAAATATTTTTCTGTGATATCCAGAAATAGGTCACCTTCTGCTTTAAGCACACTCTTGATGCTGTTATAGTAGTTTTGCTGATGCTCTAAATATTTGGATTTTACATTTGAATTTGTCTCTATTGAATCGTAATATATCTTCGCTATTTGAGGACATTTTTCACACAATACTTTCAAATAGAACGGAGATAGTTTGTGCAGTATTTTAGGCACTTCTTGTAGGATTAATTCATTGGAACACCGCCAAAGAAATTTCATAGCCATGTCGAAGTTTTTCTCGCAATAATGCAGATAGAACTCCTGGCACCTTAGCGGATCTCGCATATTTATGTACACCCAATGTTTCATTTTAGATACAGCCGTCGTTAGCATCGTTGGGTATAAAACATCTTCCAGATACTCAGGGTTTATGACATCTCGATACTGTTCTTCTAGAAGCCATTTCGATTTTAATGCTCTACTCACATACAGCATGTCTGCGTGTTTTAGGTTCTCCAAGACATAGTGGAGGTTTCTCTGCTTAGATGCTAGGTCTATCTTGTAAAGTCTATCAATTGGTGACACCTCGGCAATATCTTGGATAGTCTTCAAGGAGATGTTGTTTTGTGCGGCTTCGATCACCAAGGAGTTCAGATGGCGGTGTCTGGTGCCCAAATTGTCTCCCGCCAAAGTTATTGGAATTACGGTTGCCATCTGCGGAATAAAGAAATAAGAATACAATCAAGTTAAAACTAACCTACATACTAAATTAAGTAGTAAAATTACCAAGTGTACTAAATTAAGTTATATCAAACCAATGTTTTACAAGTTAGCTACTGTTTTATATATCCGTTTTGTGTTCAATATTTATCGATACCTACCCATTAATTGTGTAGCCGAAAGGAATAGGTCAACCTAGGCTTTCGTGAAAATAAATTTTTTTTTTGGATTTTCTGTTCTTTATTATAATCAGATTACTTTAGTTAAACATAGTATTACATTATATGAATACGTGAAGCAAAAACTTTCGATGCCTTTTTTAGCCTATTGCGCGCACGGTAGGAGTGTGAGATTTGGCATATTTAAAGTGTAAATGGGGAAGATGTGCACAAAGCTAATATTTGGATATAGGTAATAATGCATTTTATATAAATTATTTTAATAAAATTAAATCATTAAAAGAAACAAAAACCAGTTTTTTTTTTAATTTAATTTTTTTTCAGCTTTTTTATTTTTATTAATGAATGAGTTGTTCAGTTATATAAGTATTAATAAGTAAATGAGCGGTACGGTAAAGTACCTAAGGCTAACAAGCATCACAATTGTGAGTTACGTTCGGTAACCGCTCACCGTACCTACTGTCCTTGCATTAAACGTGCTTTTTTTGCAGTTTACGTCAAAATCAGGGCCGGCTTTACCTACAGTGTAGGGTGTTGCAGCGCATGCAGGCGCAGGGTCTAAGGGGGCGCCCGGCCGGGCGCCGAGGCCCAGCGCCACACTAGTAACATCTACACTAATAGAGAAAAGATTTGTATTTTTGTTTGTTTCTAATGAATAAATTCAAAAACTAAAGGAACGATTTTAAAAATTCTTTCACCAGTGGAATCATATTATCATTTATCACTGAGTGACATAGGATATATATATATATTATATTAATTGGCATCCCTGCTATATTTCCAAAAGACCGTGATTGAATCTGCAGAATATAGCCATTTATATTAGCACACGAATTTCCGATCACTCTGGTATTAACAACGCGCGCCTATTTGAGGGCGCCAGGGAATTGCTTGCACCCGGCCCAGAGAATTCGAACCCGGGACCTTCGTCTCGGTATCCGACGTCACTACCACTGAGCTATCATCGCCTTAAATATGACATAACATATATGCTTAAAAGCTTTCATTTGATACTCATATTGGTATAATAAAGACATTGTAGTTTTTAATCCCCCCCCCCCCCTCTGTTTTATTATTCCTACATGCCATATTAAAATAAAAACTCTTCACGGACTTTTTGAGACTACTTGAAAAGTCACGATACACAATATTTCACTTCACTTCACTTGTGCACATGGATTGATCTTTATTGGATAAAATACCACCGATAATATGCAATAAAACTCAAAATACACGAATTTATGAAAATAGAAACGAAAATGCAACGTCACTGCAAGTTCCCGCCAAAAAGTCCATATACTCTTTTGTTTATTTTCTTCTTAGTTTTGTAGTATCACAGCAAATTCTTTTTCGGAATTATTTTTGCCAGTGTCAAGTTCAATTATTTCAATTATAAGTTAATTTGTGATTACCATTACTATTAAAAATTGTTTTACAGGCGATATTAATCGTTCTCCCACTTTTTCTCCCATATAAATTATCACGTTATGTGGTGTGTATTATCTAGATTATCACGTGCGGCCACAATAATGTGATAATCTATTATATTATTAATATAATTACATAAAATTAATCAATAAACAGTGGCGTAGCTAGGTAACCAAATGCCCTGGAGCAAAAAATAAACTAGGGCCCCAACTAAACTATTTATTTTATTATTATTATTTTTTTATTGCTACACATTTTTTAGCGAATGCTTCGTCTGCTTCTTCTTATATATCTGTGTTCAATTTATAGTTTGTAAGTCAGAGTCCGAGGGGCCCCCTGAGCTTGGGGGCCCCGGGGCACTGCCCCTTCTAGCCCCTAGGTAGCTGCGCCACTGTCAATAAATCTAATATAATATAACTCTCCCCTTCCCGTTTTATTTTATCGACACCGGCGGTGACACTGGCAAAAAATTAGGCCATAAGCCCACGTTCGCACGAACGATTTTTACGCGCGTTATATTTTATCTGTTTCTTTTGATGCGTATGTATTGTTCTCAAATTGTTCTGTAATGCTAACGTTATGTTGTGTGTATGTCGAAATAAATGTTCGACATCACACAATATTACTGAATGACGTGTTAATTTAATTTTATTTTATCTGTTTCTTTTGTTGCGTATGTATTGTTCTGTTATGTTATGTTGTGTGTGTATCTGAGTGTATATGTTTTTATTTCTTTCTGAACACTATAGTATAGAATTATTCATTTTGTAATGGAATATACGAATTAGGAGTTAGTCAATAATAATACCCTATCAGTATAGGTCAGTGTAGAGATTTGAACATGTTATAAAAGAAGAACTTTGTCTCTTCATCATTAATATATTTGATTGCATCTTTCAGTTTATCCCTGCAAGTTTTTTCAAACTCGTTATATTTATCCTTTATAATATGCATTGCCAAACGAGCTTGATTCTTTTTACGACCCTTTAAAATTCCTTCAAGTACAGCTCCTACAAATACAGCTCGACTCGCGCTATATTGAAAGTAATTATCTAAATAGCTCAAGAGACCATGTCTGTAAAGTTCTATTATTGATTCGAAGTACTTGTCCCTCAGTTCCCCAACTTCATTCGCTATGTAGTTGCCAAAGACTCTTCCAACTATTTCGACGCTCTCTTTAGATTTCTTACGTTCTTCTGAGAACACTTCAGGGGATTGCTTTATGCTCTGTCTTATAGCCTTGTAGTATAACATACTCAAGTGTATATGCACATATTTTTGGAACCACATGTCCAATGGTAAAATTCTCTTCATCCAAGTCACAACTCTTTCCAATACTGGCAAGATACATACGTAATCCGAATTCATATATACTTTTGTATATCTCAATGCTAACAGGAATTCGTCGATACTCTGTAAAAAGTGCTTTTTGTCCTCAAGTGTATTCCAAACAATTACCATTTTTTCAAAGAACGGCTCACCAATTACTTCAAGCTTCCTTTTCTGAGATTCTTCAGATTTACACATAAGTAGAAACTTGGCAAGTATACGCAAGTACATGTTAGTGCGTTTATAGCCTAGCTCATCGTCTTTAGATATTTTCTCCGGTAACAAATCATTATTGACGAATTCTTGCAATGTATTTTCAATGAATTCCTCCGGTACATTGAGTAAATGATTCTTAATATCGCAAAGTACTGGCAGTGCTCGTATTTTAGAAACCTTGCTAACAGCATTGAAAAGGGCCGTGCAGTAACTTACTTTGATAGCTGTCGGAATTGATTTTGCGTAAATAAGTTTTCGCAGTAAACGTGCTCGCGGCTTGATCGAAAGATCTATTTGCTCTATTACCGGCTCGATGACTGGCCAAACTCGTGGATCGTAACAAGTACCACGGCGTCGATAATAAGAAAGAGCCACCTTCAATGTGCCGTTTGGATATAGCAATGCGACGGAAGCGAATATGTCCGCCTCTTTGCCAAGGCGCTGTGCTAGCGCCAATGCTGTTCTTGCTGTGCGACGCCACTTCACTAGCTCTTGTACACGGCGGTCTACGTCGATGTCGCGACACACAACCACTTTATTCGCAACTGCCTTAGCACCAGCTTTGCGCCACCCGAATGCGTCAATATCAAATAGTGGTCTCGCTAAATGAGCGTTGGCTCGTAAAGCAGCCGCAAGTCTTGCGCCAATGCTGGCTTTTGGTTTGTCATCTAATTTCGTTAACGTTTCTTCCAGAGTAACTCCAGACAGTAACGCTAGAGGGCGGGCTAGAATCTTGTCGGGTTCACTTGCCACCTTATCTCCCAACGCTGTGAGGTGACGTGCCGCCAAACCTGACTCCGAAAAGTATATAACCAATTTACGAAGGTACCTTTCCGGTCGCAACTGATTATTAGATATCCCCTTCAAGAATCGGTCGGTATCGAGCACACCAGGCTCATGACGTAACGCGTTTACGTAAGAAGCGTCGGTCTGAACGAAAGTGAAATTCTCCTTGAATAGCTCTCGCCTTGCTATCCTAGCATCATATAATCGTCGTAGCAGATCCTCGGCTTCAGTCTGGTGATGGCGCGCAAAATCCGTTATAGCGGATATAATCTCCGGGAAACTATCAGCTCGGACGTTTTACGTGGATAGCGTATCTAACAAATCTATGTAACGTTTCACCGCCAGTTTAGGATCGCATTCAGATTTCGCAGCCCTTAATATCAACAGTGGTAGACGAGAAGCAACGCATTTCTTCTCTTCTTGAAGTTAATTATAATTTGCGAGCGATGAGAATTCCTTGAAAAAGGCGACTTGAATCGCAGAATCGCAATCTCTGGATTCTAGTAGATCCCGGAGAACGATATCATGCAACCCTTCGCGGCAAGTCGCCTCCGATGGGCTGCCGTCAAGGCCGAGACCTCTACCGAATTCTAACAAGGCCTTCCAAGTATCGGAGGGTAATCGCCAAGCGAAAGCTCTCTTAACAAGGCTGCGGACAACGGCAGCGCGTATTTGCACCGGCTCGTTGTAGTGCTTCGTGGACAAGAATTGCAGCAGTTCATTGACACTTTCTATTCGACCACCAGTTTTGCTGACCAACACCAACATCATGAACTGTCTATTCTGTGCCGAACTTTCAGTCGCCATTTTCTTACACAATTCATAAAACACGCGATCAAAACCCACGAATCTGTACTCGTCAAATACTCGATCTAATTTAGTTTTGACTTTGCAACAGTCTCTCTCCATTCGGCAAGCATATTTCAAATAAACTCTACTGCATTCCAAGAACTGGATGCTACCTTCATCGATTGACTCGAATTCGTAAGGTTCATATTCTTGATAATCGAAAAAATACGGCTCGTTACTATCACAGATTGGACGTTTAGGTGTGGAATATGGCCATTCCTGGACCATTTCACCGACATCCTTATCAAAGAAAACTTTTTTCTTAAACGACGATCTCTCTTCAACTCTCAGCCGCTTTATCAAAGGTTCTACGGTCTTGTACGAGAATAAGTAGTAGAGGTATCCCGCTCGAGCGAATTTCAATATCACTTCTTTACATTCGTCACTTGACAAACATTGAGCGAGTGCCTTTATGTCCAACAACCACGCTGTATACAGCTCGGTTTTATTCATAAATCTAATTTTGTGATTTTTAATGATGTTCTTCGTCGCAGTGGAACTCAATTTATTGAATTGGTTGCTATCAAAATATTTTTCTGTGATATCCAGAAATGTGTCACCATCTGCTTTGAGGACACTCTTAATACTGTTGTAGTAATTTTGCTGATGCTCTGAATATTTGGATTTCACAATTGGATTATTTTCTATTGAATCGTAATATATCTTCGCTGTTTGAGGACATTTTTCACACAATACTTTTAAATAGAACGGAGATAGTTTGTGCAGTATTTTAGGCACTTCGTGTAAAATGAATTCGTTGGAACACCGCCCAAGAAATTTCATAGCCATGTCGAAGTTTTTTTCGCAATAATGTAGATAGAACTCCTGGCACCTTAGCGGATCTCGCATATTTATGTACACCCAATGTTTCATTTTAGATACAGCCGTTGTTAGCATCGTTGGGTATAAAACATCTTCCAGATACTCAGGGTTTATGACATCTCGATACTGTTCTTCTAGAAGCCATTTGGATTTTAATGCTCTACTCACATACAGAATGTCTGCGTTTTTTAGGTTCTCCAAGACATAGTGGAGGTTTCTCTGCTTAGATGCTAGGTCTATCTTGTAAAGTCTATCAATTGGTGACACCTCGGCAATATCTTGGATAGTCTTCAAGGAGATTTTGTTTAGTGCGGCTTCGATCACCAAGGAGTTCAGATGGCGGTGTCTGGTGCCCAAATTGTCTCCCACCAAAGTTATTGGAATTACGGTTGCCATCTGCGGAATAATGAAACATGAATGCAATCAAGTTAAAACTAACCTAACTACATATACTAAATTAAGTAGTAAAATTACCAGTTGTACTAAATTAAGTTATATAAGATAAGATAAGATAAGATAAGATAAAAATTTATTTGAGGCACATAAAACACTATTACAAATTACATTTGAAACGATGACATCTACTATAGTATAAAACTGTGTCGCAGATATCAACGCCCTCCTCCGTTTTACAAACATGAACAGAGTCTAAAACAGTAAGAAATGATGACCTTAAATCTATCATGCAAGACAAGATGTTATTTTGAATTGTCGAGTGTAATTGTAAAGTGTGCCTATATGAACTGTGTGAATGTTAGTGTGTGTGTTAGTGAGTGTAAGTTAGTGTGTGTGAATGTATGTAGTGTGTGAGTTTTGTGAATTTATAGTGCTATTTACGCGATAATAAGTTTTCAGTCTCTTCATAGGACAACAATTTGAGCCATTCGGTACATTTTAATTTGCACTTATATGAAGGTAGCTGGTGTATATTTAGTTCCTTATTTATTCTGTTGTACAGCATAGGACTAATAAAATAGTAGTGACGACCTGCCACAGCTGTGCGATGAGACATATACTGACAAACTCGATCAGATCTACGCTTCGAATTTGTAACTTGGGCGTCATAAAAAGTTTGGGAATGTTTACGGAGGACTGTTTGAAGAACGAAAAGCTGTCGAACACTAAGTACTTGGCTGATTGTGTAAAGGTCGTGAGTGGGAAAGCGCAAAGGTTTTTTAGTAAGCACTTTTAGGACAGCTCTCTGAGCTCTTTCGAGTCTAATCATGTGCGTTTTAGCTGAGCCACCCCAAGAACTGATGCAATAAGATATAACTGATTGTCCGAGTGCATAATAAATAGTTTTTAAGGATTTAAAGTCAACAAAACATAACTTTTTAAAAACAAATAACAGTTTCCTGACGCGAGAAAGTGTAGTTTCAATTTGCTGTTTCCAGGACAAAGTACCATCCAACATAACACCAAGATATTTTATGCAAGATGCACGTTCAATAACTTTGCAATTGCACATGTCTGAAATAGCATCCCCAGAACAAACCAAATTGTTTACAAGTTAGCTACTGTTTTATATATCCCGTTTTGTGTTCAATATTTATCGATACCTACCCAATAATTGTCGTCGAAAGGAATAGGTCATCCGTAAGGCTTTCGTGAAAATAAAAGCAATTTTTTGGATTTTTTGAGTTTTTTATTATAGTAGTACAATACATAAAAGACTACACAAACATAGTATTATTAATACGTGAAGAAAAAACTTTCAATGCTTTTTTTAGCCTATTACGTGCACGCAGGCTGAAAAAAGTGTGAGACGTGTGAGATTTGTAGAAGTTTGAGACGTGTGAGTTTGTGGTAGACATACCTACCTAGTTTAAGTTTATATGGGGAAGAAGTGCACAAAGCCAATATTTTGATATAATAATGCAGTTTAAATACATTATTTTAATAAATTATTAAAAGAAACAAAAAACCCTAGAAATTTTATAAGGCATGTACTAGCTGCCCGGCGCGACTTCGTTTGCGTTATATCCTAGCCTATAACCCTGCCCTTAACTACCCTACGCTACCCTACCCTACCGTATTTTCTGCATAAAGTTTCTGCGCAATTTTCTGATTTTTTTAATGTCCTTCTTATTGAATTTCGCATAGAAGCGAAGTATCGAAATATAAGTGAAGAATTTTTATTTTTGAATTATTGTTTTCGATGAATTATGCAAGAAATTTAATGGCTTAGTCATGGAATGATACATCAGAACTCTTATATTTCATCCCTGATGAATTGTGACACAATTTTACCGCACAAAATGATTGCAGAGCTGCACTCACTATAACGTCACTCAGCACTCTGACAGCGCGGTTGAATGGCTTATATTTCACGCGTCTACTTTGTTTCTATTATCAAGGGCGAATCCAGCCTTCAGGTCAGGGGGGGGGGGTCACACACCCATATCCAGCTTGGATGGGTTTCAAAATACACAATACTATAGCTGTTACCCGCAGATTCACACGAAAATAGAGTAGGTATCTACTAGAGATGCGCCGAGTACAAGTTTTACCGAGTAACCGAGTACCGAGTATTGCTCGGTATTATGTTTACCGAACCGAGTACTCTGCCGAGTAACTCGGTTATGTTGACGCAGGTCTAGGGCGCGAAAACAAGTTTAAACATGCTTGCAACAGTCGTAACGTGCGGCTGGCGAGCGAGTGGTATGCCAACAAAATTCAATTCAAATTCAAAATCATTTATTCAAATAGACCTTCGCAGGCAGTTATGAAAAGTCTGACTCTAATACCGGTTCGGAAGGTTGCATTTGCTAATGAACGCCGGCAATAAACTCAGCAATTACTCTTTTCAAAACAAGCTTAGATTCATTACATATTATTTACATTCTAGTAGAACTGACAACAATTCAGATTCCTTTCTATATTAATAAGTAAATAAATAGCAAACTTAAGCAAACCAGCCCCACCAAGCAGCACCTAGCAATATGACGCGTGTGGCAGGCATCACCCTCCTCGCCATATTAGAGGGAAGTGAGCGACCCGTCCCGTCGACCCGATAAAGTACAACTTTTTTACATGGAAAAGCGTATAATAAGGGCGGGTTTTTTTACACACGTGTTATAGTCATTTTTGCACGGCGTGTATAAGCACGTATCGTCATATACTATTATTTGATAATTTTGATGTTTACTATGGTTGATATCACAGAAGGTTAGGTACTGTTGATGAAATGTGTGGTTTGTCTTCACTGTCCTATAAACATGCATACTTTGGTGTAGTTGAAACGTTGTATTTAGGCGTGATGAGGTCAGGTTATAAGTTTATGGTTTTTTCCCGAGTACCTCGGCAGTCAAACCGAGTTATTCGGCCGATTACGAGTACTAAAAAAATGACCGAGTATGCCGAGTACCGAGTAATAACCGAGTACTCGGCGCATCTCTAGTATCTACATTTGTAAGAATTTTCAAAATCGGTCCATTAGTTCTAGTGATTACGTCCTACAGAAAAGAGGGGCCGCGCAGCGCGAAATCGTACTTAAAACCATGTCAATCACATTTTCATTACTCATGTGACCACAGAACCTATTTATAACACAATCAAGGGTGTGATGCGTGCGAGTGATTTAGATTTTTAATCCAGGTTGACCTAGACGGCCGAGGCACAGGGGGGGGGGGGTCATGACCACCATGAACTACATAAAAAAATAGGGGGGGTATTAAAAACAAAAATTTCGGTATTGTAACAATATGGGTATCAAATAAAAGCTCGTAAACAGCCCTTTCCATATATGTATATATTATAATACTTTTATGCTACCATTTTGTCGTAAACTGCAAAAAAACACGTCAGTAGGTACTGAGCGGTTACCGTACGTAACTCACAGAGTTGCGATGGTTGTTAGCGTTGCTTTACCATACCGCTCATTTACTTACTAATACTTACAACTGGAATTAGATTTATTAAAACATAATTATAAAAGCAAAATCATTTTAAACTAAACTAAAACTACATTAAAATTATAAAGGCATACTTACAACTTATTTTGTATAAAACTAAAAAGTCTGAAATTAATTAAATTATTAAATGAAACAAAAAACCCGACTGCGTAAAACAAAAATTAACTGAAAAAAGAAAAACAAGCTCTTTAATCTATATAATTTTGAATATAACTTGAATGTTATTGCATAATAATGAATAAGGTATTGCAGTCGGGGATAAACAAATATTACAAAAAAATACGTAAATAAAATTCAAGTTACATTCAAATTTCTATAGATTAAAGAGCTTGTTTTTCTCTTTTCAGTTAATTTTTGTTTTACTCAGTCGGGTTTTTTGTTTCTTCTTAATACTAGAAATAAGCACAAACTTGTGACCTCTGCTTATAGACTCCAAAAATTGCAAGGTTCTTTTTTAGAACTGAGTATAGAATTTTATAATAAGATCCCTACAGAAATTTTAAATTTACCGTCACAAAAGTTTAAGGAACGTATTAAGGCCGCTTTAGTACAGAAGGCTTACTACAATATTAACGAATATTTAAAAGCTTGGGTGTACCGCTCGCTCTCGCAAGAAGATAAAGAGAAAGATCTGATGTAATAAATTTAAGCTTGTTTTTGAAAAGAGTATTTAATAGTCGAGTTTATTGCCGGCTCTTCTCAGCAAAAGCATGATTCATAAGTGCCTGTGAAAGCCATTTACCCATATTGATAAATAACGAAACTTTTGTTTTTAATTCCCCCTCCCTCTTTTATTATTCCTAGATGCCATATTAAAATAAAAACTCTTCACGGACCTTTTGAAACAACTTGAAAAGTCACGATATATATAAATCATTTCATTTCACTTCACTGGTGCACATGGATGAACTTTATTGGGTAAAATACCACCGAAAATACACAATAAAACTCAAAATATACGAATTTATAAAAATAATAATGATAACGCAACGTCACTGCAAGTTCCCGCCAAAAAGTCCTATTTCTTCTTAGTTTTGTAGTATCACAGAAAATTCTTTTTCGGAATCATTTTTGCGAGTGTCTAGTTATATTATTCCTTCATTTGTGATTAAGAATTATAGTGGAATTTCGACACATGGGCGACCTCTAGTACTAATAGTTACACAAAAGATAAAGCAGTCAGAAGTACAATAAGACCTACCCAAAAATAAAAACAGCTCAAATAATACATACGTACGAAGTAGGTACAATATTATCCTTCATATGGAGTAAAACTGAGTCGTAATCCTTTTTCGACATCACACAATATTACTGAATGACGTGTTAATTTTAGTTTATTTTATCTGTTTCTTTTGTTGCGTATGTATTGTTCTGTAATGTTGTGTGTATATCGAAATAAATGTTTTTAATTCTTTCTTAACTCTATATAAAATTATTCATTTTGTAATGGAATACATATATGAATTAGGAGTTAGTCAAAAATAATACCCTATCAGTATAGATCAGTGTAGAGATTTGAACACGTTATAAAAGAAGAACTTTGTCTCTTCATCATTAATATCTTTGATCGCATCTTTGAGTTTATCCCTGCAAGTGTCTTCAAACTCGTAATATTTATCCTTTATAATATGCATTGCCAAACGAGCTTCATTCTTTTTACGACCCTTTAAAATTCCTTCAAGTACAGCTCCTACAAATACAGCTCGACTCGTACTATATTGAAAGTAATCATCTAAATAATTCAAGAGACCATGTCTGTAAAGTTCTATTATTGATTCGAAGTACTTGTCCCTCAGTTCCCCAACTTCATTCGCTATGTAGTTGCCAAAGACTCTTCCAACTATTTCAACGCTCTCTTTAGATTTCTTACTTTCTTCTGAGAACACTTCAGGGGATTGCTTTATGCTCTGTCTTATAGCCTTGTAGTATAACATACTCAAGTGTATATGTACATATTTTTCGAACCACATGTCCAATGGTAAAATACTCTTCATCCAAGACACAACCCTTCCGAAAACTGGCAAGATACATACGTAATCTGAATTCATATATACTTTTGTGTATCGTAATGCTAACAGGAAATCGTCGATACTCTGTAAAAAAAGCTTTTTGTTCTCAAGTGTATTCCAAACGATTACCATTTTTTCAAAGAACGGCTCACCAATTACTTCAAGCTTCCTTTTCTGAGATTCTTCAGATTTACACATAAGTAGAAACTTGGCAAGTATACGCAAGTACATGTTATTGCGTTTATAGCCTAGCTCATCGTCTTTAGATATTTTCTCAGGCACCAAATCATTATTGACGAATTCTTGCAATGTATTTTCAATGAATTCCTCCGGTACATTGAGTAAATGATTCTCAATATCACAAAGCACTGGCAGCGCTCGCATTTTAGAAATCTTGCTAACAGCATTAAAAAGGGCCGTGCAGTAACTTCCTTTGATAGCTGCTGGTATTGTTTTTGCGTAAATAAGATTTCGCAATAAACGTTCTCGCGGCTTGATCGAAAGATCTATTTGCTCTATTACAGGCTCGATGACTGGCCAAACTCGTGGATCGTAACAAGTACCACGGCGTCGATAATAAGAAAGAGCCACCTTCAAAGTGCCGTTTGGACGTAGAAATGCGACGGAAGCGAATATGTCCGCCTCCTTGCCACAGCGCGGTGCTAGCACCAACGCTGTTCTTGCTGTGCGACGCCACTTCACTAGCTCTTGTACACGGCGGTCTACGTTGATGTCGCTACACACGGCCACTTTATTAGCAACTGCCTTAGCACCAGCTTTGCGCCACCCGAATGCGTCGATATCAAATAGTGGTCTCGCTAAATGAGCGTTGGCTCGTAAAGCAGCCGCAAGTCTTGCGCCAATGCTGGCTTTTGGTTCGTCATCTAATTTCGATAACTTTTCTTCCAGAGTAACTCCTGACAGTAACGCTAGAGGACGGGCTAGAATCTTATCGGGTTCACTTGCCACCTTATCTCCCAACGCTGTGAGATGACGTGCCGCCAAACCATCTGACTCCGAAAAGTATATTACCAATTTACGAAGGTACCTTTCCGGTCGCAACTGCTTATCAGATAACCCTTTCAAGAATCGGTCGGTATCGAGCACACCAGGCTCATGGCGTAACGCGTTTACGTAAGAAGCATCGGACTGAACGAAAATGAAATTCTCCTTGAATAACTCTCGCCTTGCTATCCTAGCATCATATAATCGTCGTAGCAGATCCTCGGCTTCAGTCTGGTGATGGCGCGCAAAATCCGCTATAGCGGATATAATCTCCGGGAAACTATCAGCTCGGACGTTATACGTAGAAAGCGTATCCAACAACTCTACGTAACGTTTCACCGCCAGTTTAGGGTCGCATTCAGATTTCGCAGCCCTTAATATCAACAGTGGTAGACGAGAAGCAACGCAATTCTTCTCTTCTTGGAGTAAAGAATAATCTGCGAGCGATGAGAATTCCTTGAAAAAGGCGACTTGAATCGCAGAATCGCAATCTCTAGATTCTAGTAGATCTCGGAGAACGACAGCGTGCAAGCCTTCGCGGCAAGTTGCCTCCGATGGGCTACCATCGAGGCCAAGGCCTCTGCCAAATTCTAACAAGGCCTCCCAAGTATCCGAGGGTAATCTCCAAGCGCAAGCTCTCTTAACAAGGCTGCGGACAACGGCAGCGCGTATTTGCACCGGTTCGTTGTAGTGCTTCGTGGACAAGAACTGCAGCAGCTCGTTGACGCTTTCCGTTCGACCACCAGTTTTGCTGACCAACACCAACATCATGAACTGTCTATTCTGTGCTGAGCTTCCAGTGGCCATTTTCTTACGCAATTCATAAAAAACGCGATCAAAACCTACGAATCTGTACTCGTCAAATAATCGATCTAATTGAGTTTTAACTTTGCAACAGTCTGTCTCCATTCGGAGAGCACATTTCATATAACCTCTGCTGCATTCAAAGAACTGAATGCTACCTTCATCGATCGGCTCGAATTCGTAAGGTTCATGTTCTTGATCATCGAAAAAATACGGCTCGTTACTATCACAGATTGGACGTTCAGGTGTGGAATATGGCCATTCCTGGACCATTTCACCGACATCCTTATCAACGAAAACTTTTTTCTTAAACGACGATCTCTCTTCAACTCTCAACCGCTTTATCAAAGGTTCTACGGTCTTGTACGAGAATAAGTAGTAGAGGTATCCCGCTCGAGCGAATTTCAATATAACTTCTTTACATTCGTCACTTGACAAACATTGAGCGAGTGTCTTTATGTCCAACAACCACGCCGTATACAGCTCGGTTTTATTCATAAATCTACTTTTGTGATTATTAATGATGTGCTTCGTCGCAGTGGAACTCAATTTATTGAATTGGTTGCGATCAAAATATTTTTCTGTGATATCCAGAAATATGTCACCGTCTGATTTGAGGACACTCTTAATGCTGTTGTAGTAATTTTGCTGATGCTCTGAATATTTAGATTTCACAATTGGATTATTTTCTATTGAATCGTAATATATCTTCGCTGTTTGAGGACATTTTTCACACAATACTTTCAAATAGAACGGAGATAGTTTGTGCAGTATTTTAGGCACTTCGTGTAAAATGAATTCATTGGAACACCGCCAAAGAAATTTCATAGCCATGTCGAAGTTTTTCTCGCAATAATGCAGATAGAACTCCTGGCACCTTAGCGGATCTCGTATATTTATGTACACCCAATGTTTCATTTTAGATACAGCCGTCGTTATCATCGTTGGGTATAAAACATCTTCCAGATACTCAGGGTTTATGACATCTCGATACTGTTCTTCTAGAAGCCATTTCGATTTTAATGCTCTACTCACATACAGCATGTCTGCGTGTTTTAGGTTCTCCAAGACATAGTGGAGGTTTCTCTGCTTAGATGCTAGGTCTATCTTGTAAATTCTATCAATTGGTGACACCTCGGCAATATCTTGGATAGTCTTCAAGGAGATGTTGTTTTGTGCAGCTTCGATCACCAAGGAGTTAAGATAGCGGTGTCTGGTGCCCAAATTGTCCCCCGCCAAAGTTATTGGTATAACAGCTGTCATCTGTGGAATTAAATTCATTCAAATTTGGTAGGTATTTTCGTCTTACAGTCCCACAAACTTATCTGGCCCGGTGGCCAAAAGAGGAACTAACGATGCCAGTTTGAAATATCAATCTTCCTGCTATTCGCCATAATCGCAATTGGTTGTTTGCTCCACCAAATGCGATAACAACACCTCTCTCGCCGGACCAGATAAGTTTGTGGTACTGTATAGCCAACAACATAGCCTTCGATGCATAGTTCTGTCACATTTCTAGAAAATACAAACTAGGGTGCTTGTCAAATTTTTTGGATGGTTACAAAATATAAACTTTAATGAACAACGTAATAAAAATTAACAATTTGATAAATTCACACAACTTAAGATCAACCTTATTTTATGAAATATAATGAAAAATTGAAAAAGTTGTTCAGCATAACCATAACAAAGAATCCTTCCAGTTACCTATGTCTGATATAATTAAGTATATTATAAACTTTTATGTGAAAGCGGATTTTCTTCATTTAATTATGTTAAGTAACTTTAAGTGAGATTTGACGTTGTCAAATAAAAATTTTGCCACTTGAAAATCATTAAAAAATTACCAATTACTGTGCAAAAACCGGCCAAGTGCGAGTCGGACTCGTACACGGAGGATTATGTACAAAAAAACGCCGATAATAAGCCGTTTCTTAAATTATAATAATTTCTTTTTTACTATTAGTTGTTATAGCGGCAATAGAAATACATATTCTCTGGAAATTTCAGTAGTCTACCTATTACCATTCATGAGATACAGCCCACTGACAGACGGTCGGACGGACGGATGGTCGGACAGCGCAGTATAGTAATAGGGTCTCGTTTGGCACCCTTCGGGTACGGAACCCTAATAAAAAGGAAGTACCAAAATGAAAATAGTTGTACACACAATTCAAAACAAAAGCTTTTGGTATTTTATCTGCATTGATTCTGTCATGTTTATAAATACCTATTCTGATTGTGAAGACACTCTAATACTTAAAATTGCTAGCATGTGATTGTTTCTTTTATAATAACGATTTTTGCGACACGCGTGTCAGAGGGGACGTCCCTATGTACAAAAAAATTGAAAAGCACCCACCTACCACTAGTTTATTTTTGCGGAATTTAAATTACCTGTATCTCTACCTCACCCACCAAAACTTCAAAAAGTAAGTTATCGATCATTAGCATGATTATTGAAGCGAGGTTTCATAATGGTGATTGTAATCGGGGTGAGGAACTAAATGAAAATATGTGTAACGAACGGACGCGGCGAGGACGTGCGACGCAAATGCTCGATAGATCGCCGCGTATCGATTCAACGCCAAATTTTGCGTATTAGCCCCCTTCCAATCTACTAATAAATACTACGTTATAAAGCTTCGGAGTGTAAATGTATGAACAAGGAATTTAATGAGGAAAGTAAATAGACTAAGTAGGTACCTAGGTATATATAATACCATGCTAACGTGTGTGAAACCCGGCGCGAGAAGCGAGCGGCGTGCGGGCGTGGTGCAGTGTAATAATAAATCTGCTCGGTAATACAGCTATATAGGCATACCTATGTATGCAGAAAATTGGTAGGTATGCTCCATGAAGCTTTGGATATTTGCTTCATGGTATGCTCCTGTTTTTTTGTTCCGTGGTATGGTCAATCGTCACCAAAGAGGTTTACAAGTCGACGCGTATATGTTTTTTTTATTTATAAAATGAGTTACCCACGAATCACCCGCTCTATCTACTTTCGTCGAAAGTCAAAGCCATTTATTCAATTAGGCCCTAGTAGGACTTATGAAGCGCTCGTGGTGTAGCATGATTAGCCGTTCTTAATCGATCGGCAAAGTTAAGCTACGCCTGTCGTGGTCGGTACCTGAATGGGTGACCGCCTAGTGGTATTTCAAATCGAGCGTTTCCGTGCTTCGGAAGGCACGTAAAACCGTTGGTCCCGGTTATCACTTAATTGTGATAGTCGTTAAGCTAGTTGGATGCCTCCTAGGCGGCTTGAAAAATTCCAACAGTAGGTTGACCACTAGCCTACCTCCACCGATCCGCAGTGGGCACGCGTGGTGGAGTATTGCCCATTCCCTTTCACCTTCATTTGTGAAAGGAGGCCTGTGCTCAGCAGTGGGACATTATAAACCTATAATGTCATCAACCGATGATGATGATGATGAGGACTTATGAAGGCCAAAGCTACTGAAGTTACCACCAGTTCGTAAGTCGGCCTTCAACTGAGAAGAGCAGGGAAGAAACTCAGCAAGATTACATTTTTTAAATATTTTTGGACAATCTGAATATATTGGTTATTTTTTTCCAAAGTACCTATATGTTTTTGTTTTACAAAATATAAGTAGACGTATAGACTTAAATACATACCTACATAAGTACAAGTTTAGAGTTAAAATGACAAAATAGTGCTCATAATCTTTGTAGGTAGGTAAGTGCTACCTGCATGGTAAGTAGATAATTTTGGTTATATCGAAAAAACTGAGAACAGAACCCTAAAATGGATTTCGGTGGGTAAATAGATGCGTAGGTGGGCCTACCTACCACCTACTATAGGTAGGTACGTGCAAAGGTGATATTGAGATCCGAAAACAACAACACAAAATCATTTCAGGCGGCGAGATGAAAACATTATCATTTAAATATTACTAATTTATAAATATAGAATATAATAATATACAATTCTTTTCAAATGTAACACGATTCTTGTTTGTAATTTAGGTAGGAGGTTAATTCGTTCAAGGTACCTACGTATAAAACAAATGAAAACACAAAAACTAATGAATCAAAAAATATTAACTTTATACCTACTTAACTTTAATTGTATATTATTATTATGATAGGTGGTTATAACAAGGGCAAGGTCTTCTTACCTTAAAATAGATTCTCCAAAATACTGTCGAAGTTTTAGGTAAATTTTACAAATAGAATGCAGTACAATAATAATATGACGTCATTAGCCAAACATAGCAATGACAGCTGCCTGCTGCTCTGCCTGCGCTAGTTCGGTCGGCTAACTAGGTTGTACCGACAGTACCGACTCGGTCAAAGAGTATATAATCACTACGGTTTAGACTCGGTACTACCGAGTGCGCCGCAAACAAAACAAAAATACCAACAAATGACCTTGATTCCTAAATTAATCTTATATTAATAATGTGTGCGGACTTTTTGGCGGGAACTTGCAGAGTGACGTTGCGTTTTCATTTAAATTTTCATAAATTCGAGTTTTATTGCATATTATCGATGGTATTTTATCCAATAAAGATCAATCCATGTGAACCAGTGAAATGAAATGATATGAATTATGTGTATCGTGACTATACAAGTTGTCTCAAAAAGTCCGTGAAAAGTTTTAGTACAATGACCACCATTTTACCAAAATAACGGTGACTGATAATGCCGATAATGCGGACTATGTGAAAGTTAATGTGCGGACTATATGAAAGTGATATTGTTAGAATTTTATTAATATTGTCAATGGTGCCGATTCTGTTGTAAATCGCACTAAACTAATTTTAGTCACATCTCATCTCTTTCTTACGAACATGATTGAAAAAGGATAGAACATATTTTAAGTTGTTAAATTAATCTTTGCCGTCTTATTTTGCGTGTATTTAGGCGTAACCGCGATAGATGGCGACTAAATTTATATTGAAAACAAGCATTGGACTAATTTGACAGGACTAAATTTCTTACATCCTTTTCTTATGTTCTTTGTTAGAAAGAGACATAGTGAGATTAAAATTAGTTTAGTTGTGAACAACAGAATCAGGGCCATTGTGGCTTTTGGGCTACTAAAGTTGTCGAGATCTATGAGGCCTGTTTTGACAAGAGGGTGTCTCTTCTTGTCGCACTATGTTTGCATATAAACATAAAAAAACCAATGTCAGTTTGTTTGTCCAATCATGGCTTTCTCTTAGTGATGTGCCAACTCGGAAAAAACAAAACTCGATTTAACCCGAGTTAAAAATCACGTTACTCGGGTTGAACTCGAGTTACGTAACTCGAGTTAACTAGATGGAAGAGTTAATGTTTTTATAAAAAAATACCAATACCTTCGCATTAATAGTAAAAAAAAATTTGACCAGACAAATTATATTTTTATCTGTTTCAATTCTTTCATTTTTTACATTATTTATTTTGTTTATAATGTATTGTAAGAGTTATACTCACTAAAGTAAAAAAAGGAGATTATTTTTTGAAATCGAATCATTTATTTATGTATTTTAGGCATGAATTTTAATTCTTAAAAATATTTATATTTATTATTAATAAAACTATGTAATTATACAGCAGTCTTTTCAAAATCAAAATCAAAATCAAAAAGTCATTTATTCAGTTTAGGCCCTAGTAAGGCACTTATGAACGTTATGTACATACAGTTGAATTTACCACCGGTTCGGAATACACTTAAACTGAGAAGACTCCGGCAAGAAACTCAGCAACGTAACACGTTTCCGCTCACTGGCGATTCAAATACATCCCAAACGATTTTCTTTTAGGACAGGGCATTTTTCAAAAACAGAATTTAAAACACGAAAATCTACAACAATATCCGTCACTTTAAAGTTAACATCAAATCTACACAAATGTGACACTTGTTTGTTATGAATGAATAAAGTCTCAAATGATCGGCTAACTTCGCTCCATGTCAGTTTCATTCGGTTTTCAAACTCGAGTCAGAGAGACTTCAACTCGAGTTGGTTCGACTTCACATCAGTAGTGATGTCAACTTCACTATCTATGATTGACATACCTATAATTTTTTTTTTTGTTAAATATGTTCATGTCGCCATGGTCATGAACATATTTAACAAACTGCGACTGAAGGACTTAGTATCCATATACTAAGTCCTTCAGTCGCATACATTTTATTTATAATATCACTTTCATATAGTCCGCGCATTAACTTTCACATAGTCCGCATTGTCAGTCAACGTCCAGTCATGCTTTAGTAAAATGGTGGTCATTGTACTAAAGCTTTTCACGGACTTTTTGAGACAACTTGTAAAGTCACAATACACATATTCATTTCATTTTACTTCACTGGTGCACATGAATTGATCTTTATTGGCATAAATTCGTGTATTTTCAGTTTTATTGCATATTATCGGTGGTATTTTATCCAATAAAGATCAATCCATATGCACCAGTGAAGTGAAGTGAAATGAAATGAATTATGTGTATCGTGACTTTAAAAGTTGTCTCAAAATGTCCGTGAAAAGTTTTAGTAAATGACCACCATTTTACTAAAACATTACTGGACGATGACTGATCATGCGGACTATGTGAAAGTTAATTTGCGGACTATACGATAGTGATATTATAAATAAAATGTATGCGACTGAAGGACTTTGTATCCAGGGTCATGAAAAAATTAACAAAAAAAAAATAACAAATTCAATGTCAACAATGCATCCAATATCAGTGTTGCCAACGTAGGCGATTTATCGCCATTAGGCTACTCAGGACAAAAATTGGCGATGAATAAATCGCATCGGCGACTGGTCGCCTTTTAGGCTACCTCAACGACAAGGTAGGTAATAAAATAAGCCGAATCACAAATGAGCAAAATTAAAAGAAATATAACCTATGCCAACGCAAAATGTAAAAGTTCAGTGATATCATGTGATATATGATATGAATCCATTCTGTATAAATGGTTGGTTAGTTTCGAGGAATTACCATGAACTTGTCTCTCAGCTATTATGTTACCTTTCTTAATTTTAGTTCATTGGGGAGGGTGGAAGGGTCGGTAACGCGTGAGTGATGCCCCGTGAGTAGCAAGCGTGTATATGGCTATAGTAACCGCTTACCCGGCAGTTCCGTACGCTTGATTACCGACTTTTTCGTATTAAAAAAAATGGTTTGACTTTGTTTGACACATAAGTTTTAATTGTTTTTTAAAGTAGGAATTTATAAATTAATGAGCGTTTTTTGTTCCAAAAAGCTGTCATACGCTCATTGATAACAACAATTTAATTTATTTCATAGCATTATTGTGGATTTTGGGCTACTTTAGGCTACCTGCTAAAAATTTGGCTACTTTAGGCTACCTAAGCTGTGAAAAATTGCGACATCAGGCCCTGTATCGTTGGCAACACTGTCCAATATTGTCAATCAAACCAGATTCCTTGGCGGGAAATTGAAAAAAGCGCACGCGGAAAAATTTGAAATTACATTTTGTAATTTTTTTTTTATTGTGTAAAAGAATAAATTCACTTTTAATTAATACCAAAAAAAATAAAATGGATGGGAATGAGGGGGGCGGGGACAACCCGCCCAACTCCTCCAAGCGGCTTCGGACTGATGAAGTGAATGATGATAGCGGTGGCGGTGAGCGTTCTGATGTACTTTATGTGCCTTATTATAAACCTAATTATAAAAGACAGTATCCAGAAAACTCAAATAAAACAGAGTTTAAAGTTTTTGTTGAGCATATCAACCATAAAGATAGATTGGGCAATAAAAGTCCTATATATCTCAATCATATTTTCACGACGGATGTTAAAGGTGTGATGGCAATACAGCGATTGAATGCAAATAAAATAGCAGTAATTTTCAAACAATATAATACAGCAAACAACTTTCTAAATAACACTGCATTCTTAGAAAAGTACAACGTAAAGGCTTACATACCGGCTACCCAAATAGAAAAAACTGGCATCATAAGATTTGTCCCAGCAAATATCTCAAATAAGGACTTATACACTAAGTTGAGTTCCATTTACGAAATTATCTGTATACGACGATTCACAAAAAAAGTAGGACGGGACAGAGTTCCTCTGCAAACAGTCAGTATCACTTTCTTATCCAATATCTTACCTGACAATGTACAATATGATCTATTCTCATACAGGGTATTTGAATATATCCCACCGCTGCAACAATGTTACAAATGTATGAAATTTAATCACTCGGCTAAAATATGTAATGGCAAACAGAAGTGTTCGATCTGCTCTGGTGAACACTTTTACAAAGATTGTGATAAACCTAAAGAGATATGTTGCGCTAATTGCCAAGGCCCACACCTAGCAATAGCAAGAGAATGTCCCATTAAATTAAGAAAAATAGAAGAAAAGAAAAGTAAAATAACATACGCGAGTATCGCACAAACAAAGTCGATCGAATACCCTGCATTGCCATTGTCTAAGAGCCAACTTGTAAATCCCCCTGTAAATAATGTAAATATTCCAGTAAATACTGAAAAGAAAAATGTTAAAAAAAATGTTAATAAGAAGCCTGCTGCACAGGCGCTGAACCCACAAGATCACCCTATGGACTTCATTGCCCAGGTTATAGCTAATAAAGAAGTACGAGCGGCCCTAGTAAAAACATTGGTAGAGATTGGTAATAAGTCTGATCCCACCCCAATTACTTCATTATTCATTGAAGAAATATTAGTTAAAAATTTATCCCCATAATGGATTTAAGTCCCCCTAAAACGTCCCAATTACGGATTGCGCAGTTTAACATCCAAAGTGCCAATAGTAAAAAGCCCTTATTAATTAAGTTTATGCTAGAACAAAATATTGATGTATGCTTGCTTAATGAAACTTGGTTTAAAGACCATCACAATTTTAGAATCCCCGGTTATAATCTCCATTCCAGAACATCTAAGAATCCTCACAATGGTGTAGCAATATTAATTAAACCAGAGACTAAATACAATATTTTAAACACAACATTCTATGAGGACATTCAAACTATAGCTATGTCAATATCTACCGAGCGTGGCAGTGTGACTATACTCTGCGTATATTGTCCTCCTTCCAGTGGGCACATAAGATTGCATAGACTGCGCAATATAATTCGAGACCTACCTAAACCTATTTTTATAAGTGGTGATTTTAATGCTCACCATATTGCATTTGGTTGCCTATCTACTAAGGGCCGCGGACAAGATTTATATGATGTTATAGATGAGTGTGATTTGTGCATCTTAAATGATGGCAGTTTCACTACAGTGAACCGTCCTAGAACCAACGCTTCAGCCATTGACGTCACCTTTGCTAGCGCATGCTTAGCACCGTTATGCGAGTGGTCTGTGCATGATGATTGTATGGGAAGTTACCATTATCCAACTATAACCGAAATATCTCTATCCATACAAAAATACCAAATTAACCCTCCCATTGATAAATTTTTGTACAAAAGAGCTGATTGGCGCCAATATAATGAACTTTCAAAAAATGCGTTTGGCGATTTTACAATTAATCAAGTAGACCCACTCTCTTCCTATACCGATTTTTGTATACGTCTTGAGTCCCTTATGCAAATAGTTGTTCCAAAGTTCACTAAGTCTGCCCACTTTGCTAGCAGACCTCCAGCACCTTGGTGGAATGAGGTTTGCGAACAAAGTGTAATAGCATCCTATAATGCTTTGAAACTGTACAGAAGTGATTCTACAATAGATAACTATATAAATTATAAGAGACTTGATGCATTAAAAAAGAGAACCATTTCTGAGCAGAAGTCAACTGGATGGAATGATTTGTGCAATACTTTTAATAGAACTACCCCTATAAGCAAAATATGGAACATGATTAAGATTTTTAAGGGTGTTAAGTCTAGCATTAGATCCCATAAAGATGAGTTCATACCTACCTTTTTAGATAAACTGTCTGATAATAGTGGTTTAAAAGAGACTAGTAACTTAATCAACTATTTTAACAGTAACAATAATAATAGCAATTCAAAATTTTTATTGGAACCATTTACATGGAATGAATTCACATCAAGTCTACAATCTAGGCGTAACTCAAGTCCAGGTCTAGATAACTTTCCATATATTGTAATTAAAGAACTCCATACATCTGTTCAGCACCTCTTTCTTGACATTCTTAATGCTTTATGGCTCAAACAAATTATCCCTGAATCATGGAAAACACAGTGTGTTATCCCAATACTGAAGCCTGATAAATCTCCAGAACAGTCCAGTTCGTATCGTCCTATATCTTTGTCCTCATGTCTCGGTAAACTATTCGAAAATATGATTAAAGTCCGTCTGGACTGGTTTGTAGAGGCTAATGGTATCATCCCACATGTGCAGTATGGTTTCCGTCGTGGGCGTAGTTGCGCTGACAGCTTCATGTCACTCATCTCAGACCTGAAACGTGCAAATAATTTAAAATCACACACTGTTTGTGTATTTTTAGATGTCCAAGGAGCTTTTGATAATGTCGACCCAGGTATCTTGGTCAACATTATGTCTGATGTGGGTATACCTGGTCTACTATGTCAGTGGATCTATAATTATTTAAATGATAGAACCTTATATGTTAAGTATAATAACATCTTACATGGTCCTAGAAGTGCATCGAAAGGCACAATGCAAGGCGCCACTCTTTCACCATTACTATATAATTTGTACACATGTGAAATATGTAAATTTGTAAATACTAGTGAAGTAAATATTTTGCAATTCGCAGATGACATTGTTTTGTATAGTAGCAGTCAGAACTTGCAAGTTGCTATAGATAATATGAATAGAGCATTAAATCAGTTGAGTCTATACTATAATGATAGATTACGTTTAAAGATCAATGCTACAAAAAGCAGTTTAATGATTTTTGGTGATGATGATCCATCTAGTGTTATTTCGTATTGTGGAGAATCTATAAACAGAGTACATTCAAAGAAATTCTTAGGAATCATCATAGACCAAAAACTGACTTTCGAAGAACATGTTCGGTATATTTCTAAAAATGCTTTAAGAGCTATTAACATAATAAGATGTCTGGCTGGAGTGTCATGGGGTGCTGACCCCAAAATATTGTCTATTCTATATAAAGCTATTGTGAGAAGTCATTTTGACTATAGTTCTTTGGCATATATGAATAGCTACCATGCCAAAAAATTAGATATCCTGCAGAATAAATCTCTGAGAATAATATCGGGTGCAATGTGCTCAACTCCCATAAGGGCCATGGAAGTAGAGACTAAAATTATGCCACTGATCTTGAGACGTCTCCTACTTGCCGAACGGTATTGCCTTAAACTACTGTACTCTGATAACATGCAAATTATTAACAAGATTATACCTTGTAGAATCAATGTGTCAGGTCCTTTAGCAACTGGTGAGAGCCTCCTTGTTGGTAACTCCCCAATGTTGTATCACATTTTTCTGGAAATTGAAAACAACAGCTATAAACTCAAAAAACAGTGCCCTTGGCCCTGCTATTCTTCCCAGTTCAAAAGCATAATGCACCCAATTACAGTAATAGATTCAATTACAAATAATTCAGAGATGTTGCAATTTTTATCAGAAAATAATTACTACACTTTATATACAGATGGTAGTAAGGGTAAGGATTATGTGCGCTGTGCTGTGTATGATCCTCAAAAAAATTCTTCTCAGAGTTTTCTTTTGCAGAATGTTTGTACAATATTCACCGCAGAAGCCTATGCAGTATATCAGGCTCTTCTGCAAATTGGAAATGTAGATAATTGTAAATATTTTCTAATTGTAACAGATTCTTTAAGTTTTATAAGAGGATTGAGCTATTTAAAGATTCACTTTAAAACTAATTTCATTCTGTACATAATTAAAGAATTGTTATACAAATATTATCATACAGGGAAACTAATTTCATTTATGTGGGTGCCCTCTCATAGAGGAATCACTGGAAATGAAATGGCCGACAAAGCCGCTTACGGAGGAGTAAATGCACTCGATGTCTCCGATACTATGTATGTACCTATGACTGATTATTTGAGTAATGTAAGGCTAGCTATAAGTATGTTATGGGAGCAAATGTGGAAGAAAGACCAAGAAACGAAAGGACGGTGGTACGGTAGCATTCAAGAAAACTTACCAGTAAAGCCATGGTATGATAGCCTGCAAAGAGCCAGTCGTGATTTTATTACCACCATAAACCGACTACGTTATGGACATAATAAAGCACCATCACACCTAGCAAAGTTAAATATAATTCAAAGCAATGTCTGTACATTTTGCGGAGTTGAAGAAGGAACAGTGGACCACATTATATTCAGCTGTCAAAAGTTCCTTATTGACAGATTGGTACTCGCGAGTGAACTAAGTGAAGTGTGGCAAAATAATTATAGTGATTTTTCTTCCCGCCCGCCGCCGCTTAAAGAACTATTAAAAGACATTAAAACTTATAAACCAATATTTAAATACATTAAAAATACGGTGGTAAAAATATAAAACTGAAAATACAAAATCTGAAAAGTGGTTCCGGAATAATAAAGTCGTGGCTTAAAGGTCTTAGTAACCAGGCCATCAAATCCCAAAAAAAAAAAAAAAATCAATCAAACCAGATTCCTTGGCGGGAAATTGAAAAAAGCGCACGCGGAAAAATTTGAAATTACATTTTGTAATTTTTTTTTTATTGTGTAAAAGAATAAATTCACTTTTAATTAATACCAAAAAAAATAAAATGGATGGGAATGAGGGGGGCGGGGACAACCCGCCCAACTCCTCCAAGCGGCTTCGGACTGATGAAGTGAATGATGATAGCGGTGGCGGTGAGCGTTCTGATGTACTTTATGTGCCTTATTATAAACCTAATTATAAAAGACAGTATCCAGAAAACTCAAATAAAACAGAGTTTAAAGTTTTTGTTGAGCATATCAACCATAAAGATAGATTGGGCAATAAAAGTCCTATATATCTCAATCATATTTTCACGACGGATGTTAAAGGTGTGATGGCAATACAGCGATTGAATGCAAATAAAATAGCAGTAATTTTCAAACAATATAATACAGCAAACAACTTTCTAAATAACACTGCATTCTTAGAAAAGTACAACGTAAAGGCTTACATACCGGCTACCCAAATAGAAAAAACTGGCATCATAAGATTTGTCCCAGCAAATATCTCAAATAAGGACTTATACACTAAGTTGAGTTCCATTTACGAAATTATCTGTATACGACGATTCACAAAAAAAGTAGGACGGGACAGAGTTCCTCTGCAAACAGTCAGTATCACTTTCTTATCCAATATCTTACCTGACAATGTACAATATGATCTATTCTCATACAGGGTATTTGAATATATCCCACCGCTGCAACAATGTTACAAATGTATGAAATTTAATCACTCGGCTAAAATATGTAATGGCAAACAGAAGTGTTCGATCTGCTCTGGTGAACACTTTTACAAAGATTGTGATAAACCTAAAGAGATATGTTGCGCTAATTGCCAAGGCCCACACCTAGCAATAGCAAGAGAATGTCCCATTAAATTAAGAAAAATAGAAGAAAAGAAAAGTAAAATAACATACGCGAGTATCGCACAAACAAAGTCGATCGAATACCCTGCATTGCCATTGTCTAAGAGCCAACTTGTAAATCCCCCTGTAAATAATGTAAATATTCCAGTAAATACTGAAAAGAAAAATGTTAAAAAAAATGTTAATAAGAAGCCTGCTGCACAGGCGCTGAACCCACAAGATCACCCTATGGACTTCATTGCCCAGGTTATAGCTAATAAAGAAGTACGAGCGGCCCTAGTAAAAACATTGGTAGAGATTGGTAATAAGTCTGATCCCACCCCAATTACTTCATTATTCATTGAAGAAATATTAGTTAAAAATTTATCCCCATAATGGATTTAAGTCCCCCTAAAACGTCCCAATTACGGATTGCGCAGTTTAACATCCAAAGTGCCAATAGTAAAAAGCCCTTATTAATTAAGTTTATGCTAGAACAAAATATTGATGTATGCTTGCTTAATGAAACTTGGTTTAAAGACCATCACAATTTTAGAATCCCCGGTTATAATCTCCATTCCAGAACATCTAAGAATCCTCACAATGGTGTAGCAATATTAATTAAACCAGAGACTAAATACAATATTTTAAACACAACATTCTATGAGGACATTCAAACTATAGCTATGTCAATATCTACCGAGCGTGGCAGTGTGACTATACTCTGCGTATATTGTCCTCCTTCCAGTGGGCACATAAGATTGCATAGACTGCGCAATATAATTCGAGACCTACCTAAACCTATTTTTATAAGTGGTGATTTTAATGCTCACCATATTGCATTTGGTTGCCTATCTACTAAGGGCCGCGGACAAGATTTATATGATGTTATAGATGAGTGTGATTTGTGCATCTTAAATGATGGCAGTTTCACTACAGTGAACCGTCCTAGAACCAACGCTTCAGCCATTGACGTCACCTTTGCTAGCGCATGCTTAGCACCGTTATGCGAGTGGTCTGTGCATGATGATTGTATGGGAAGTTACCATTATCCAACTATAACCGAAATATCTCTATCCATACAAAAATACCAAATTAACCCTCCCATTGATAAATTTTTGTACAAAAGAGCTGATTGGCGCCAATATAATGAACTTTCAAAAAATGCGTTTGGCGATTTTACAATTAATCAAGTAGACCCACTCTCTTCCTATACCGATTTTTGTATACGTCTTGAGTCCCTTATGCAAATAGTTGTTCCAAAGTTCACTAAGTCTGCCCACTTTGCTAGCAGACCTCCAGCACCTTGGTGGAATGAGGTTTGCGAACAAAGTGTAATAGCATCCTATAATGCTTTGAAACTGTACAGAAGTGATTCTACAATAGATAACTATATAAATTATAAGAGACTTGATGCATTAAAAAAGAGAACCATTTCTGAGCAGAAGTCAACTGGATGGAATGATTTGTGCAATACTTTTAATAGAACTACCCCTATAAGCAAAATATGGAACATGATTAAGATTTTTAAGGGTGTTAAGTCTAGCATTAGATCCCATAAAGATGAGTTCATACCTACCTTTTTAGATAAACTGTCTGATAATAGTGGTTTAAAAGAGACTAGTAACTTAATCAACTATTTTAACAGTAACAATAATAATAGCAATTCAAAATTTTTATTGGAACCATTTACATGGAATGAATTCACATCAAGTCTACAATCTAGGCGTAACTCAAGTCCAGGTCTAGATAACTTTCCATATATTGTAATTAAAGAACTCCATACATCTGTTCAGCACCTCTTTCTTGACATTCTTAATGCTTTATGGCTCAAACAAATTATCCCTGAATCATGGAAAACACAGTGTGTTATCCCAATACTGAAGCCTGATAAATCTCCAGAACAGTCCAGTTCGTATCGTCCTATATCTTTGTCCTCATGTCTCGGTAAACTATTCGAAAATATGATTAAAGTCCGTCTGGACTGGTTTGTAGAGGCTAATGGTATCATCCCACATGTGCAGTATGGTTTCCGTCGTGGGCGTAGTTGCGCTGACAGCTTCATGTCACTCATCTCAGACCTGAAACGTGCAAATAATTTAAAATCACACACTGTTTGTGTATTTTTAGATGTCCAAGGAGCTTTTGATAATGTCGACCCAGGTATCTTGGTCAACATTATGTCTGATGTGGGTATACCTGGTCTACTATGTCAGTGGATCTATAATTATTTAAATGATAGAACCTTATATGTTAAGTATAATAACATCTTACATGGTCCTAGAAGTGCATCGAAAGGCACAATGCAAGGCGCCACTCTTTCACCATTACTATATAATTTGTACACATGTGAAATATGTAAATTTGTAAATACTAGTGAAGTAAATATTTTGCAATTCGCAGATGACATTGTTTTGTATAGTAGCAGTCAGAACTTGCAAGTTGCTATAGATAATATGAATAGAGCATTAAATCAGTTGAGTCTATACTATAATGATAGATTACGTTTAAAGATCAATGCTACAAAAAGCAGTTTAATGATTTTTGGTGATGATGATCCATCTAGTGTTATTTCGTATTGTGGAGAATCTATAAACAGAGTACATTCAAAGAAATTCTTAGGAATCATCATAGACCAAAAACTGACTTTCGAAGAACATGTTCGGTATATTTCTAAAAATGCTTTAAGAGCTATTAACATAATAAGATGTCTGGCTGGAGTGTCATGGGGTGCTGACCCCAAAATATTGTCTATTCTATATAAAGCTATTGTGAGAAGTCATTTTGACTATAGTTCTTTGGCATATATGAATAGCTACCATGCCAAAAAATTAGATATCCTGCAGAATAAATCTCTGAGAATAATATCGGGTGCAATGTGCTCAACTCCCATAAAGGCCATGGAAGTAGAGACTAAAATTATGCCACTGATCTTGAGACGTCTCCTACTTGCCGAACGGTATTGCCTTAAACTACTGTACTCTGATAACATGCAAATTATTAACAAGATTATACCTTGTAGAATCAATGTGTCAGGTCCTTTAGCAACTGGTGAGAGCCTCCTTGTTGGTAACTCCCCAATGTTGTATCACATTTTTCTGGAAATTGAAAACAACAGCTATAAACTCAAAAAACAGTGCCCTTGGCCCTGCTATTCTTCCCAGTTCAAAAGCATAATGCACCCAATTACAGTAATAGATTCAATTACAAATAATTCAGAGATGTTGCAATTTTTATCAGAAAATAATTACTACACTTTATATACAGATGGTAGTAAGGGTAAGGATTATGTGCGCTGTGCTGTGTATGATCCTCAAAAAAATTCTTCTCAGAGTTTTCTTTTGCAGAATGTTTGTACAATATTCACCGCAGAAGCCTATGCAGTATATCAGGCTCTTCTGCAAATTGGAAATGTAGATAATTGTAAATATTTTCTAATTGTAACAGATTCTTTAAGTTTTATAAGAGGATTGAGCTATTTAAAGATTCACTTTAAAACTAATTTCATTCTGTACATAATTAAAGAATTGTTATACAAATATTATCATACAGGGAAACTAATTTCATTTATGTGGGTGCCCTCTCATAGAGGAATCACTGGAAATGAAATGGCCGACAAAGCCGCTTACGGAGGAGTAAATGCACTCGATGTCTCCGATACTATGTATGTACCTATGACTGATTATTTGAGTAATGTAAGGCTAGCTATAAGTATGTTATGGGAGCAAATGTGGAAGAAAGACCAAGAAACGAAAGGACGGTGGTACGGTAGCATTCAAGAAAACTTACCAGTAAAGCCATGGTATGATAGCCTGCAAAGAGCCAGTCGTGATTTTATTACCACCATAAACCGACTACGTTATGGACATAATAAAGCACCATCACACCTAGCAAAGTTAAATATAATTCAAAGCAATGTCTGTACATTTTGCGGAGTTGAAGAAGGAACAGTGGACCACATTATATTCAGCTGTCAAAAGTTCCTTATTGACAGATTGGTACTCGCGAGTGAACTAAGTGAAGTGTGGCAAAATAATTATAGTGATTTTTCTTCCCGCCCGCCGCCGCTTAAAGAACTATTAAAAGACATTAAAACTTATAAACCAATATTTAAATACATTAAAAATACGGTGGTAAAAATATAAAACTGAAAATACAAAATCTGAAAAGTGGTTCCGGAATAATAAAGTCGTGGCTTAAAGGTCTTAGTAACCAGGCCATAAAATCCCAAAAAAAAAAAAAAAATCAATCAAACCAAGTACAAATACAACTCAATTTACCTACAACTTTTTTCATATATTTTTGTAGATTCCAATAGAGATTTCTAAACAAGGCCGTATTAAAATGGAGCCAAGTACCGATGCTTTATTACCGGCATTAAAATTTGTTAGTGGAAACTGCGAGCACATTTGTAGGTTATGTTTTGCGTCCACTGAGAATGAAGAGATTTCTTTAGAAGACAATATACAGCTTGAAAGACCGTATTTCGACGAAACTGTTTCTTTTACGAGCATGTTTGAAGAACTTGGTGTAAGTTATTCAGTATTTTGATTTATTTTATTGCCCATATCTAACTGGTTGGCTCACGATAAAAAAATTATAGTACATTAATTATAGGTATACTTAGCTTCAGCCTGGTTTCACCCGATATAAAGAATCCTATGTCCTCCTCCATGCCATAGGCTAGCAGTGTGCCAGATTTCATTACAATTATTGGTTGTACTGTTAAGATGTCAAGGTAACACACAAAACACTAATTCGCATTTGTATGTAGTCCCCTGCGTTTCCATGATAAAAAGTAGAATATGTCCCTCTCCATCATATCTACTTGTTCAGCAGTTCTATGTTCAACCATCCTCTAGTTAGATAAAATTATGTTTAATATCCTCTCCTGTGCTGCTGAGTTTCTTGCTGGAGTCTTCTCAGTTCAAGTTGTATTTGGAACCGGTGTAGAGGCCTTTTTTATTAACGTTCAAAAGTGCCTTATTTATCAGGGCCTAAATTGAATAAATACTTTTTGAATTTGAATTGAATTTGTGCTGTTTTCAGGTTAGTGATGAACTTTCTCTACCACAAGTACTCTGCATCAATTGTGCTACAATGACAATCACCTCTTATTTGTTCCAAAAGCTTTGTCAGCATTCTGATAAGCAATGGAACAACGTTTGCACAAAATTTACTGGGAGCTTAGACCAGGCAGAGATGGCAGGACCAAATACTCAAACAATGTATCTGATAGTTAATAATAGAGAAAATCTTGTTTTCACCAGCAAAAAATGCTATACAAACAAAAGTAAAAGCACTGCTTTAGGTAAAATAAAAGAAGTTTCAAAAAGGAGACAGGCTTACGTTGAAACTAAGCATAAATCCAAAGTCATATGTGAAGAGTGTGGGGAAAGATTCCCTTCAAAGTGTCACTTATTAAAACACATGAGAGTCCACAGCAAATCGAAATACCCATGTACACAATGTCACAAAATATTTGCATCTCAAATACAACTCGGTGAACATGCAGAAAGAGTTCACTATCCGAAGAAAATACAATGTCTCAAATGCTCCAAGAAGTTCAGTACATTAAAAATGTTGAAATATCATGATAATTTTAACCACATTGCTGCTGTTTGCAAACTATGCTTCGTCCAGTTTGCTTCAAAGAAAGAATTGAGAGGGCATTTAGATAAACATGATGTCAATAAATGTCCCAGATGTAACAAAAGCTTTTTAAATAAGTACACATTCAAATTCCATTTAAAGATATGTGGGGAAACAAAGAAACATGAATTCTTTTGTGATATTTGTAACAAAGGTTATACACGTAAGAATGGTTTACGCACACATCTGAAGATAGATCACGGTTTTGGTAATTTACTTTCCTGTAAGTGGTGTGACAAAAAGTTTGATGCTATGAGCAGATTGAAGAATCACATAGTCAAACATACGAGGGAGAGAAACTACAATTGTGAGCAGTGTGGAGGGAAGTTCGTAACACCGGCTGCACTTGTTTACCATACCAGATTGCACACAGGGGAAAAACCATTCACTTGTGACGTATGTGGTGAACGTTTTCTATCAGCATCTCGAAGAATGGAACATAAAAGACGTAAGCACATCGGTCCAACTAGAGAATGTACAATTTGTCACGCTAAGTTTGTGACAGGTCATCAATTGAGAAAGCACATACAAAGGCATTACAATTCGCAAAGTAAACTGTATGTCCCAGAAGCAGTCCCATTACATGAAATACATGTGAAATCTCAGCAGGTCATATTATGAAGCTCCATAACTAGGTACTAAACTAGATTCGAAGTTTATTTAATGTTCAAACTTGGTTGTTTCCCAGAGCTATATGGAATTTTGGGTTTTATCATAAAGTTTGAGCTAATAAAACATTTTTTTAAACAAGTTCGTGTTATTTATTTGACGGGCCAGTTGGCACGTTTTTTTTTTACTGTTTATAGGCCTGTGTTTGACCGCAATCTCACCATGGTAAGTGATGATGTGGCCGAAGGTGGTAAGCACACAAAGCCTAGAAGGAACTGGCTCTCAAGTGCAGCTATCGGAACACACCGAAAGGTGCTTGGCGAGAGATTTTCAACTTGAGGATGGTAGCCAGCCAGGCGGGTACTACAAAGTTCCCTCCCACCGTGCTATGGTTTCCTCACAATGTTTTCCTTCACCGAAAGTTCAAGCTGATTGTAGGATTCGAACCCCGGGACCTTCGTCTCGGTATCCGACGTCACTACCACTGAGCTATCATCACCTTAAGACTCCACCTATCGCGCCGCAGGTTGTGGGTTCGATTCCCACAGGAATATGCATTTGTGTGCATGAACATGTATGTATGTCGTGGGTCTGGGTGTAATTATGTATATGTATTATCAAGTATGTATTAACAAAAAAAAGTAGTATGTATTATTATATCAGTTATCATCTCACTAATATTATAAATGCGTAAGTTTGGATGTTTGTCCCTCAATCCCGCTTCAATATCAGAATGGCGTTGGATGAAATTTGGCATACAGATAGAATGTGTTCTGGATTAAGACCATACCCTGAAAAATAAATTCCCACGTTCGCTCCGCCTACACACCCCGCCACCCCTCATATATAAGACGCGCTGCTGTCTGTATCGCGATAGCACGACCTAGTGTCCGATAGAAATTTGCGCGATTGATGACGCGCGAGTAAGAAAATAACACAAAAAGAATGGAGTAGTTTTTAAAATAAATATTTTTCCATCGTCACGCTCATTATCCCCGAAGAAGTAGCCTCAAGAGCCGCTTTTTAATATTCATTTACTACAAAAACTCTACTAAAAAGAGTAAAAATAATAAAACTATAGGGGAGAGAGGGTCAGTGTGTTTTTTTTTTTAAACTGATATCATCGCGCTAGTTTCGCTTCAAAAAGGTTAGTTTTATTCTTAAAATATACGTTTAACATCTGTGTTAGAAAATCAAAGACAAAGATAGGACTTGGGAAGTTCAGTAATACAATATATACATTTAAAAAAGATGGTGACGTTATCCACTGTAACCCATGGGTGGTTAATACTGAATCAGGGATTTTTCGTACTGAGTAATTTGGTTAAAATGTTTCAGTGTCAAAAACCCACAGCTTTGGATTAACAAATTAATAAAGATAAATGGATTAAAAATAAAGATAACCTACTAAAAAATAAAGACAACATTTGGAAATGTAACACAAAATAGGAATAATTCACAGAAGATATTATTCTTAACAGCTTACCTAAGAAAAAGATTTGACTGAGTTTGCGCCTTACTGAAACAATGCTCGAATCAAACAAATCAATGTCATGCTCATGTGCAAGGCCTATTATACCTGTCGCCAGCTCGCAGAAGGAAGGCATTCTGCCTGTAACATGTAGAGGCATGCGGGACTATTATACCGCCAATTAGGCGTAGAGGATATATAACGATATGTTGGATAGTAATTCTGGACAGTCGACACTTCCAGATACTATCTTCAACAGGTAAGTAAGGTCGGCAATTTCGCAGCGCTGATGCGAGTGATGTTTCTTATCAAGATCAAGGTACATAGACGAGTCATATTTATGTTTAAAGAGGTAGCAGAGGTATTCAAGAAATATCTGTTAGATATTTTCGATTCTTGAAACAAGGTCCTTGTATCTGGGGTTCTAAACCTGCAATGCATACTCCAAGTGGCTTCAGACGTAAGTGCAATACAATATTTTTAACCATTTTACTTGAGTGAAACATTCATACGCACCACAAAATTCAAAATTCAAAATCATTTATGCAAATAGACCTTCGCAGGCACTTATGAAAAGTCTGACTGTAATACTCTAATACCGGTTCGGAAGGTTGCATTTGCTGAGAAGAGCCGGCAATAAACTCAGCAATTACTCTTTTCAAAACAAGCTTAGATTCATTACATAATATTTACATTCTAATCGCACTGACAACAATTGCGTGCCCCAGTACGGCGGCAAAGTAGACTGAATCTATATTTAATAAGTAAATAAATAAGTGGCAAACTTAGGCAGACGAGAGAAGCGCGTCAGCATCAGAAACAAAGAACATGAGAAGTCTTAATGCACCGTTTTCGTTAATTTACAAATATTATCAATAGCAAAGGCCCCAGTAATGAACCCTGGAGAATGCCACTACATATGGGAACCTAGCTTGATATGTAGTTATTGACAACAACAGCATGTCTCCGATTTTCTAGGTAAGATGAAAACCATCGACACCTCTTATGCCTATGCCTTTTAGCTTGGATAAGAGAAGACTATGGTCAATTCTGTTAAGAAACCATGTTGGCTTTGGTTGAAAGAGTTCTTTAAAGCTGCGTAAACTTGATGTTAGATAAGATATTCAAGTATTTTGGATATTATACATAATTTTTAGATAGGGCGGTAGTTGGCTACTTCTAATTTAGAACCCTTCTTGTAAATTGGTAATGAAGGCAGACTTCCAGACAGAAGGGACATAACAATCAAGAAAGGCTCTTTTGAACAGAATGGTAATTAGGAAAACAATAGTTTTAGTACAGAATTTCGGAACCTGGGCATTCAAGTCACGAGTGCCAGCAGATTTAGATGTATCAAGGATTCACTTCAAGAGAGTGGACGATGAGGACGATCCTGATGCTTTTACTGATGTTCAAGGACATTCTATTACCGCCAGTATCGCATCAGCGACGGCAACTGTACAGGTGTCAGGATCTTCTGTTGCGAAGAAGAGCTGCCTGCACGGGTACGATACGTAGTATCCACGCAAATCATCCCAGTCTGCTGACTTATAGTGCCACACACGACGACACCCGGGTGACCGGAGCAAATCGGGCCACGCACAAGGCACCTGCGTCCGGACGAGACAGTGGTCCCATGAGCCGAGTGACGCATCCACTGTCACTGCATAGCCGTCCGGTCGCATAGTCAGCAGAAGGTCCAGTAAGGAGCTAGTATAGCTCTCAATATCTGGGATTCTCGTAGGAGAAAGAATCAGTTGCGAGAAGCCATAGGCCAGAGCAAAGTCGTGAGCAGTCTTCCCCGAAAAGTCAGTGGACCGAGAACCATGCCACTCAACTTGGTGAGCGTTGAAGCTAAAATCACTAACTCCGCGGAGAGGTACTGCTTCAGTACTTTGTCAGTCATCGATTGCAGTTGCTCAAATAACCGTTTTGTCTCGGAGTCATCGCTGTGGGACCTGTTAAGGTACGCGTAAATTTTGGTGTGGACACCGTGATCTACGCGCGCTCACAAAACAGGCCATGGAGACGACGACAGCAAATATCCTCCTTAACTTAAATACATACCCTAGCACGGCACACAAAGATGTGATCCTGACAGCTGAGATATTTGCTTGTGGTAGACAGGCAGGCAGACAAATAGACGGGCGGCAGTAGAGGCTTAGTAATAACACGATACACGTGTACGATATTTTTACTTGAATATAAAATTTTGTGAATAAACAACTTGAATACAAAATTTCATGCCCCTTTTCACCACTTTGGGGGTGGAATTATCAAAAACGCTGAGACACTAAACACCCTGAACACATAATTTGAAGATTCTAACTTCTAAACTGACTGACTTTCATCGAAACTTTCATTCAATCCATAAATAATCCAATCCATAAGAAAATATCCAAAAACTCTTCCTTAGTGGATGCCTATACCGTATAAGGTATCTTTGTGCAAAATTTATAGTCTACGTCCAGCGGCTTGGGCTGTGCGTTGATATATCAACAATCAATCAGTTTACGATAAATATTTTGAATTTGAAGCGCTTGTGGTGTAGCATAATTAGCCGTTCTTAATCGATCGGCAAAGTTAAGCTACCACCATCGTGGTCGGTACCTGGATGGGTGACCGCCTAGTGGTATTTCAAATCGAGCGTTTCCGTGCTACGGAAGGCACGAAAAGCCGTTGGTCCCGGTTATCACTTAATTGTGATAGTCGTTAAGCTAGTTGGATGCCTCATAGGCGGCTTGGAAAATCTCAACAGTAGGTTGGCCACTAGCCCTAACTCCACCGATCCTTAGTGGGCACGTGTGGTGGAGTATCTGCCCATTACCTTACAACCTCATTTGTGAAAGGAGGCCTGTGCTCAGCAGTGGGACATTATAGGCTGATGATGATGATGATGATTTTGAATTTACTAGTTTTATACAACGAAACGAGAGAATATAAAAAAGGTTACAAAATAATGCCAAAAATGTAGAACTGAAGTTTATAACGTCAAATAATTTCTAATACAATCTGATATTACAATCAATAAAATAATTACAAATGTTCACATCAAAATATATAATAGCTGTCCACCGCGGTTTCACCCACGTTTTTTCCTGAATTTTCTTTGCTATAAACCTCACGGAGCCCGAGACCTTTCCAACGAATGCAAAACCGTGGAAATCGGTTCGTGCGTTCTGGAGTTATAGCGTCAGGAAGGAAAACCCGACTTATTTTTATATATTAGATTTCTTATTGAAACAAGAACGTTCGCTAAGTGAAAAAGTACATAATCCATATCTGTAAAATACAATGATTACAGACAAATCTAGGTTCTCATACTGCTACTTCTAATTTAACTATAATTCTATGTTTCGTTGGCGACTCCACTGGATCTGTTCCTTTTGTATTCTAAAATGAAACTAAACATAAACTCTGCCAACCAGGGTCATCAGTTTTTGACGTTTAAGAATACCCACGAGTTTCAATTTTAATGCTTTGTGATAAGGTTTATCTGTTAAAATCAAAGGTATGATGTTACAAAAGAATCTTACTATACAGGATTAAGATTCATTTTTCTCTATCATTTTTTACGTCAAAAAGTAATTGAACTGGTGGACAGAGTGTCTTTTGTTTACAAACATTGTCATGTCAAACAACTCGTCGAAATTGAAACAAATAAAAAAAAAAAAAAAAAAAAAAAACGAATACATCCTTTCTCCTGAGCGCACTGCGCGGTACTGAAGAACCGCTGCCTATTCATTGCTATTATAACTCGAGGGAGGACGAATACAAAGTTGAATATCGCGTGTGACGTTTGAACGTAGAATGGTCCAAAAGTAACTGACTAAAAGTTTAAAAACTAATTTCGTTTATAAAATGAGTTATATAATATCTAGGAAAATTTTGGTTTGCTATGCCCTAGTAAACTATATTTTCTTGCTGTAAGACAAATTTAAGACAGAAACCTGAAGCCGTTTACGTAGAAAATGATATTAAAGCTAAAAAAATACCATTTTTAAAACGAATAAATGATCGAATGAAAGTCTTCGAATCATGTTTTTGGCTTTTTGGGGCCCTAGATAAAGGTCTGAAATAACTTAAATTATAATTTCCTTTTTGATCAGACTTGTGATGGACTTAGAATATTAAGTCAAAAATGATGATAAATTTTGATGCCCCGTCTTAACACAGGATACTTTATATCCCGGGAATACAATAGATCCCTCGGGAAAGCGGGTGAAACCGCGTGGCGCAGCTAGTTGACTAATAAAACGAAATCAAATGTGCTGTAAAAGAAAAACAGATTTATTTATAATAAAAGTTTTATTTCATGATTTATTTACAATAGAATATATACCATATTAAATAGAAAATATACCATATTAATGAGCCTGTTGGCATGGTTGGTAATGGGGAATCTAATCCTGCTCAGATTTTGATTAGATGGCCATGTGTGTAGTGATACCCCAGGATATATTATCATGATAATACTTTATCAGATAACTATCTGGCTAAAGCTTGACTCTCATATTTTCTATTCCTGGCACATTTGGTGGTATTGTGCATCTTCCAGAATATAACTTATTTGACCTATCTTCATGTTTTTTCATATGTAACCTCAAAAAAGTTGGGGTTACGAATTTTCTTGAACAAATTTCACACATCAGTGTAGGTCCTACATGCTTGAACTTTATGTGTTCAGCCCTCGCTGATGCATTCACAAACTTCTCGTCACATTGTGAACAAGAATATGGCTTCTCCCCAGTGTGACGTCTCGTATGATACAGCAATGCCTCTTTCGACACAAATTTTCCATTACAAATATCACATTTAAAGTTTCTTTCGCCGGTATGTTTTACCATATGAACTTTTAAATAACTTGGTGCCGTAAACTGTTTGTTACAGTATTGACAAGTGTGAGGTTGTGCATTACCATGGACAAATCTTTGATGGACTCGTAAGCCACCTGGAGTACTGTAACCTTTCGCACATTCATTACAGAAATAAGTCTTTTTTATCTTGCTCCTCATAGGATGTGGATCTAACATGTTCTCCAGACATAGTTTAACATGTTTGTGGAAGAAATCTTTTGTTGTGTAACTTTTGCCACATTTAGGACATTGATACTTCGTTACAATATGTTTCTTTTCATGTGCTTGTAGTTTTTCTATACCACGGCATGATTTGCCGCAGTCCTTACAAACAAAAAGCGTGTGATTGTTGTAATGGTGATTTTTTAAACTTTCTTCAGTGCATTTTGTCAGATTGCATTCTTCACATTTGTAATCTTGATCACTATTAGCATGTTCTTGATGTACACTTTCATCCGTCAATGTTTCTTCACATTTTATGCAGACATACAAGTCATGATTGCTTAGACAGTGGTCTTTGAAAACGTCGAGTTCATTGAAAATAATTTCACAAACTGGACAACTGTATTCTTTATCAATATCAGGTTTGATCTTCTTTGAACCCACATTATTATTTACTAATATGAGTTGTGTTTCATGTTGGCTGACAACAACATACAGACTCTGCTCTTTATTTGTTTCAATGTCAATATTTAGAGTCTCACTGAGGTGATCAATAACTTCGTTCAATAGTTTGGTTGAGTTTTCACATTGCTCTTGGAATCTCGTAGCATCTAGTGCTTTGTTTACACATTCAATGCATACTGCATCGATGCCAGGTATATCATCACAAATCTGTGAAAAGCAAAATTAAATATTAGGAAAAACTGTAACTCGGGACAATTTTTAAGTGCTATAGCTTGGATGTTTATTTTTAATTCAATAATTAAATATAAATTCGGCAAAGCCCTGTGAATTTTAAAAAATACCTCTTAAGATTCGCAGATCCCTCTACTAAAAGTATTCTAATCATTCAGAGAAAGCCAAGATGCGGAAAATACTGTTAGCTTACCTCGCTTCCTAATAGCTTTGTTATAATGTTGGAAAAACAATCAAATCTACCATCGTCGGAATTCAGAGATACGGTGTCTTCAAAGCGCACATAATGTTCATTTAGATCCTTGAGACATAACCTACAATGACTGTACTGATTTTCATTCAAAACGTTCGACACCAAATTATTTAGGTCTGCATTTTCTATCATTTTGGTGGATAAAATAATTAACAACTCGTAATCGAGCACATCAAATAATCCGCGCCTTTTACAAATTTTTCGTTCAAGAATCACACAAGTTCGCTTGATTTTATAAAACGAAAGAGGAACGCCATAAAACAAAATGGTGGATGGATGGACATGTAAAAAAAATCTATCGTATTCGACTAAAATATGAATCGATTTTATTCCACAGTTTTTTTTCTGTGATTAGGTTTATGTTTGAAAACAATCTCACCATGGTAAGTGATCATGTGGCCATACCGGGCCTTGCCTCAACAGATCATAGTGCTAGAAGACTCATTGGTGGTGATGTTCCGCTAAGTAAGGATAACCTCGACGTAAGACGACTATTTTTAGCAGCTATTTTTAATCAATGTATTGTTCAGGGTTCTTTCCCCGATTTGATGAAACACAGTAAGATCATTCCTATATTTAAATCTGGGTGCAAAAATAATCCTTCTGATTATAGACCCATCTCTATACTTCCAGCGTTAAGCAAAATCTTTGAGAAAGTTATACTAAATCAATTGTTAACTCATTTCACCAAAAATCAGATTTTACATGATCATCAGTTTGGATTTACAAAAGGCCGGTCTACGACAGACGCTGGTGCTAAACTTTTAAAGCATATTTTTGAAGCCTGGGAGAATTCACAGGATGCGGTTGGCGTATTTTGTGATCTCTCCAAGGCATTTGATTGCGTAGATCACTACACACTAGTTTTAAAACTCCAACACTATGGAGTTCGTGGAGTGGCACTCGATCTTATATCATCTTATCTATCAGGTCGCCAACAAAAAGTAGGTATTAGCGGTACTACGTCCTCAGGGTCTTTAGTGAAAACGGGCGTACCGCAAGGATCAATTTTAGGCCCTTTTTTGTTTCTGGCATATATTAATGATCTGCCCTATATGGTAAATGAATTGTCGGATATAGTTTTATTTGCTGATGATACTTCTCTAATTTTTAAAGTCAATAGGAAAGATACAGACCTTACGCAGCTCAATGACACATTATCAGCTGTATCAAAATGGTTTGCCGCCAATAATCTTATGCTTAATTCCTGTAAAACTAAATGTATAAGTTTTCTCTCCCTAATGTTGTTAAGAGTGACACTCATATCTTTGTCGATGGTAAAAGACTTGCACTAGTGGATAAGGCAGTTTTTCTCGGCGTTACATTAGACAGTAAAATACAATGGGGTCCTCATATAGAAAGATTAGCTAGTAAACTGAGTTCCGCCGCCTTCGCAGTTAGAAAAATTAGACAAATAACAGATGTGGCTACAGCCAGGTTGGTTTACTTTGCTTATTTCCATAGTTTAATGTCCTACAGTCTTCTGCTGTGGGGCTCAGCTGCAGACTTTGAAACTATATTTATTCTGCAGAAAAGTGCAATTCGCGCAATCTATTGTTTGGGTCCTCGCGAATCACTACGAAGTCGATTCAAGGAATTTAAAATTTTAACGTTACCGTCACAGTACATTTATGAAAATATTATGTTTGTCCGTAAAAACTTAAATTTATTTGAAATTAATAGTAGCCGCCATAACTTCAATACAAGAAATAAAGATAAAATTGTGACACCTAGATTCAGGTTATCTAGAGCTAATAAGTCTTTTCTCGGAAATTGCGTTCGATTCTATAATAAAATCCCACTCGAAGTAACTAAAATGTCTTATGATAAATTCAAAGATTTCATAAAGCAGAGGTTAATTGACAAAGCCTACTATAAGGCGGCTCATTACGTGGAAGACAAGAATATATGGTTGTAGTAGCTTCTCTCTGCACTTGCATCCCCCTGGCTAAGTGACAATTGTACGAATAAGCATAAAATAATAATGTATATATTGTATAAGTATTTGGAAAAAAGCTGTAATATTAAAAGATCTTCCACAAAAAAAAAACCTTGCTGAGTTTCTTGCCGGAGTCTTCTCAGTTTAAGTGTATTCCGAACCGGTGGTAAATTCAACTGTATGTACATAACGTTCATAAGTGCCTTACTAGGGCCTAAACTGAATAAATGACTTTTTGATTTTGATTTTGATTAAGGTTTCGATGTCTGTCGATTTTCTAAAGCAGTGTTTATCAATCTTATTGATTTCGCAACCCCCTTACAGGTTGAAAAATTCTGGCGACCCCCTTGTCCGATAGATAGAATTTATAAATTAAAAGACTACGATAATGATTTTGTTTATTTTGATACCTTTACTTATTAGTTTATTTATTTACAAGGACAGCCAACAAAACATACACCAAACAAAAAATACAATGGTCACAAACAATAATAGTTAGTTTGCAAGCAGCCGCGAGAGGTTTGCAACTAAGAGGTAAGTTAGACGCCCGCTTGCGCGAAGTCTACCTTGCCTTTTTCCTTCTGCCGGCGACTAAGGTTTCATGACCCCTAGGGGTCTCGACCCACAGATTGAAAAACACTGTTCTAAAGGATATACATATTTTGGAGTTCAGGAGCTGTTCAATTCAATTCCTCCATCCTCATTTCTACATCGAACCTATGACGGCAAGCGGCTAGACAAGGCCGAGAAGTGCAGTGCTAACTACCTCAGCAGGTACAAGATGCTTTTGCACTTTTCACCATTGAAGACAACCAAGTAAATTCACTGACTTTTAATGTATTTAATACTTAAATAAAAATATAGTAAAAAAAACAATATAAATGAGAAAACACAAAAAACCATTAGTAGTAGGCTAGTATAGTATGTTCACAGCTTTAAATTTGAAAGTACCCGATTCAATTCACCATTGACCTAACTGTATAGTTATAGTTTACTATGATTGTTAGATGATTGCGTGTCGTGTAAAGCATCAACGACCCACCACTGCTACGGAGTGCCCTACTACGGTCCTCACGATGTTTTTTCTCTTGAAAACGAGCATGTTGTAGGATTTGAAGCCGTTTACATTCAAAATTACTGCTACTAAGCTATGACCTTATTAGTACATTTTCTGTACAGAGACAGTCCAGATATTGTCCCAGCAACCAATAGCGATTCGCTATTATTTCGTTGGAAAGCTTTTGATGTAGTGTAAATTGTTACTATCGTAGCTAATGTCAAAGTTGTGTATAAATAGTTATGGTATTTTTGTATTTGAAAAAATACTTTTTAGCCCATTGTTGTGTTCGATCCGCTAATACATACGTACTGCTGCTGCACTGTATTGCATTGAATTCCATAGTGCCCTACCACTTCCACTATCCTCAAAGTCCATTTGTTCAATTTATGCCCTAGTAGGGCATATAGTCAATTTAGGCCATAATAGGGCACTTATGAAAGTCAAAGCTATTGAAGTTACCATCAGTTCGGAAGTCGGCCTTCAACTGAGAAAAACTGGAAAGAAACTCACCAAGGTTACATTTTTGAAATAATCTTCGTGATGATTTCTATCACCGAAAGCTCAGTTCTTATCAGGATTTTCAGGATTCGAACCAGTTATCGAACCTTAACTATAACTATATTTCTACGCAAATAATAAAAAATTAAATTGCTTAAGAATTTCCTTATGTCAATTTATTAACTTTCGTTCATAAAAAGAAATTACCAATACCAGCCAGAGTCAAGGCCCACCAATCTCTTTTTAGAAACTATTTTCCCCAAAACTTTCTTGAACACGTCACTGGCTTCATCAAAAACTACAGATATTCCAAGAGGGAAGTCTGTAACTGAGATATCTGTAACCGCAAAAAAGTGTTATGATCTTTCTGGTTCAATCTCACTCACATGAACATTATTACACATATAAACTATTAAATTGTCAACAAACCTCGCGTTTGATTTCTTTTAGTATGTTTTTTTTTGGATTCTATATCTGTAACAAACTATATAAACACAAACAAAATTATTTCTTCTTTTAATCACTGCTTCCTAACTCATCGACAAATAAAACTATTAAAATATTTTTTTATTACGAATTGGCTTGAGATTGACCGCAATCTCAGCTTGATAAGTAACGAAAGTATGTTGCCGAAGGTGGGAACAGCTTACTGCAACTGCTGAAACACACTGGTAGATGCTTGGTGACATTTCTGCAACTTAAGGACAGTAGCCAGCAATGCGAGCACTATGAAGTACCTTACCTGTGCTTTAGTTTAATCACGATGTTTTCTTTCTCTGAAAGCACATTCTTTACATTCTTTTAGGATTCGAAACCATGACCTTTGTCACTGCGTTTGGAGTTACTATCATGTACCTAATATACATGTAATGTTTAATTTAATATCATCACGATATTCAATTTTTACTTACAAATATTAAGAGTAGAGTAATAACAATGAAACTGCTTCGAAACAACATTTTAATCTTGATTGCAAAAAAAAATTAATATTTGTGATAACTCATGATGTCAGTGAGTGTCAGTTCCAGCCTCGGAGTTTTTCCAATAGACGTTAAATACCTTATGAACAAACTTCTTGAAACCATCTAATCTACAAAAAAAAATGTAAAAAAAAAAAGTATTACAGATTAGAACATTAATCGACTAGGTAATCGAAACGATGGCGCTGCTTGATTATCAGGCAGCATCCCTACCTAAACTGAAGGCATCTCTTTCTTTCTTTCGTTCGTTTCGGATAGCAAGCAAAATGGCCGAAATCCATTGCGATACGACAGACGTCTCGAAAATTATGCGTAATGTCGTGTGTTAATTATTGTAAATAAATACTTATGTGCAAGTGCTGCGTTCTCCTCAGTGTCCAGTGATAGTGCATGTTGTGTTCACCCGAATGCTCTCATTGTGATATACGTTTGTAAAAGGTGTTTTTCGTCTTGTGTTTTGTGCATTGTTTTCGATATCAACTTCACCCTGACATCTGTTTCGGATTTATGTTCACTTGAATACGGTAAGTTACAAGCTGGACGCAATATTTGACTATAATTTGTACTTTGTAAATTAAACTGTGTTTTGTAATAGTTTTGGATGCGTGTAAATACTTTTTATTTCGTAAAGTTTTGACAATCAGTTGTCTCCCTCGATTTGGGCTCAGTAACGAAGGAATGAGCGAGATGGCTGGATGAGTTCGAAGTTGTGTCATTTCCCTAACCCTTGGAAAGTGCAACGTATTATTGTTTTGATGATGACCTATTATGAAATTAGTGATCGGCTAGGATAGGAGTAATTACAAGGCTCTCCGAAATTACTAACTGGTGGCGCGAGACGCGTAGGGCGCGCTGTCCGCGGATGACATCATTATATGTAGAGTACCTATTTCCAGATTTTTTTGACCACTTACTAAATCTACACTATGATGTGTGTAGATGTGTCTAGGTTCGGGTAAGTGCGTCAGCGACGATGTCCAATAAAATAAAATGTAGGTTATCAAAGCAAAATGGATTAGGTAGGCCAGCGCTGTGGGCTGCATGACAAACTCAGTATGTAATAAATCAACAGTTATTTCTGTTTCATTTTTTCATTATTCATTATAGATTATTTTGGGACAAAATGTAGGCTAAGTATTTGCATATTTCTTGGTTGATCTGGAATGTGACTGGACTTATTAAACAGTGATTTCCATGCTTGCTGTTTCAGCAAGTTAAATGTCTGTATCTTTGCATTACAATTATATTTGTATGAAACTAGTTGTGGTCTACTACAGTTTCATAGAATGATGATAAAGAGTTTTCTAAAATGGAGAAATCTTCGTCAAAGTAATAACAATGAAATATTTCTACTAAATATTTCTTAAAACATGTAAACTTCTTTTAAACAGTGTTGCATTTGAATGTCCCAGAAAATTTTATTTATTTAATATTCTAAAGCTAAGGATTTATGGCCTGGCATGCCAGGGCATTGTCAAAGGCTAGGCAACTTGCCAATTCAGTTCCTTTCCTGGCTACATAACTGGCTAGGGAGGCTAAATTTTTGGTAAGAATACTGCCAAATTGTTTATAGGTTGTCTGCATTGCCAAGGACTGGCTGTATTGATTTCTTTTTCTTTCCCCATGAAGTTTTTAACAGTATGCGTAGGAATTTATAATGTAATGTATTTACAATGGTGCCGATTCTGTTGTAAATCGCACTAAACTAATTTTAGTCACATCTCATCTCTTTCTTACGAACATTATTGAAAAAGGGATAGAACATATAAAATTAATCTTTGCCGTCTTATTTTGCGTAACCACGATAGATGACAACTAAATTTATATTGAAAATAAGCATCGGACTAATTTGACAGGACTAAATTTCTTACATCCTTTTTTTATGTCCTTTGTTAGAAAGAGACATAGTGAAATTAAAATTAGTTTAGTTGTGAACAACAGAATCAGGGCCATTAACTTGTAACAAGCTAGTTCATAGAGAAGTGAACAGGAATAAGATTTATTTATATTAAAGTTTGTGTCATATTCTTGTTCAGGTTCTAAATGGCAGTTTCAGAAGAAACCTCAAGTAATTTATCTGTTAACTGAATGTCAACACTGGGGACACATGTTGTTAGTTCTTGCTTGATTAATTTTGTATTGATGCCCACAGGAGGATTTTACACATTTATTACAAATATATCTTGTATGTGAGGAAGGTTATAATTTCCCGTGAGGATTCAATGAGGTCGCCACGATAGCTTCTTTCTTCAAGAGTAGTTTATGAGGTTTTCCTGCAAATAATTCCTCACAAATTATCATGAACTGTTAGCTAAATAGGTTAGTTGAATACTGTGTAGGTCAGGGATGGTGAACCTTTATTGGTGAACATTCCATGTTTATATTTAACAAAATAATGTGGCCGTGATGTGCCGTCAAGGAATCTTGACTTTCTCGTAATAAGTGTTGTATATCCACAATTGCAAAATATAGGAAAGATTGAATATTGTTGGGCATTAATGCATAAAAAATTTAATGTATACTTAGTTACCGGCATGTAACTTGGCCAGACTCATTAGATTATTTTTCTTTATTCTTCAGTTATTAAACAGACAAGTTTAAAAATAAATTGTTTCAATAACCATAGAATATAGTCAATTAGAGAAGAGTGAAAAGAACAACTGATAGCTAGTACATACAGCAAAAAACTGAAAATTTAAAGCTAAGACGTGGCCAAGTTATGTGCAGAAGGGTGTACATGCTTTTAACTTAAAACAAGTTGTAATATTAGTGCAGCCTATATATTATTATTATATGCAAGACGTCAAATATAATTTAAAAAAATATTTAAACATTCTGTTGTGTGTCACGACTGGCACACGTGCCATTGGTTCACCATCCCTGGTGTAGGTCATTTAAAGTTCCTGTTTCCTTCCAGACTTCATGTCAGCTATTAACGGCAAATCGCAAGCCTATCTATAAACAAAGTTTAGATTTTCTTCGCGCATGTCCCTTATCCATAATCAGAAGAAGTGAAACTGCAATGTGGCCAATTAGATGCAGACAAGTTGCGCAAGCGGCGTGGTCGCACGATTTGTAGTGTTATAATATTGTGCATTCATTGTTTACTTGTATTGTGTATTTATTGTCTCAAAGAGAATTGTTGTATTCGCTCTATGTTTAGAATCAGAATGTTTTTTAAAAGGCAGGTTATTTAACTACCTACACTTTGAATCACAAACACTTGCATTGGTCGATGGGCGGAGCATTGCATTACTATCAGGAGGCCATTACGTTGTGACAGTTGTGGGCGACACACGCCATTAGGGGAATCCCCAGAATTGGTAATTCTTGTAAAGAACGTCACCTCAGATGTCCCAGGATATTATTTATTTATTTAGATAAGTCTTATATGTAAGATTATATAAAATCAATCTTGGTCTGCTTGCAACCTTTGCTTTGTACAGTATTACCCAACTGATATGGCGCGTTGTGAATCTTCGTTCGCACAGAAAAGAAAGTATGGCTCCGAAGATTAACGAAAGAATGCTTAAAACTTACAATCAACCTTAGATCACTACTATAAGGTTCATAATACACTGCAGCTGTTAGTTCCGTCTCACTCGCAAATCACGCCCCTCCGCACGGCGCGCGCTAACATGGCGGCAGCTGCCGACCAATAGCTTCTGCGCAGGTGCATCGGTAAGCCATATTAATTGGGTACTACTGTACTATACCGTACTGTACTGTACTATACGTATATTGTTTGAGCTGAAAGTACAAACTTTGTGGAGGCTAGGGATTAGCTAGTAAGATTTAAAATTACTAATACTGCTGTATGAAATTTGGTTGATTTAATTATGATGCATAGGATGTAGAAGATGAGTCATGTTAACTTAACCTGCACACACATCTTCTTTGTATTTTTAATCTTATCACTGACAGATATCATTATCATAGCATTATCTTCGAATTTATTTGCTATTATCAGCCCAGAGGTTCTTGCCTAAGGAGCTTTCCAGCAATAACTTCTTAGGGAATCCTAATCCCTTCCGCATGTCGCGACATTGGCCAACGAGAGTCATACCAACATTGTTTATCAATCTTCCCCGCATCCATTTTAAAACAGTGTCCCGCATTCTACTCGCAGACTATGATGAGCATTATGATGGGGCTGTTTCAGTAATCTATATTACAAAATTAGAAACTGACTGAGATGCACAGCTTATAGCGCAGGGTCGAGGAAATTTTGCATATAGGTATAGGTATGATGTAGGAATTCAGTAATAAAAGGTTTTAAAAAAATCAAACCCTAACCTAGTGAAGTATATTATATTCATTGGAGTAGGTTCTTCAATGCATGAAATAATGTTTTCCAAGTTACCTTTAAACAAAACCGACATAAGAAAATGAAAATAAATATTGAAAAGGCGGCAGCAGCTGAACAAAGCGGGCAGAAATTAATTTACTACTTATGCCTACGCAGTTATTATTGTATACAGCTGTTAATAACCCTATGACATTGCAACAGGCAGGTACACAGCAAATTTGAATTCATTCTCAACAAAGGACAATTAAGTTACCTTACTTAACTATCTGACGTAAACATGTCAAGTTACTAAGTTGCTGAGCTATGTAAGAGCCGCATTTTATGCTGAAGGTATGTTGTAATGATCGGCATAAATAAGATATTTGCTATGAAAGCTATATTTTTATGGTTAACTAGCTCTCCCAAGCGGTCACACCCGCGTTCCCGGAATAAAAAGTAGCTTATAACTGTTATAACACCCTGGGTTAATGTAGCTCTGTAATGTGTCAATTATGTGAGTTAAGAACATCTTCCCTTTCGAGGAAATGTACTTCATTACTTCATGCTGAAAATTACTAGAAAGGAATTAGGAGAAGCTTTACTATAGCAGATATAAGATTAGGATCAATGATTGCTATTTCTAAACAAGACTACTTTGTTTTTCGAGGGGAAACAATTCATAGCATAAAAAACGTAGAGTAGAGGACACAGGTACGGAGAAGTCCACATCTTGCACGAGCAACCATATAGCATTGATGATCTAATTGTCTCACGCTAAACTAGTTCTTCCTGTGCTACGATTAACGGACAGTGACGTCACTTTGAAACTAGTACTTGCAGGAATGATGGAAGAGGCATTTTGTGGAATCATAGCCTCTCAGGATACATTTTTAAACCAAATATTGGAAGTAAACCCAAGCCAAGCCAAAAACTGGATACTTATAGTAGAATAGAAGTATCCAAGATTGGTGATGTGTAGTCAAAAAAACCCTGGATATTGTCGTTAAATTAAAGCTACTGTTTTAGTAAAGTTCATGGTGACATTGTAGACAAATACACGTTTCTAATACAAACTCAAACAGTCTAAGCATTAGGTAATTACTGCTCGAGCAAGACATAACAAGGTATTTAGTACTGTACATCTTTCAATAGACACATCTGTCTCAATTGTCTAACAATGGCAAATTGTGAATACAATGGCATTATATTAAATCGCGATACAACAGTTAACCGGGGCTCGTGATCTAGTGAAACTGGTTTCTTTCCGTAGTTCTGTCCTTCATGCGTCGTGGCGTGTAGGAGCCCACAAATTGTTTGGGTTTCTAATTCAGAGCTCGCTTAAAAATAACATCAATCTGTAGACACATTTCTGTTTGTTTACTGAATTTAAAAGCTCTACAGCATTGTCTTTTTCTTACGTGGATTGTAACTTTTAGATTTTGGTTTAACAGTTTTTTAAAATTTGAATTCAAGATGCTTAAAAGAGAAATTAGTTTGGGAGTCATTGATATTATCATCCATTTATTGAAGAAGTTACCTTTGTAGCTAATCTCTGTCTATTGTTTCTCGGGAGAAGAGATAAGTATCCATTCATTTATTTGTCCAAATTATAAATGGGCCAAGTTTGCTTAGCCATGATTGAGTTTACTTTTATAATATTAGAAGAAAGTAGGATTTTTTGATATTGTACCTTTTTTAATCATTAGGTATGTAGTTCAGTTTTTCACTGTCGTCATCCAACCTATTAAAGGAGCATTCACAGTTACCCCTGTAGCTGCCGACCACAAACGAGTCTCATTGTTATTTGTTTAGTGCCCGTTAGGGTTGGTACCCTCTGCAAAAGTTAAAGTTACCTTTTTGTATTTCTAGACTTCTGTTAACAGGAAGGAATAGTAGAATATCTTACGCATTAATCGATTTGGTAGATACAGGGAATTGTTTTAAAATGACAGGAGTTAAGTTTTATTTACTGAAGCGTTCAGCAGCTTCTGTTTAGAAGATTGCTGTCTTGTTTATCTTTTCTTGAGCCTTGATGACTGTTGAAAAAAATATAATAAATATGGGTCCAATATAGAGTTTTGCAACCCTAGTGCGTGCAGCAACTCGGTGATGAATGAAATCGGACACTCGGCTTGCGCCCGCGTCGCCGTCAAGGGGCCAGCTTCACATATTGTGCGCTCGAGCTGATCTGAGTTTTATTGGTGCTTTGTTGTAAGCTTTGGGTATAGTATTTTGGAGTTTGAACCAAGGTTGTTTCAAATTATGGACAATTTCGGTACTACGGTCTACTAATAATAATCTCACAGAGGTAATTTAAACTAACAGAGCGGTAGACTTATTTCATTGAGTAGGTACAAAAAGATTCGTTCTCTCTTGTTAATGGTAGACATTATTGACATATCATTTCCAGACCTGACGTTTTGTTATCAAGATATAAACAGGATAGATGTAAAGGTACACAAACATGTATTTGTTGAAAACTGTGACCTTTGAAATCATTCAATAGTCGAATAGAACGCAGATCGTTAAATTTCACGTTCCACTCGCTTGCAGTTTGCTCTTTGTAGTTTTGCCAGTAAAACAGTTTCGCAAACACGCCAATTAATGTGCGGTACCAATTTGGTTTACTGCCGTTTAGTAGCCACTGTTTGTTACACTGCCTTCCATGCGAACTGCTCTCACACCGTCTCGTAATTTGCATGCACCTTTAACCGTTTAACTTCTTTTGATATTCCCACATGCATAATTGTTACATTATACTCGGCCCAAGGATTTCAATTGCTGAATATAGGCCTCACTACGAACGGTCTTAGGCTACTTGCATTCAGCGACGAACAGCGATTGATTAGGTCGTCGGTCCACCTGGTGGGAGAACCTGGATGGAACGAATCAAGGTATTTATAAAAAGACATTACATAATTAAATTATGAAACTGCTCGTGAATGCGCTGTCTTAGATGTATCAGCCTTCAACTCTTTAACCTGAGCCGCGACTGTTGTTTTATTACTTTTTTCCTTATTATTGAATTTAATGCGATACGGTGCAATAGAAGATCGCATAATAGGGCTATAGTAAATATGAACATTACCTACGATACAAGACTTTTGAAGCTGTTGCAAGTTCTGCTAACATTTTGTTTTATGGAGATATCTTACCAAACTTAATGCGTTGCGATATTTAATTTTCCAAACAACTTACAATAAGAAGGATGGGTAATCTTACTTTCGCGTTTATAAATATTACAAATGTTATGATATAATAAACATAGGCATGTTTAGGACTCCTTGGGAGAAGCAATTATAAATAAAAATGGCAGGAGCTTAAAGAAACAGATTTGGGTTTATAGTGTTTAATTATAAGCCGAAAAAATATATATTAGAAATGGCTTATCATTTTATATTATGACAGCTTTAAAAGAATACACCAAAACGCCTGAAATCAACTATGATTTAAAAAAATCTTGACTACATAATTGAAAATTACTTTTATTTTCGTATTTCAACGTAATCATTATATTTATATAAAGCACACACAGTCTGGTAATAGTAAACAAACGATGCGAGCGTGAAACCGGTCCACATCGATGAGCTAAGCGTTGAGGCCGAAGGAGCTGACGCATTGCCTGGTGATGCGATGCACCGTATACGTAGATTTATTGTCAGGTAAACCATTAATTAGCTACGAAGGGTCGCTATTTTCTGTATTCTATATTCTATTTTGTTGGCCTTGCTCCAGAAGTCAGCTTTGCGTCAACTCTAAAGAGGAGCATCACGCACCAGTAGCTCCAAAAGTCTTTTTATTTTCCAGTCACGATATGATTCTGTATCAAAATTATTTTTCACATCATTATGTTCTATTACTGGATACGTTTTCCTAATATCTACCACAGACACAGGAAGGAGCTATCCCAAAAACAGTTCCACCAATTTATTACCCATCCCGCCAATTAGCTTAGTTAAAAACTGCAATATAGTATCACTTGGCTCGCGAATATCATATCATCCAGTAAGGTCAGGGTAATTGACACGAATACCGTGCTGGTTGAAAGTGTCGAGTCTTTCACGTTCACGTTTGGCTTCTTTGTTATTTGCATCGGGCGTTTTATGGAGATTTAAGGGATATGCTATCGATTATTTTACTTGTCTGGTTGCTTTGGTATCATGGCTATAATTTAGCTTTCTGTTAAATACCAAATTAGAGAAGAAATGGGATCAGTAGATCTTCTATATTATATTTCATAAAAAATAACAAGTTTACGAACTACAGTTACTTTATCTAACCTTATAATATAACATAATGTACTGTGAATTGAAGTTAACTGAAGTATTAACGTTGAACTGAGCAACAAATGGCGCGGTTTAATTATTTCCGTAAGATTAATAGTTTCATATTATAATTGATGTTACTGAAAGGTTAGTACTTGAAGGTTTAATACTAATTAAATCTAATAACCACTTAGTTGCTGCACTGAATTAGTATTTGTGTTCGTAATTTCAAATGATACTCGGAAAATACGCTTGTGGCTCTTTACGTTTTCACTTTAAAAAAGAAGGTCATCTAGATAAATAAAAATTTAAATAATCTTTTTACAATTTAATGTTAATTAGATTGTCCTATTATTCCAAGTAATTCTTTGAAGTATGTCCTATAATTCTCTATGCAAAAGAAAATCTCAGACATTTATTTTTAGATAGTTCCGCGAATTATTTACGTAGCAAGATACAGTTTAAAAAACCATATTAATGCGGATACTATGTAGGTAGATCATTGAATGACGTCGACGCGAACGTCTCAATTTTGATTTTTTATTAAAATAAGTAAATACAGCGAGCTTCAATGCATGCGAACCATAAATCTGCCAGAATGGCATATCTTTAAATACATTTTTATAAATACTTACCGTTTCTTGTTCCGCATCGAAAATAACTCATTGCGGAATGCAAGTTTTGACGTGTGTTTTTGAATGGGGAATTATAAAAATAGTAAAAAGCAATGCGTGTTTAACAATTTATTCTTAACTATGATTTTATCTATTACAAGCTTTATGAAAAACAGTGTAGGTAGCTGTTCCGTCCGCAAGCGAACTTTCACTATCAAAACGTATTAAATACATTACGTTATATTGTGTCATAATCACAATAATAAAATTGTATTCTCTCAAATGTGATACAAGTACACGATTTTGTAATAGTGAGGAAGTGTCGTTTTTTGTGTCATCTGATATGTAAAATGTATACATTTGGGTCAACTTCCGAAATCACGTTCCGCCGGAATTGAGACAACGTGGTTTGATTTTAAATAACTGACAGTTTAATATCGATCCAGTGATTGCGCTTTTGGCGAGGGAAGAATTCACTTAAAAATCTTTGTTTAATAATAAAACATTAAAGAAATCTAGAATTAAGGACGGTAATTTATATATGTTGAACACTTGATAAATCAGCTTCTAGGCATAGTGGGCAAATAGTTTTGGTAGTCCAACATTTGTTTGGGTTTTATCCTGACAAAAAAATTCGAAAGTCTCAGAATCTTTTGAATCCAATCTTTAATAAATTTCAGCGAAAGACAAAGCAATCAAAATTTCGGACAGCCCGACATCGAAAACCCGTTTCGCCTTGACTGTTCCCTATTAATTATGGTTAATTTCGGGCTTCGCAGTGATATGCCAAGGGGCCAGTCTGAAATGTGGCAAGACAGGTTATATCTGACGTCATCACGAAATTGGAACGGAATTTGTCGAACTTTTGCTTCTGAGCGGCTGTCGCGAGATGACTATTTTGAGATAAAAGACAGCCAAACATAGTCGCGGGCTAAAGCACATCATCACATAAAGCTATTAAAGCTAATCGATTCTCATAACGATGTAGAACTGCCGAAACATTTGGCTATTGTTTACGAAGAGCATGAGTAATCGATTAACCGACTAAATCGTTTCATGTACTTAGATTATTTATTTATCTTGGATTCTTGACCTTCTCGCTACATTCCGCGATCATTTAAATATCATAACGATTAGTTTATTATACAAAGTCAAAACAATTTTGATCATTAACTCGTGTGTTAGTTTCGTTGCTGCTGAAAGTTAATATTCATGGGACTGTTAGAAAATGCTGGCAAGACGAATTAACATTAGGTGTGTTGAGGCACACATACCTAGAGACAGGTCGATAACTTCTGAATAAAACAGTTTTTAGTTATTGCCTAAATCCCGTTTTGTATAAACCTAGGTCGACGACATCACTTAGTTTGTGGACCAGGTTTCTTGAGGTGACATTAACGATTTGCTAGGCATTTAGTATCTAGAATATGTAAGTAGCTCGTTTGATTTTAATTCTTGGGTGGGACCTGATAAGTTTGACTTTAGAACACCCGTCAAGATTAGACAGCTATGCAACGGTAATTTGCGGCACGATCTATCATATGGTTATTAAGTATATTAGCTAAAAATTTAATAAGCTTATGTCAATGCCAATGATTGACTTTGAAGCTACACGATCAGATTTTTAATGGAATTTCATAGATGGCTAGGAAAGATGAAACAGAAATATTTTTGGATTGTTGATCGACACATACTGGACGAAAAGTATTTGATATCGAAATTAATATTATGTCATCCAGATAGATAATTGCGTTCCCTTGTTTGTAGGTACTAATAGAAAAACTACTTTTAGTCTTCATGTTTTTATAATGCCGTTTATATTTCCAAAATTAGGAATAGTAAATTGGTACATACGTTCCTTAGTTGCTTCAATACATTTTCAACTATCTATGATTTGTTAAAACCCTCGCTGCATATCTTAGTAATAATTATATATTTTAATTGATCAGTTATTAAACTAAGTACCTATTTTGATCTCTAAATATTCGCTAACCTAGTTTTACTTGGAAACTAATTCGTTGTCATATAGGTACCGTATAGGAGTGTCGGCATAGATAACAAATCTTTATCACTTGCTGTATTATTGAACCTTGTCATAAATGCAATAAGGTTGAAATAAATTCTAAAGCTGTCATACTAATTTTGTAAGCAAATAAGCCTTTATTTATTTGCACTCATATTGAACCTTAGCATGGAAACGTTAAAGTTTAAAATAACAAAGATTGGATGCCAATTTTATTAGTGTAGATGACAACATTTACTACAGCCACATTCAACCGTATTCCTATAGAGATAGTGTTTAATATTATGAACGTGACTTGCCAATATTGTTAGCATAGGTGACATAATGCTTCAGTCACGAAGCTAATTTAATTTTGTTTGTCTGACACTGTGTCTGTGAAATGTTTTAATTATAATACATCGCCTTGAAGAAAACACACAAAAAAAAAGTATTTATTTAGACTCGCTTCGTTATTATTTATGAGGCGGTTATTGATTTGACCTATTTAGTTCTTTAGCAACACTACCAGTTTGTTATTTAACTAGGTATGTACTGTATGTATGGATTAAAGTAAATATTGTAATTTTGCAACTGGTTTTCTAACAATCTTCATGTTGTATGCCAAAAGTATTTATTTTTCCTTTTTCCTTGAGACCATGTTCCTGCCATTATCGCCTTTGTACAGAATACCACATATTATCACATATACTATCAGCAACTTTCCTCAATGTGTGCAAAATATCCGGTCTTTCTCATTTACCCTCATTCTGACACTTTTCTCAGGTCATCTGACCACCGGGTAGAGGGCAACAGTAGCTAGTTATTACTAATTAATCAAATAGTAGACTAAATAATGTCAAACTATCTTTACATGTGGAATTACTAATATATGATTAATTTTGACGCTCACTCTCTGGTTTACAGTCAATTTATTATATGTCATCCATATATACGAAACCGTCTTGAATATTTTTGATTTCTGACTAACTAACTTTTGTATCTGTTTACATAAACAGTTTTAAATATTTGTTCTTACTGTTGTTTACTTCCATATTCAATCAAAATGTTTAGTAAACTATTAATTCAAAGGTCACAATTGCAATACATCGTAGGAGCGTTGCAACATTATATTTCTAAGTGTTAAAGATCATCGGTACCAGCTCACACGTCGCAGCACAGGCGCAGTCGCAGCGATCCGTGCAATCTCATATGCAGTTGTATATAAGACGTAATGCCACTTAGACCCCTACCTACACTCATTAAAACAATTATCCTAACTATACGAACGCAGTCTTGTTGTAGCTAGAGTAAACAAAATATTGTGTTTGTGTAACCTTACCGAGGTTACAATGATTACATCGCTCCGTTTCTGCTGTACGAGTTACGTCAAATCGTACGCGTTGGCTGTATGGCCTTGTTATCAAAGCATGCAACGCGGCGACCAAAATAAAGGAAAAAAATCTATTCGCGCGGCCGATGTCATTCCGGTGTGATGAGTCATCGTGGGCGGACGTCTCCGTTGGTTTCCACATGGGCGAGTTTACCGGGTTATCGTGATAATGATTTGTTTTTATTTCTCACGGCTTTGTTGTAGGCAATTATAATTGAGTAAATAATTAAAAGAATAATTCATTTGAATAATCAATACTTCATTATTTATACTTAATTATAATGGCAATCGCATGACATTAGATCTTATGTTTAATCCATAATGTGATAAAATTCTAGTAACAGACCTTTTCATTCTTATCTTTTCTTTATTTATTTATTTATATTTATTTATTTATATTTATTTACTATGTTAAACAGACTTAACCCGTTGGTTCTCGAGAGGGACGCGCGTCCTATAATAACAATTGATGTTACCGCAATCCAAAGGAGCAATAAATATAAATACTTTATCGAAGTGGTTGCATATTAAATATGCACGCCTAGAATACCTGTTCTGAGATTTGCGTTCATAGAATGTTTCAAGTGCCCCATGGCTCCATCGGGATGAGTAAGGCAAAAATGCGAGATGACTCATAATTAATTTTACCGAGAAGAAACAAGTATCAGGCCCTCAACTTTATAAACAGGGCTATCTGAGGCTTACAGGAATTTGTTTCTTGAATTTTTTATGACAATGTTTTTGTAAACGCTTCGATGCGATATTATCCTGTTCTGAAATCTTCAACTAACATGGCGATATTTTCGAAACTATGAGAAAACTAGTGTATCGTCTAAGTAAGACGATACACTAGCTAAATGAAAATAATTTGCAGCTTCACTTGGGGATCATTTTCATTCTAAGCTTTGTGTACTTTCTCGGCCACATCATCACTGTACATGGTGATATTGTGATTAAAGAGTTTATCCTTAATAAAGAAAAATCTAATCTAGAAGCGATTAGTATACATTCTGTTCCCCACAACTGATACATATTTTATGCTATACGTTTAGCAAGGTCATTAACCCATCTCAGATTTATAAGCCAATCCGCATCGATAAAGCAGTTATCGATAACCCTGTTGTGCAATCCGTGGGAACGTGATGTTCGCGATGTTATGATGTTCTACATTTAGAAGTGCATTTCGCGTGACTCACCCAGAACTAAGGAGTGTACGATACGACCAAATGTTTCCTTGGTTAACGCGACATCATTAATAACTGTTAATTCGTGAACGTGGAGTTGGTTTGTTGATGTTTGATTGACGGAGTTATTGGTGTTGCTGATTTAGTACGGGATGTCTAAATCGGGATTTCCAAATAAATTTAGAAATATTAATCAACTATTTTCCCAGTTTAGAGAAGATATTTTCGGTTCTATTAACTTGGATGAAATAAAAGAGCTTCCAACCGAATTTCAAAATGGAATTATTGGTGATCTAATTCTCAGGGAATTGATGTTTTTCATTTTCTTAGTGCGGACGAAACTCAATAGACTGCCAACTCTTTTAACTAAAAAGTGACACAATGACGTTACGGTAAATAAGCGTAGAGAAGTATAATTAAACATTTCTGGGGCATTAACGCACCTAATTCATACGCCAAGAGCACCAAAGACATGCCAAAATATCGTTACGCCATTGATGAAAGTTTAAGATATTATAACATCTACATAATGGAATTTACGCGTCGTGGGCCAAACTTTCACGTGAAAATGTCTGGCTGATGCTTTTATTGTATGTTCTGATTTGTTACTGTGTAGGTTGGGGTTTATTGTCTTTCTAATTTGGGAAACATGACTTTTTCAAGTGTACTATACATAAGATCCAAGGTTGGGACCGTGAGCAAATTGTAAATTGTATAGCCTAAAAAAATCTCAGGCAGAATCTTCTTGAGCCCATGGCATAATATTTTGCCATTTTGCATATTTTATAGGTCATAAAAACTTTCTATAACCAGACTGACATATAAAATGAACTGATTTTATAACGAGCATTAAATACGGATCGTCACGCACATGTGAATTACGAGCCCATGTGTCATTAACAACGGTTCTGGGTAAAATTCGGCAGCACAGAAATACCAGTGATCATATTGTACTGAATTAGACCAATGTCTTTGAGGCAATAAAAACTGATTTGTGATCGCCGTCGAGATAGGTTTCCAGAATAACGATTAATAGGAGAATTTATCGAATAATTGTCGATTTTCGTCTTGGACTCCCACGTGGATTTGGGTTTAGTTAGTTTTGGCTTGGCTTGCTTCGTAAATCTAGAATCTACATTTATTTCTGAAATATTCATGTGATTTTAAAAGCATATTTTAATAAATCATTTCAAAGCCTGAAAAACAATCAAACAGACATTGCCTAGTGCAGCGTTTAGTTATTAGAATTCCATTCATTCAGAGATGCAAGTTCTAGTAATGCCTTGACATAAATAATGCTAACCAGCCCTTATTAAAAATTCTATGTCAGTTAATTAAAGGAGTCATAAATGCAATAATGTTATGACACTAACAGTTTCGATACATTCACAGCGAGAATTAAACCTCGGTAATTCTGTCACTAAAATAGTGTAACCAACGAAGTACCAATACTGAATGGGTGGTCACACACAGATGCGGACGTTGGCGTGAAAGATAAAATCTTTATTTAACGCGTGTCCGCTGCGGCGTCGGTGTGTCTGCGCCATTGAATCGATGCAGTTGTACTTGCAGTCAGGTGAAACGGTACCATTTCTATTGAGCCTATCTCATGGTCTAGACAATATTTTGGGATTTTTTTAATTTACATATTTGATAGCAAACATAATCTCTGTCAACTCTATTCAATTCTTGATGAGGAATTTTCTATAGCGCGATAATTTATAATGATGCCGATTCTGTTGTAAATCGCACTAAACTAATTTTAGTCACATCACAACTCTTTCTTACAAACATTATTGGAAAAGGAACATATTTAAAGCTGTCAAATTAGTCTTTGCTGTCTTCATTTGCGGGTATTTAGACGTAACCGCGATAGATGGTGAATTTTGTGTTGAAAACAAGCATTGCATTAATTTGACAGAACTAAATTTATTACATCCTTTTCTTATGTTCTTTGTTAGAAAGAGATATAGTGAGGTTAAATTAGTTTAGTTGTAAACAACAGCATCAGCCAGCACCCACATATCACGGAATCAGCACCAATGTCGTCAAGGGACATCTTAGGTTGTTCCTCAGCAATTTCTTTACTTAACATTTTACATAAATTAAAAGGTGCTTCATTGTTGATACTTTCCTTTTCTAGCACGCTTTCTGAATTATTAAACATGTAGTACGGCACTCTTACATTCTTTGTAACAATACCTTTGGCCGTATCATCACTAACTAGTGAAATTGTAGCTAAGTAAAGGAAGTAAAATTCGCATCGCATGCAGGATTATGTAAATTTTACTGCAATGGCGCAACATAAACTACTACTTAATGGAAAATGGCTTCATTCTGCAATCCCCGGGAATCCCACTTCTGCAGTAATGTGTTTAATAGTAGGTAGGTAGTTTAGAAACAAGAACATTATAGGGTTTAGATGGTAGTTTCATAATATTCGTAAAAACATATCCTCCTTTTCATATATTTCAGTTAAGTCCCAGATTGATCCAAAATCAACTTAGTCATGATGTAGCGAACCTTCTGTTTTCATAATAAAGTGATAAAGTTCTTATCTAATCCAAACGATTTTTTAGCGTTTTAATCTCGGTCAAGGCCGGTAGCAGACATTCTCAGTTAATCCTGTTTCGTAGTAAAGGTCACGCTAAACCGAGATACGCATTATTTATGACTACAGTTAAATATTTGATCGATTATCAAAAGTAAAAATATTCGGTATTTGAAATCCCAAATCCTTAAAAATCTTCAATCAAATAAGATCGATCCCGAAAATGATATATGGCATGCTTATTATAATATTCAAAGCAAACATGCAAGTGCTAATAGATGTAGCCAATGTAAATACAAATTTAGAATTCACACCGCAACTGGTGCGCAGGTGTGCACTCTTTGATTTTCTATTTTCGCTTGCGGTCCAAACATGCAAGGAATCCGTTCCAGCTGGTGAAAACTCGCGACTTCATGTCTAGGTGACAGTCCATTGAGTGGCATAGACCTGACAGTTGGAGAGACAGGAATCGTAATTACACACAATACCATATTAATATCCTTGGATATGTCTTCAGTGCGTTGAACTCCATATGGAAATCAGTCTTTTATTATTTTTTGCGATATACCTACTTGCATAGAGCATGTACATTAATTTAAAAAAATCGACTTCAACACTTTGAAGATTCTTGATATTAGGGGAGATTTTTATAAATTTAGAATAAGTATATTCAACTCTTTTTACATGTAGCACATCCATCGCAGCAAGACTATCGTCATTCATTATAATTTCTTTAATTTAAATATGGGTGTGACGCGTTTCAGCACCGCTGCCAAATGTGATGTTTCCTGGAAGAATTGTTATGCAATCGACGCGTCCAGTACAGAATAAATGAAAATAATGTCTTAGACACATGTTAAATATGGACCATTCGAAACGAAACTTGGCTAAAACTCGTTGCAACTGATTGCTCTAGTTTGGTCAAGTTCTTCAAGTAGTTCATTTTCGTGAAGACAATTTACTTAATTCCCTTAATCATTGCTTCGTTGAATGTAACAATTTAAACAAATTGTTAAATTAAAACGGGCAGCATCTTGCAGCTGTGGAATTCTGAATGAACGTAGGTATAAGCTTGTAAACATGTAGTAAAAGTTGTTTTTATTGTGAAGCCATTATCAAAGCAAATATCAACTGCAGTTAGCATCGTCCATGTTTACGATTTGAACTATATTAAAGATGGTGCTGCGTTTATTTTTAGTTTGTTTTTTAACTACCTATTAGATATCTCGCGTTTCCTGTTTACTTGCTACGTTTGAACCTGGATTTATCGCGGGTGAATTGAAATTAGAAGATTTACTTCTTGCCTCTTTGAAATCTTTTTTAACAGCTCCTTTGTTTACGTCGCGTCGGCTTGCGGATGTGCAGAATCTGAACTGGAATTCTGTACGGAATAAATGATAACAGGTTAATTACCTACGCTTCCTTTATCGGTTCATTTTGTTTCTTTATGTATTGTGGTGTAACTGAAAGATTGACTTTATTAACATTAGATTTTGGAATTGTGTGTGTTTCATATTCGTTTCATGAGAAATTGAGGTAATTTCTCCAAAACAATCTTACTGATCTGTTTAAACTGCCTGTGACTAACCGAATCTATGTACCTTTTCAAGTTCTCATCGTTTTAATTCCAGGTGATGCTGGGCGGGGCAGGGTCGCCGGGTGGCGACGAGCTGCTCACGGTCACCATCGTCCGGGACGACCAGGGATATGGCATGAAAGTGTCCGGTAAGTTCATTCATTGAATGATCAAACTACAGTACGTTTCTGATGATTGAATTTCATGGGGCTTGGAAGTATAGTTTAGTATACGGGGACAAGACTATTTTATGAGCATCAGGAGATAATCTTTTTAGGATTTTCAGTTATTACTTCTTTCATTCCAAAAAATAAATTGCATTCTGAGGACTACTGTGATCGTTAGGAGCTCCAGTCCTCTCGTAAATAGGAAACACGGGGATATACCTGGGTGTACCAGGGTAAGCAACTGCAGTCGCGTCTAAGTTGGTGTTACCAATACCTGTGATTCTCGTGAACGTGTGAAGTGTGACAATGGTAATTTGAGGATTGATGATGGCTGGCTTGAGCATCTTCAATACTAAGTCTGACCCATACACTCTCAAGGCAATATCATTATTTCGAAAGTCTAGATGCGTAAAATGATGTGAATTGCCTGATCTGTTGCGCTTCACCGCTTTTTGTGGGTTGCTATGTGGGTGGCGCTATGAGTTCTAATAGTAAGGTAGATGTTGAGACAATTGCAATCTTCATGATCACAAGAAACTCATTTATTCAGTTTAGGCCTTGTTAAGGCACTTACTAACGTTACAATTGACTGAACCACCGCGTACTGGTTCGTGAGGTATGCACTTCTCCTTTTTAAACATGATTTAAACTTCAATTGGAGTTCTCGGGTATGTAGATGACCTCTCAATGTTTTCACAAAATACCCTTCCACTTTGTTATGGTTACCTCAGAATGTTTAATCTTAGCCGAAGACTGAAGCTACCTGTGATACCAGATGGCAGAAACGGCTCCTAAATATTGTATATCCGTTACCAGGTGACAACCCAGTGTACGTGCAGTCCGTGAAGGAGCACGGGGCGGCGTGGCGCGCGGGGCTGCGCTCGGGGGACCGCATCCTGCGCGTGGACGCAGTGCCCGTGCTGCACCACACGCACCAGCAGGTGGTGCACATGATACGAGGTACGCATGCTTCACACACCCAGCTGTTTAGGTACCGAGTGGCGCGCTCGGGGGACCGCATCCTGCGCGTGGACGCAGTGCCCGTGCTGCACCACACGCACCAGCAGGTGGTGCACATGATACGAGGTACGCATGCTTCACACACCCAGCTGTTTAGGTACCGAGTGGCGCGCTCGGGGGACCGCATCCTGCGCGTGGACGCAGTGCCCGTGCTGCACCACACGCACCAGCAGGTGGTGCACATGATACGAGGTACGCATGCTTCACACACCCAGCTGTTTAGGTACCGAGTGGCGCGCTCGGGGGACCGCATCCTGCGCGTGGACGCAGTGCCCGTGCTGCACCACACGCACCAGCAGGTGGTGCACATGATACGAGGTACGCACGCTTCACACACCCAGCTGTTTAGGTACCGAGTGGCGCGCTCGGGGGACCGCATCCTGCGCGTGGACGCAGTGCCCGTGCTGCACCACACGCACCAGCAGGTGGTGCACATGATACGAGGTACGCATGCTTCACACACCCAGCTGTTTGTGTGCCAAATTTAATCGCGATGGGTTCAGAAGTTTAGTCGTAAAAGGCTTCCAAACAGACAAACAGTTACTTTCGCATTTATTCTTCTACATCCTACTAAGTAATATAATAAATTCTTAATTCTTGACGCCTTAATGGATCAACTTATTGTGATGAAATTTGGCAAGCAGGTAGATTATAATCTGGAATAAGATATGGGATACTTTTTATCCCGGGTAAATTAAATGTGATAGTCAACATAATATTTAAATGAAACACTGTTTAATTCCAGCGAACCCTACGACAGTGCTGACGGTACAGCAGAACACATCGAGACACAAAACTCCCATCACTGCGCCGGTTCCTGTCAATGTGAGTACGCCTCTACCTGCCTTACCCTTCTACCCCTCTCAGGTTCCCCCTGGGGTTGGTTATTTCTTTCTTTTATTTATCTATCCCTTACGTTATTTATGAGATATGTTATAGACTTGGAGATTATTAAAATTCACAGGTCTAGGACCAAGTGAAAATCCGGGATATATTTTAGTAGTGTTTTTTTTTTTTTTTTTTGTATCTAGTTATAATGTTGATGAGGACCCCTTCTGGGTATAGGCCTCCTCCAGATGACACCAAATGGCACGGTTCTGTGCAGTTTCTATCCAATTTCCCACACCTTTATTTTATCGATGTTTTAAGCTTATCGACAATTACCCTCGCAGGGCTCTCTCGTGTCAAAATATGATCAAACAACTTCACTTTCGCACTATGAGACAGACTAACTTGATAGTTGGTATATGTCTCATAGTGCGAAAGTGTTCAATACTAACATACTATATTATGTATAGTAATGACGCTATAATGTAACCGCCAACATTGTATATCCGCGCACATGTGGCCATCAAATGCTATGTTTGTGCAGCTGGTGGCCGTCACTACTCGACACCTCGATCTTCGTCTCTTTAGCCGATGGTAGTAAACTGCCAGTGGTGAGATAGTCGTGGTCTGTCTGTATAACTGTCGCAGCCAGCTGCAGGGCTATTTTAAAACGCTCGGATTCGATATCGGAAACGGATTCAAAAACTACCGAGGCTATATTCCACAAATGCTTTTTTAATTTCAGAATTGAAATATTTTTGATGTTTCTTTACGGAAATATCAATTCGATTCATCGAAAAGTTTTCGGAAATTAAAATAGCAATTGCTGAAATTCGCAAATTGAAATTTCTGAATCCGTTTCCGATATCGAATCCGACGTTTTAAAATACCCCTGCTGGTAAAAAAGCCTTGATTAGACGCCTAGCCCGTTCATAAAATGCCGGTGCAAATGGCTGATCTTAACCACGCATCATAATTTAACTAAACAGCTAATGTCGTTCAGCCTTCTAGTTAAATAGTTATCTCGTTAAATAGGTGTCATGGCATACAATAGACGAGTGGCCTTAAAATAGCTATAATTCAGTCCGTCATGTACATTATCAAAAAATATTAGATACGTATTTTTTCAACACTAGGTGTTTGGTAGGATAAAGCGTGTAACCCAAAAATCCATAAAGTTAACCAACCCAAGATTACCAGGGCATTCCAACTTACTATCACTGCGCTTTGCAGTCTCCTAACGATGATTTCCTTTAGCAGTATAGATAGTGGTAAAATCTGTCTTAACCCATGTATATCCTTGCTGAGTTTCTTGCCGGATTCTTCTCAGTTGAAGGCCGAGTTCCGAACCGGTGGTAACTTCAGTAAATGTGACCTTCATAAGTGCCCTTCTGGGGCCTAAATTGAATAAATGGCTTTGACTTTTGACTTTATAAAATAAGTTTTTTGTTAAAAAAATCATTTTTAATAAAAGCTTTTTTTGCTGACTGTCGGATGTGGGTGAAATTCGACTTGCAAGATTCTACCCGACATTGTAAGTTAAATAACTTAAGGTTGTAATATTTTCAGTCTGAGAAGCAGCGCCAGCTGGAAGTGTCGAAGGTGCACACGATGCGTCTCATGTTGGAGCAGGAACAGAAGCACATCAGGGATCTGCGCAGTGAGTGTTTACATTCTATTGTCAAATTAACAGATATACAACGTTAACTATCTTAAAGATAAAGCTTGCGGCGTCATCGTGTGACGGGTCGCTCACTTCCCTCCAATATGGCTGCGAGAGCGGTGGCTGCCACACGCGTCATATGCGTGAACAGGTGCTGCTTATGGGGGCTGCTCTGCGCCGAGGTTGCCATTTATTTATTTACTTATTAAATATCGAGTCAATCTACTTTGTAGTTTTGCACGCAATTGTTGTCAGTGCGATTAGAATGTAAATATTATGTAATGAATCTAAGCTTGTTTTGAAAAGAGTAATTGCTGAGTTTATTGCCGGCTCTTCTCAGCAAATGCAACCTTCCGAACCGGTATTAGAGTATTAGAGTCAGACTTCTCATATGTGCCTGCGAAGGTCTATTTGAATAAATGATTTTAAATTTTGAAAGTCACTGGCGGCTTAGAACCTAAAGGAGAGGTACTTCGGCAACACATTACCAATCCTCCTGGTAATGTCCACGGTGACCGCTTACCATCAGATGGACCGCCTGCCTGATTGTCAGCCTACTGACATAAAAAGATACTTTTTAAATTTCAGACCAGCTCCTAAAAGTGCCAGATGTGAGGAAGCAAGTGGAACTGGAGTCGGCTGAGCAGAGATGCTCCACGCTGCAGCACGGGATCGACACCATCATGGCTGGACAGGTGATATATTATTATATACTTTATTATTATATGTATTAGAGCATCAATTAGTAAAGGCGTTGTAGCGACATTGTTATTGATTTTTTTGCGAAAGTTTATTAACATTTTTGAAACTGTTTTGACTCTAGATATATATTATAAGATTTATAAAGCTTGTACTGTGAGTCTCGGATCAATATTTATTATTTTTTTATATATAAAAATATATACAAAACTAGCTTCTGCTCGCGGCTTCGCCCGCGTGGCCTACAGGAAACAAATGACATATTTTTCTACAACAATAAAACAAAACAAAACAACTTCATCTCGCTTCGAGGGTGGAATTATTAAAAACACTGAGACACGGATAAATTAATTTTCAATCTCCTAAACACAAAATTTGAAAATCCTAATTTCGAAACCGACGGACTTTCCTACAAACACTCATCCCCTATTTTACCCCTTAGGGGTGGAACTTCGAAAAACCCTTTCTTAGTGGATACCTACTCTTCACAAAGAATATACCTTCTAAATTGTATGTCTCTAGGACCAACGGTTTAGGCTGTGCGTTGATATATCAGTCAATCAGTCAGTCAGGACTTTGAATTTTATATATATTGATAATGATAATTATAATAAATAAATAAATTACTTGATAAGGTTACAAAAATGTTGCTACAACGCCTCGTTTATATCACACATCCCTATAGATCTTGTTCACATTGCAATAAGATTCATTTTGCCACAGTAATGTTTGTACATTGGTCATAATTGGTTCTAACGCAATTTTTTTACTATGTTGCAGCCAACTAGGTTTATTTTTCTACGTTTATTTTTGTTATTTAATTATTATTTTAGTTCTGTGTATTGGTACATTTGTGGATCGGAAAATGTAAGCAATATTCAACCTTAAAATCATCTGCAATAGGGAATATGCGACACATCTGCTAAAATTACTTTGATACAGCGATTATAAACGTGACGTCATTATATATAAGGTCCTAATAAACTAGTGAACTTCCTCTTGAGGGATGAATGTATAGGTCATTAGTAATCAAAAAGTAATATTAAAAAAAAGGTCATTATTAATCATTCCATTCATCCCTCAAGAGGAAGTTCACTAATTTATTAGGAAGTATGTTGAAATTACTATAGCGACATGCATCATGACGTCACGAGTTGAGACCTTCATACAAAATAAAAACACTTTTATTACTTTATTTCTTGTCTAATTCTTTAAAAGACTTAATAAAAACATTTATTATTCGTACCGGTACTATTACCGTTAAAGAGATACAGTCCTGTAACAGACCGACATAGCGCGTAGGTTTAGTAATAGACAGAAATAGGGTACCAAAATGTTAACGGGATCCCGAAAAAGACTGAAATTAAGATCTAGAAACTACATATTCCCTATCTATAGTCGCAGTCACTTTTATACGACATATAAACGACTGGCAATCAATATCCTATAAAATTAGGCTACGGTAACCGCTTACCATCAAGCAAATCGTATGTTAGTTCATTTCCCGTCCGCAAGTGTACACAGAGGCGAAAGTTTTGTCAAAATTATTGTCCAACATTATAACCAGAATGGTGTTAATGTCACTAACCAGGCTAATACGGGGAATCAACCCCCTTCTTACTTGACATGGCTTAAACCAAGTTTAATAAAACCCATGTTTTAAATATCTCCGGCACTTTCTAATGTCATATAACAAAAAGAGTCGGGACCACAGATATACATCTAAATAGATGACGCGAGTGACCTCGCCTGTCAAAATCTGTGCAAAAATGGGGCACAAATGTTCTTTTGAAACTGTTTCGCGCGGACGGAACTCGCATAAGACTGCATGTCCACCAGAGATGTGTAGCGAGGGATATGTTTAGCTGACAAATAGGCTTCATTTTCACGTTAAAAATCGAATGCCAGCCTAACTAAATCAATGTTGTGACATTATGGTAGGTATAAAAAAAGTTACACGCTTGGTTTTCATACGGATGGAAGGACTTGCGTTATCCATTTAGATTTATGTCTGTGGTCGGGACTATCTTTAAATCTGGGTTTATAGACTTGGTTTAATCCACCTCGTGTATTAAGGAGGGACTCGTGGACTTAACCCCGGTCGTGTTTTGTAACGTGTCTGCTTCTCTGTATGCATGTTCATTTGTGACGTTATTTCTCTTTTTGGGTTTACGCATTGTACAGTTGATTTTTTCGCGAGTTTTTTTTGTTATATTTTGTATAGTTTTGTTCAGTACAGTCGGCAAGTAATTTAGATTTTATTTTTGTATGATTTTATTTTTGTTTTACTTTCCTCAACAAACTGGCCATCAATCGTAAAAAAAAAATCTTTTAAAGTCATTCTGATAGTATAGTCAGCGTCAAAAATAGCTAAGTAGAACAGATTTATATACACTCTCAAGATAATGTCAATAGATTATTATGAAAGTTTACTAAAGATGAGAAAGAAGAACATTTATTTCGACATACACACAACATTACAGAAGGTAAAGTAAAGGTACTATATGGTCGGCAACGCGCGAGTGATACCCCTGGTGTTGCATCCATAGGCTAAGTTATTGCTTACCATCAGGTGGGCCGTATGCTTGTTTGCCACCTTAGTGGTACAAAAAAAAAGAAAAGCCGCCCATTATGACACTGTCCATGTAAAATCAAAATCGAAAAGTCATTTATTCAGTTTGGGCCCTGATAAGGCACTTATGAACGTTAACTTGTTACATACAGTTGAATTTACCACCGGTTTGAAATACACTTAAACTGAGAAGACTCCGGCAAGAACTACTGTTATTACACCTATTATATTTTTTGCTTTTCTCATGTACCCTTAGTTATCTATGTAAGTCAGCTGTCACCCACACTTTCACACGCGTTCCCGGGTAGCCTATAGCACTCGGAGACAATGTCGATAAAAAAAAAAAAAAAAAGTGGTATATTAGTGAAAGAATTTTCCGTATCGGATCAGTAGTTTCGGAGATTACTTCTTACTACCGAAGAAACTTTACCTCTATTTAAGGTACATATACCGAGTGGAGATTTTGAGATGGCATATTTTCGAAACCTATGTTGGGTTAGTCATTCTAAACAAATATTACTATGGCACAAAAAATTAAATACCGAAAAAAAAAATTCCTTACATTCTGCTCGAGCAATGTCAATATAGAAAGTAATTTTTTTTTTGAGAATTAAGTGTTGGTCCCATAGTAAAAGTTGTTCAGCATGACTAACCCAACCTAGGTTTTAAAAATATACCATCTTGAAATCTCCACCCAGCATAAACTTTTGACGCTGACTGTACCTGAAGTTATCGCAACACAAAAAACTAGCTTTTTAATATTAGAAAGAAATTGTTGTCTATTGCCAACAGGGGTTAAAAACAAATACATATTTTAAACCGTCAATTTAAAAAAAATATAAATGAATAAGCACAGGAGCAGACATGAAGACAATACGAATGGAATCGATGTGGTTAATCAACTTTCGCCTCGACGTGGGTGAGGTAGATACATCGCATACTCACTGAACCATCTGACTATGTGGAGATTTGGTGTAATATCAGTTTAGTAGATTTCTTCCCGCGTAAACTCGTTTCAGAGGTTTATATGGCTTCGTGTTACATAACCCGTACCATAAAAAACCGTGAAATTTATAGGGAACTAGTTTTGAAGTCGAAAAAATCTCTGGGATGTTATTTAAAAAAGCGATACTGTTGATTTCTTGTAATTTTTGTATTTTTCTATCCGGCTACGTCCCAATCTCCACACAACGGCGTTCTCACATTCACGCAAAGTGTATCACACGCTTTACATAATTAACACAATTTACCGCGGATATAGCCCGCCGATATATCCGGGTCGCAGCCGCAGCCGACCACCCCGCGCCTCAACACCCGGACCAAAACCAACCTGGACAAAACGTCACCCGGACCCAACACGGGCTTCCTGAGCGGCCTACCGCGCTCACTCAGCAACCTAACGGGACAGAGTTTACGGAACTTGAGACAGGCTAGACAGAGTAAAAATCAGCAGGAAAACCAACCGCCGCTAGTACGACAGAATTCCGACGAGTCGAATAATAAAAGACGACATGTCCATAATAATACCGTCCCAATGGTTCCTACAACGTGTTTGGATAATGTTACGCCTCCGCCTCTACCGCCGCGGTCAATAGAACGACCTAAAAGGAATCCTCTAAGTCCGAATCTGACTCCGACCCCTATAAACCCTTTGGGGAAACCGAAGCCCTGTAACTCTGGTACACCGTCCCATAAGCAATACTACAAAGGGAGGTTGTACCCGGATAAGCCGCAGTACCCGATGCACCAGTCCATGCCGGCGTATAATGATAGCCAGAAGCAATTCAGAAGGTCGTCGCACTCGTTGGATGGGGAGCTAGAGGGGCCGCAACCTAATTCGATCGCGATGCAAATGAGCTATCCGCTCGTGAATGTACCGCCGCCGCCGTTGCAGGTAACCGTTTGGTGGTTTGAGTTTTTAGAACATGTTTTATTAATGAAAGGAACGGTTATATAAGTGTAGGCGAGATAAAAAGCTATCCCTATCTGCGCCTGTAATTTAAGTCTTCAATTTACCGAGCTAGAGTTTAGTTTTGAAAAGCCTTCAATATTTTTTAATCATATTTTCATTTGGGTTACCATCATGACTAAATGCTTATTATAAGGACTAAATAAATGCTCTAAAAACTCAAAACATCCATTTTCTTATCTATTATCGGGTGAAGGTTTAAAATTATTCCTAGTTTTAGCCAAACTTCGCTATGCATTCGATTAATTTTCCTTATTTATTAAATCACCGATTTAATTTAATTTTAAACGCTTTTCATATTAATTATTGCAACTGCATCATTATTAGTTATTTATACATTATTTTTGATTTTATGAATAAAATAGAACTTTGTATGGACCCCAAGGTATTTGTCATGTAAATGTTTTAAAAATCGCCTCTTATCTGTGTTAACTTTCGAATTGTGACTAACAAACTACTTCTCTCCACTTTTATATGTGAATGCCTGTCTGATAAAAATTATGCTGTTAGCATACAGACGCGCCGTATCGGGCGAGCGGAACTGTTGTTCATGAAAATATTATTTTTAAACAAAAATGACGTAGCGTACATGTATTAACTACACCTATTTGAGAAATTGATTTCTTAGAATGTTTGCTATATTTTAGGCTGTATAGAATATCTATAAAAAAACATAAGTATAGTCTTTTATATTAGATCTAATATAAACCTTTTATCATAGATCCAGGATTCAAATTCGGTTGCTTTGATTATTGGTCGATACGAACCATAAGTTTTTGTATGTCAGAGATAATATTTAAAGGTGAAAATAGAAAACGTATGCCAAATTGAACCTTATATCTTCAAGGGTCATTCAATTGCCGATTATTGTCAGTGTCATAAAACTAACAGCGGATTTTTATTCTCTTTCTCACTAGTAGTTTTTATCTCTGTCGTAAATAATTTTTATTAAAGCAGTTCCGGTGACACAATGCCGCCGTGGTATGCTACAAGCGTATATTTTTATCAGCAACTTTCTCCTTAATTTCTTGATGATTGTTTAATAGTAATGCTTGTGTCATACAGACGGATAACAGGACGGGAGTGCCGGTGGTACACATGAGGAGTCGCTCTTCGCCGGATCAGTTGGATCATATGCTGGCGAGATGTAAGTGCTAATTAATTATAGGATATTCCCGCGATGGAGTAAAAATATTTGTTCTTAATGCTTCAATCGTGAGTGGATGGATATGCGGGAAGAGGAAGACTGAATAAGAGATGGATGGATTGTGTGAATGATGATTCGAGTAAGAAAGGAGTGAATGCGGATGTTGGATAGAAGAGCAGCATGGGAGGATATACATATTGCGCCGACCTTTTTTATGATTATATGGGCTTGCGTTTGGCCACTGACCCGCCCATAAGGGAAGAAGACGAAATCTATGATGGAACACGCTTACCCAGAAGGAACCTATTCACTCTGGCCTTGAAAGTTCCTAGATTGTACGAGTCAGGAAACAGACGCCGGAAGCAAGTTCCACTCTCTTATTGTCCGCATTATAAATGAGGATGCATAACGCTGTGTCCGTATTTTCGGTATGTCAACAACGTACGGGTGAAAATTTTCCCGGCGTCTTGTAGTTCGGTGTAAGAATGGGGATGGTGGAATAAGGTTGAACAATTCCAACCTTAAATGATTGGGAACTGGGCAGATGACTGCTTCAATCGTAAATCAGGTTCCTTAGGTCATAATCCTCGGCCACATCATCACTTATCATCACGAAGTCAAACGAAAGGAAACTAGCAGATTTGTGTTCTTAAAACAGCGGGCATGGTAATCCATTCCGGGGTGGCGACGCCGCAGCCGCTACATCCGCACCTGGCGCCAATGTCTGCGCCAACAATGCTGGCCCCGATGCCGGCGCCAATGCTGGCTCCAATGCTGGCTCCAATGCCGGCCGCGCACAAGGAGTGGTGCGAGAGGGACACGCCTCCCCCGGGAACTCCGCCACCGCCATACGCTACTAATACACAGGTATTGTTATATTACACTGTGTTTAAGGCAATTTTGAACCTAAGTTAAGTCATGCTTTCGTTAAAGGAGAGTATAGCGACATCCTTTATAGCGCGTATAAACTAAAAAGCTGAAGTTTATTGTACCTAGGTTCTTCTTCTTATTTTTAAGTTTGGCAACCAAACCCAAATTAATTATTTCTGCCAGTGTCGAGTTATATTATAGTTTCCAGTCACAATAAATCATTTTCACATATAAATGTCAGTCAGTCTACGTCCATAAAAGTCATGTTTTACTACAATGTTGGTCATTGTACTAAAACTCTTCACGGACTTTTTGATACAACTTGAAAAGTCACGAAACACATAATTCATTTCACTTCACTGGTGCGGATGGATTGATCTTTATTGGATAAAATACCACCAATAATATGCAATAAAACTCAAAATGCACGAATTTATGAAAATAAAAGCGAAAACGCAACGTCACTCTGCAAGTTCCCGCCAAAAAGTCGTACCTAGGTTTATCTAACCTGAACGATTTGTTCTTTTGCAGCCGTGCGCTGATCCCCAAAGAGCCATCATATCTATGGAAGAAGATGACGCACCGGGTTCCGTAAGTGAAGTAATTTTATTTACTACTACCCCCGCGGTATCACCTGCGGTCCTGGGATTAACATAGCTTCATATTTCTAAAAAAAAAAAAAAAAAAAAAAACAGAGTCGTATCAGTTGTTCCATAGATTACTTCCTACATCCAAAAATATAAATCTACTAACTCTACTCTCTATAATATTAGCTCAGAGTATATAAATACTACGTACAAATATTAGTGTAGAAGATTTTGTAAACGTATAGTAAAATTGTGATGTGTTTTCAGGACAGTTCGACGTATTCGGGATTGTTCTCGAACCTTCGCACCGTGCGAGAGTCGAAGGCGAGGACGGCTGTGCTACTCAACTGGTTACTTGGAGAGAGGAGGTCAGAAATAAACATAATAATTACAGTTATTAGTAATCGAAAATATTTGATTGAAACAGTTACTTCCAAAATTGTCTGACTCTAAAACCGGTTTTGAAGCTGGCTATTAATTCGACAGTTATTTTGATTTGAAGTCCTCAACATTATCCAAGATCTAAATATGACTGCTTCAATCTGGAATTACACCCTGATTTCCTAAAAGATTGTTCAGTCTTTGTATTGTGAGTAGCAAATTTTCATCTGTCTTTAAAAAACATTCATCTTATCCACAAGGTTAGCAAGTCGTTAAAGTTTCTATAATTCAAAAACATAACAATTGATTAAATTCTTAAAAAAAACATAATTAACTTGCTAACAGGTTGGGCTTAGGGTAGATCAACGAAACAAGATATCACTATGATATGTTGTGTTGTTATCAAAACTTTGATACCAAACAAAAATGCTTAGAAAATGTTCCTCGATTTAGCCCAAGCTTTCGACATGGTATCAATCGCTGTTCTGTGGACAAGATTGATATACTGGGTATAAGGTGACGTTACAAATGCAGTAGTTGTCTGTACTCTTGACAGGTAGGTAACTCAACATGTAAAAATTTGAGACTGCTTTAATTCAGAAGCTTCAGTTACTTACGGAGTTCCACAGGGCTGCATCCTTGGTCCGAGTCTCTTTTTGATCTACATAAACGAGATTTAGTTTTAATGTTATCTTGAAATATAGGTATTTTTATTTTATTGCTCGTGCCTTTATGCAGAATGACGGTAGTTAATATCCAGAATACAGGAATCCTAGTCTGGATGGCAATGTTTTTTATTGTTTTATCATATTTTTTTGTCGTATTTGCATTGTTTTTGTTTTCTTTAGAATACAATAAAGATTTATTATTATTATGACTTAAACGTGCTTTGAATTGACCCGTAATATTCGATATGAGATATCCTGGTTCAGTTTTTAAGATAGGTAATAGAATGGTCTGTTTTACAATCGCCCGGTAGGTTTTTACGTAGATAATTTAAAAGTATGCAAAATCTTTCAACCCTCCATATTTATTTATGTTTACGCGCCCCATAAAAACCGCGTTTTATATTAAGTTGCGTAACGCGCCATACATTTAGTTCTGCTAGTTTGCCATATTATCTACGTAAATGATACTTGAAAGGTGAGTTTGAATCAGGTGGTAATAGTTGCAATACGCAGGTCCCCGTGCGCGAGCCTGGTGCTGGTGCTGACGGACGGGTACCGCGCGGCCGGCGCCGTGCCCACGCCCACGCTGCGCCGCTGGGCCTACGAGATACACTCCACCTTCCTCATGCCCAACGCTGTACGTATACACACACACACACACACACATGCTGGTGCTGACGGACGGGTACCGCGCGGCCGGCGCCGTGCCCACGCCCACGCTGCGCCGCTGGGCCTACGAGATACACTCCACCTTCCTCATGCCCAACGCTGTACGTATACACACACACACACACACACATGCTGGTGCTGACGGACGGGTACCGCGCGGCCGGCGCCGTGCCCACGCCCACGCTGCGCCGCTGGGCCTACGAGATACACTCCACCTTCCTCATGCCCAACGCTGTACGTATACACACACACACACACACACACACACATGCTGGTGCTGACGGACGGGTACCGCGCGGCCGGCGCCGTGCCCACGCCCACGCTGCGCCGCTGGGCCTACGAGATACACTCCACCTTCCTCATGCCCAACGCTGTACGTATACACACACACACACACACACATGCTGGTGCTGACGGACGGGTACCGCGCGGCCGGCGCCGTGCCCACGCCCACGCTGCGCCGCTGGGCCTACGAGATACACTCCACCTTCCTCATGCCCAACGCTGTACGTATACACACACACACACACACACATGCTGGTGCTGACGGACGGGTACCGGCGGCCGGCGCCGTGCCCACGCCCACGCTGCGCCGCTGGGCCTACGAGATACACTCCACCTTCCTCATGCCCAACGCTGTACGTATACACACACACACACACACACATGCTGGTGCTGACGGACGGGTACCGGCGGCTGGCGCCGTGCCCACGCCCACGCTGCGCCGCTGGGCCTACGAGATACACTCCACCTTCCTCATGCCCAACGCTGTACGTATACACACACACACACACACACATGCTGGTGCTGACGGACGGGTACCGCGCGGCCGGCGCCGTGCCCACGCCCACGCTGCGCCGCTGGGCCTACGAGATACACTCCACCTTCCTCATGCCCAACGCTGTACGTATACACACACACACACACACACATGCTGGTGCTGACGGACGGGTCCCGCGTGGCCGGCGCCGTGCCCACGCCCACGCTGCGCCGCTGGGCCTACGAGATACACTCCACCTTCCTCATGCCCAACGCTGTACGTATACACACACACACACACACACATGCTGGTGCTGACGGACGGGTACCGCGCGGCCGGCGCCGTGCCCACGCCCACGCTGCGCCGCTGGGCCTACGAGATACACTCCACCTTCCTCATGCCCAACGCTGTACGTATACACACACACACACACACACATGCTGGTGCTGACGGACGGGTACCGCGCGGCCGGCGCCGTGCCCACGCCCACGCTGCGCCGCTGGGCCTACGAGATACACTCCACCTTCCTCATGCCCAACGCTGTACGTATACACACACACACACACACACATGCTGGTGCTGACGGACGGGTACCGCGCGGCCGGCGCCGTGCCCACGCCCACGCTGCGCCGCTGGGCCTACGAGATACACTCCACCTTCCTCATGCCCAACGCTGTACGTATACACACACACACACACACACATGCTGGTGCTGACTGACGGGTACCGCGCGGCCGGCGCCGTGCCCACGCCCACGCTGCGCCGCTGGGCCTACGAGATACACTCCACCTTCCTCATGCCCAACGCTGTACGTATACACACACACACACACACACACATGCTGGTGCTGACGGACGGGTACCGCGCGGCCGGCGCCGTGCCCACGCCCACGCTGCGCCGCTGGGCCTACGAGATACACTCCACCTTCCTCATGCCCAACGCTGTACGTATACACACACACACACACACACACACATGCTGGTGCTGACGGACGGGTACCGCGCGGCCGGCGCCGTGCCCACGCCCACGCTGCGCCGCTGGGCCTACGAGATACACTCCACCTTCCTCATGCCCAACGCTGTACGTATACACACACACACACTCACACATGCTGGTGCTGACGGACGGGTACCGCGCGGCCGGCGCCGTGCCCACGCCCACGCTGCGCCGCTGGGCCTACGAGATACACTCCACCTTCCTCATGCCCAACGCTGTACGTATACACACACACACACACACACACACACATGCTGGTGCTGACGGACGGGTACCGGCGGCCGGCGCCGTGCCCACGCCCACGCTGCGCCGCTGGGCCTACGAGATACACTCCACCTTCCTCATGCCCAACGCTGTACGTATACACACACACACACACACACATGCTGGTGCTGACGGACGGGTACCGCGCGGCCGGCGCCGTGCCCACGCCCACGCTGCGCCGCTGGGCCTACGAGATACACTCCACCTTCCTCATGCCCAACGCTGTACGTATACACACACACACACACACACACACACACACATGCTGGTGCTGACGGACGGGTACCGCGCGGCCGGCGCCGTGCCCACGCCCACGCTGCGCCGCTGGGCCTACGAGATACACTCCACCTTCCTCATGCCCAACGCTGTACGTATACACACACACACACACACACACACACATGCTGGTGCTGACGGACGGGTACCGCGCGGCCGGCGCCGTGCCCACGCCCACGCTGCGCCGCTGGGCCTACGAGATACACTCCACCTTCCTCATGCCCAACGCTGTACGTATACACACACACACACACACTCACACATGCTGGTGCTGACGGACGGGTACCGCGCGGCCGGCGCCGTGCCCACGCCCACGCTGCGCCGCTGGGCCTACGAGATACACTCCACCTTCCTCATGCCCAACGCTGTACGTATACACACACACACACACACACACACACACACACATGCTGGTGCTGACGGACGGGTACCGCGCGGCCGGCGCCGTGCCCACGCCCACGCTGCGCCGCTGGGCCTACGAGATACACTCCACCTTCCTCATGCCCAACGCTGTACGTATACACACACACACACACACACACATGCTGGTGCTGACGGACGGGTACCGCGCAGCCGGCGCCGTGCCCACGCCCACGCTGCGCCGCTGGGCCTACGAGATACACTCCACCTTCCTCATGCCCAACGCTGTACGTATACACACACACACACACACACACATGCTGGTGCTGACGGACGGGTACCGCGCGGCCGGCGCCGTGCCCACGCCCACGCTGCGCCGCTGGGCCTACGAGATACACTCCACCTTCCTCATGCCCAACGCTGTACGTATACACACACACACACACACACACACACACATGCTGGTGCTGACGGACGGGTACCTCGCGGCCGGCGCCGTGCCCACGCCCACGCTGCGCCGCTGGGCCTACGAGATACACTCCACCTTCCTCATGCCCAACGCTGTACGTATACACACACACACACACACATGCTGGTGCTGACGGACGGGTACCGGCGGCCGGCGCCGTGCCCACGCCCACGCTGCGCCGCTGGGCCTACGAGATACACTCCACCTTCCTCATGCCCAACGCTGTACGTATACACACACACACACACACATGCTGGTGCTGACGGAGCCGTGCCGACGCCCATGCTGCACCGCTGGGCAATTACAATATTTTGACTTATTGGCGGGAACTTGCAGTGAGGTTGCGTTTTCATTTTTATTTTCATAAATTCCTGTTTTTTGAGTTTTATTGCATATTATCGGTGGTATTTTATCCAATAAAGATCAATCCATGTGCACCAGTGAAGTGAAATGAAATGAATCAATTGTATCGTGACTTTTCAAGTTGTCTCAAGAAGTCCGTGAAAAGTTTTAGTACCACGATTGTACTAAAACATGATTTTTATGGACGGTGACTGACTGAGGACTATGTGAAAGTGATTTATTGTGTCTAGAACTTATAATATAACTGGAAAATGCCAAAATACACAAGCCGTGCGACACCAACATATAAAAAAAAAAATAACAATATGTAAAGAAATATAAAAATCAGGTTTTAGACTTCAATATCTGTACGTCCAATGTGGGGATGGGGAAATATGCTCGAATAACATTCGGGATTCATACAATACACTCAAAATTTTCTGACTCTACCTGATATACTGCCGTGTATAAATAATAATAGGGAATGATATATTTCCAGGTTCTACAATTGAACGGTGCCGATGAGAATATGGCGAATGAAATAGAACACGTTTTAGTTAATGGTGAGTTAATATTTTTTTAATAAATAGGACACGTATTCTGTAAATTGTAAGGTTAATTTGATCTGTATTATCAAGCTCATAAGGGACTTTATTTTTTGTAAATTCTGATTTCCACTATCTTTTGCAACTATAATTGTTCCATTTTGTCTCCAACAGAATACGACAAGGAAGAACTCCTTCGCAACGTGTTCCGTAAAGCGAGACAGAAAGCAAAGGAGGAGTTGGGACAGCAGCTGACAGAGTTCCAGGTGAAGCGGCAGGTCGGGCTGGCCACTCTATATGGACCCGATGACAACCAGCTGGAGAAATGCACGCTGGATAAGGCACTAGTATGTACACTACACCTTTAACTATCTCTTGTGATCTCTTCAAGCCATTTGATTGCGTAGATCGCCAATTATAAACTTTCTAACTTAAGTTCTATGGAATTCGTGGAGTGAACTTTTGTCTCATGGTTTCCTAGCTTTCAGGTCGCCAAAAAATAGGGACTAACAAATGGTACAGTATCTTCGTGCTCATTAGTTAAATTGGGTGTGCTTCAAGGCTCTATCTTAGGGCCATTTTTGTTTTTAGTATATATTAATGACCTATCATTTTGCATGCCAAAACTGGCAGAATATGTGATACCTACATACACCATATTATTTCCATTCAATTTAATACCATATTCTCGCAAATAAATATCCTTATATTTATCTTACACGGTTAAAAATCTATCAGATGTTGTTTTATTTAAATAAAGTTGTATTATTAGCAGTTGTTAAAAATTGATGATTTGGAGTCAAGGTCACAATAGCCACATTTCTATTAGCAGTTAATAATAGTAGCTCAGAGAGAAATTTGTATATTTGGGTCATACTTTGTTCTTAACCAAAACAGTAGTTCAACTGACTGTATGTATATTGTTGCAGGAGCTAGTGGTAGTAGAACAGCTGATGTGTAGTCGACTGCGTAGCGTGGTCAGCAGCGGGTCCACGTCAGGCCCGGGGTCAGGGTCAGGGTCAGCAGGGAGTGGGTCAGGGTCAGGGACTGACGCTCACAGCACGCTGCTCGCGGCACTGATCGCCGCTGCACTGTGTCTGCATTGCAGGTCAGTTAACTTTATGAGTTAGTGTAATGAAAAGGGTATGTCTACCGAAATAGGTGAAGATTACATCAGGTATAGACTCTCTATACAAAGTTTCAGCTCTAAACAAGTTTCCAAGTTTATTGAATTAAAATCATAAACAAAGTGTCACCGCTCAATGAGGGTAATATTATTATTTTCAACACACTCGTTCGTTAAGTGACATTGATTGCACCGTTTTTAGTATCTTAATGCAACTTATTACGCACTAGTGCTTTTTCCTTTACATTACCGCAGTTTTATGATAGGTAAAATCCCGTTTATGATGAGTTTTTACCAAGTGATATGTGTGTAGACCAAGCAAACTTTTAAACGGGTAAAATAGTTTACAGCTCAACGCTGTCAAAAAAAAATCTTGCGCGCCATACTTGTTAACTTTCTTTGTTAAATAGTTAATCGTAAATAGGTCTTCACGATACAGGCATGGTGCCTAGTGTGAAGGCCATGGATATAACGAAAATTTTAAAGATTCTCCCAGCGCTTTGCATGGTTTTAAGAGCAACATAATTTTGTTAGTTTTATTTTAATGTGTAAATGTGAACCGCTGAAAATAAATGTTTTTTTGATTTTGATTTTCTCATTGTGTGGTTGATTATTATCAAAAAATTACTTAAAAAATACATGTCTGTTTTTTTCCTCGCAAGTATGTTGAAAAACGTCGTATGACACGCGTGTGCATTGATTATTACACTCTCGGCTCATGTACATACTGTATTATAGACATACTGGGTTTAGTACACACTCTACATTATAAAGAACTTTTATTCTGAATTAACTCCTCAAATGGCAAAAATTTACGTGTCCACATTTAAAGTGACAACACCGTATGCAAGCTGACTTTTTTAGCTTTGAAACGATATCAAATGCAGTATAAAAAGCTAATATTATAGTAGAGAAAATGTTTGCTGATAACGCCTCTTGGAGCTTGGGCCAAATCTAATTCCAGTGAGTTTATGTAGAGGATGATTTATTATAATTCACATTTTAACTATGTACAGTAGTACCCAAATAATATGTCTTACCGATGTACCTGCGCAGAAGGTACATTTTCAAAGCGCGGGAAACGCTATTGGTCAGTAGCTGTCGCCATGTTAGCGCGCGCCGTGCGGAGGGGCCTCACGCGCGATTGAAATGGAACTAACAGCTGCACTGTATTATGAACCTTACAGTAGTGATCTAAGGTTGATATTAAGTTTTAAGCATTCTTTTGTTAATGTTCGGGCCATACTTTATTTTCTGTGCGAACGAAGATTCACGACGCGCCATATCAGTTGGTTAATACTGTACCTACATTATAAAGAACTTTTATTTTGAATTCATTTTCGCCCATGTATTCAAAAACAGAATCAAAAAGTCATTTATTTAGTTTAGGCCCTGGTAAGGCACTTATGAACGTTAAATTGGTACATACAGTTGGATCGGACCCGTGTACCCGAGGAATCTTAATGTTATCGCCGAGCAAAAAGTATGAAATATGTTATTCCGGGATATGAAATATCTATGTACCAAGTTAGATCTACGTGATTCAGTCACAAATATCTGAATATTCACATCTATGTAAATAAAATGTAATTGTAACGTGTATGTAAGTGTATCACTTGAGAACTGCTCGAGGGATATGGCTGATTCCTTTTTGTTTTGTAAATTGCTCGGATTGTCGGAAATTTCATCCGGGAAACACCGGGCGCGAATAGCTAATTTACAACAAGTGAAACAGGATTTCATAGTAATATCACAATGCTTGTTGAGCGACAGGAAAATTCTAATTAAATACTCGTATCCTTATATATGTATAACTAATATTTTATACTAGCTGTACCGCGCGGTTTCACCCGCATTCCCGAGGGATCGTATGATTTCCCGGGATAAAAATTATCCTATGTGTTAATCCAGAACATAGTCTATCTGTGTGCCAAATTTCATCCAAATCCGTTCAGTAGTTTGATACGTAACAAACATACATCCATACTCACAAACTTTCGCATTTATAATATTAGTAGGATCAAGCGAATATTCTCATTATAACTAAAGCATATTCTAGTATGAATATACTTGTCTTACCGATAAACATAAGTGTTTTTCCTAGGACTTAAAATCGGTAACTCATGTGTGCTTACCGCCTTCGCCAACTGACCATGATATGGTGGTATTATAGTCAAACACAGGCCAGTACATAGTTAAAATGTGTAAATTATCCTCTACTGTGGCTGAATGGCCTCACTTGAACGGAACATAGTTGTGATGTGTGGCGTCTTCTCTATACGTAGTAATAATAGCTCAATAGTCGTAACGCCTTCGGATGATATTTGTCGTATAATATAGATATAGATAATAACTTGGATTAAAATATTTGAAAATTTTTATCCCGTTCAAACAGTAAATCCCACTGATAAACGCGAAAACTAATTCAAATTATTTATAAAAAGAATAAATAAAATATCCTGGGACATTTCTCACACACGGTCATCTGATCCCAAACTAAGCAGAGCTTGTACTATGGAAACCAGACAACTGATATAATACATGTACTACTTTTTGTTTGTAAATACATACTTAATATACATAATTACACCCAGACTCAGTATGTAAACATGCATTCTTTCAACATAACTTAGGTAAGAATGAACATTGAATTGACTCTGATACATAAAATTAACCGGCACACCACAACAAAAATAATATAAACCCCGTTTTCCTTCAATTATTTCCTGTCGAATGCTTATTTGTGTCTCATATTAGTTACATGCTGACGTTGTTACGTAAAACTACCTTTAGTTTGATATTTAATTGTATTCTTAAAGTTTTACGGTTTGTAATCGATTGTGCGTTTGTGTGAGAGTAAAATTCTTAATAATATAAAGTGATGTGCTAAGTAAATTCCTTATGTAAATTGTTGATAATGGTGCCGATTCTGTTGTAAATCGCACTGCAAACTAATTTTAGTCACAACTCTTTCTTACGAACATTATTGAAAAATAATAGAATAGATAGCTGTCAAATTAATCTTTGCCGTCTTTTTTGCGTGTATTTATTTAGGCGTAACCGCGATAGATGGCGACTAAATTTATATTGAAAACAAGCATTGGACTAATTTGACAGGATTAAATTTCTTACATCCTTTTCTTATATTCTTTGTTAGAAATAGACATAGTGAGATTAAAATTAGTTTAGTTGTAAACAACAGAATCAGCACCATTGATAGTGACCGTGAATGGAACCTAATCCCCCAGATATCTGATCTATATAATGTTCTAGATCCGATTTTTTTAAATACCTTACCCACTTAGTCATACCGCTATAAAACTAAATCAGTGTTATAGTGTCCTCCGTCTCTCTCTTTCGATCACTATAAGTCACGTGTCAGATAAAGACTTCCGAAATTATCTATTCAACGTTTCATTACAAAATTTTTTCGTGTTAATAAATTACATAGAATTTTTAGCGTGTTTCAAATAAAATAAATGTAGTGCTAAAAATGGTGAATTATACTGAGATAAGTGAAGTGGACGCGAGGGAGGTCAGGAAGCACTGGTGGCAGTCGCCTCGCAACAAGAAAAAGGCTAAACTAGCCAAGTGAGTTGGTTTTGTCTATAAGGATCATTATAGTTCAGCACAAATTCGTATAGTGCGTGCGATATTTCATGATCCATGCAAAAGTGAGTTGTTTGTTAACGCCGCAACGACTCAACCATAACTGGAATAAATGAATAAATAAATATCCTGGGACATTCCTCACACACGGTCATCTGATCCCAAACTAAGCAGAGCTTGTACTATGGAATCAGATAACTGATATAATACATATACTACTTTTTGTTTGTAAATACATACTTAATATACATAATTACACCCAGACTCAGGACATATAGACGTGCACACAAATGCATGTCCTGTGTGGGAATCGAACCCACGAGCTGCGGCGCGTAGGGTGAATCTTAACCAACTGCGCCAACTGGCCCGTCAAAAGAATAACATAGGATACTTTTTTTGAAATAAAATAAAAAAACTATGGCATGTGGGGCTCTTCAAGAATGGTGTGAAGAGATTAGTGGAGTTTCGGCAACGCGCGAGTTATATCCTGGTCTAGCAAGTGTCTATAGGCTACGGTAACCGCTTACCAACAGGTGGGCTGTATACTTGATTGCCACCTTAGTTCCAATTTAGAAAAAAACTGTTTTTCTTATTATATTGCCTATGATATACATGAGACAAGGCTGAATGGCTTAGCTCCTTTGTCAGTAAGAAATGAAAAAAAAATATACTAATGATGTATCAAAAGTAAACGGCCCTCCCGGTGGTAAGCGGTTACCGTAGCCATGTCCATATGGCAACACACGAAGCATCGCTCACGCGTTACTGACCTTTCCCCCCTCCCCTATGAGGTCTGGCGACCTTACTCACGTGCAGGAACACAACATAAAGTTATTTGGCTGCGGTATTCTGTAAGGTGGAGGTACTTCCCCAGTCGAGCTGCTCTTTAAGCCAATAAACGAAGCGCTCTACTTATTTTTTTTTAAATTTGACTTAATGTTTGTTGTCGCAGGCCGGCGTCAGTGGCGGCGGCGGTGGGCGCGTCGCGTGCTTCATTCCTGCAACGCGACAAGCTATACAAGCAGCGCCTCAAGCAGATCACCAAGCAACACTCACAGCCTGTCAGTTTACATACACTATCTATGGTCATACATAACACTTGTCACTTGCAAAAATTTACAGATTGTCTAAAAATATTTCGAATCTCCCGGGATGATGTAGCCAATAGCACTCGGAGAACTTTCAGTATGATATCAGTATTTCCAGAGATTACCACGTATATCCAAACTTTTCCTCTTTATAACATACTAGCTTCTGCTCGCGGCTTCGCCCGCGTGGCCTACAGGAAACAAATGACATATTTTTTTACAACAATAAAAAAAACAAAACAATTTCATCCCGCTTCGAGGGTGGTATTATTAAAAACGCTGAGACACATATAAATTAATTTTCAATCTTCAGCCTAAACACAAAATTTGAAGATCCTAACTTCCTGTTCTTCTAAATTTCATGTCTCTAGGACCAGTGGTTTAGGCTATGCGTTGATATATCAGTCAGTCAGTCAGGACTTTGAATTTTATATATGTAGAAGTTTAGATGTAATCTTGCGGAGTTTCGCACTATTTCTTGTCAGTTGAAGGCTTGCGAACCTTTTGGTAACAGAAGCTTCGCTGTCACCTAGCCTGAACTGTATAAATGAGTTTATGATTTGATATTTTATGTGGCAGTTCGTGGTTCGTGGCCACCACCTGCAGCTGCAGGCGCTGACGTGCGTGGGGGACTGCCACCACTGCGACTACGTCATCGGGGGACTCGCGCCGCAGGCATACGTCTGTACTGGTCAGTATTACATTAGTAATGTGTGTGGTACAGTTCGTGGCCACCACCTGCAGCTGCAGGCGCTGACGTGCGTGGGGGACTGCCACCACTGCGACTACGTCATCGGGGGACTCGCGCCGCAGGCATACGTCTGTACTGGTCAGTATTACATTAGTAATGTGTGTGGTACAGTTCGTGGCCACCACCTGCAGCTGCAGGCGCTGACGTGCGTGGGGGACTGCCACCACTGCGACTACGTCATCGGGGGACTCGCGCCGCAGGCATACGTCTGTACTGGTCAGTATTACATTAGTAATGTGTGATTCACGTCCACGTCCCTCCAATATGGGTGCTAGTGCGGTGGATGCCACACGCGTCATACGTTGTGAACAGGTGCTGCTTGTGGGGGCTGGTCTGCGCCGAGTTTGCTATTTACTTATTAAATATAGATTCAGCCTACATTGTAGTTTTGCCGCCGCGCCGGGGCACGCAATTGTCAGTGCGATTAGAATGTAAATATTATGTAATTAATCTAAGCTTGGTTTGAAAAGAGTCATTGCTTAGTTTATTGCCGGCTCTTCTCAGCAAATGCAACCTTCCGAACCGGTATTAGAATATTAGAGTCAGACTTTTCATACGTGCCTGCGAAGGTCTATTTGAATTTGAATAAGGTTAATTTTCGTGCGTTTATAAAGTAACGTATGTGTGTGTACAGACTGCAAGCTGCGCGTTCATCGCGAATGTGCTCGAAGCGTGGAGGAGGGGTGCTGCGGCGCGCTCGACGACAGGGACAGAGATAGAGACCGCGACAGGGATAGAGATAGAGATAGAGAACACAACAACCGCATCTCCAGGCTCATGGACCGCATACACAACGCACAACCTGGTACGTAGCCACACAATATAATAATTAATCTTTATTGGAATAGAAAAATGTACAAAAAATAAACTGTTTTGACCCTATCGGCTATCCTCTGAACATCACTATGAATATGTATTAAATACATTAAAATATATTTCGTATAAGTTGTTTATTCAATAGACGATACATATTGAATAGTGTGTACATATAACAATTTCAGATCAGAATATTTTCTTGTTTCATACTTTTTAGAGCGTAGTCGGGTTTTTGTTTAAGAACTTACTTTTTTAATATACTTAATAATAATATACTGGATGTATATCCATTAAAGTAATCCACTTGTTTGGTACTAGGCGCAAAGATCGCGGAAGAGAACATTTTATAATAATATTAGCAAGAGACTCAAAATGATAATGACTCTCATTGACCGGTGACATGTTGGTTATGAATTTAATTCAATAAACTTGGATGCAAAATTTGGTATGTTTTTCGTTGTTTTGTTACGCACTCTTAAGTGATAACCGGGACCAACGGTTTTACGTGCCTTCCGAAGCAAGGTTTAACTTTGCCGATCGATTAAAAACGGCTAATCCGAGCGCTTCCTATGTATTAACGAATAATTATATTGTTTAGGTGTGGACACGAACGAGAAGAAGTCGAAGAAAATGGCCAACTCGCATTTTATCAACAGTAAGTTATTATTTTTAATACATTTTTCAATAATTCCAGATGCCATCTTCGAAACTATTCTCCGGAGTATTTTGGCATCCAAGCGTCGTCCTAACATTGTTTGTATTCCTTGATAAACTGCTTTCTAAAAGCATCTTCTTTTATAGCATCTTCTTTTATATACAGGTTGTTGTTTTGGTCAGCGACGAGCGACTCAGGGTCGATAATACAACGGATACTGGAGCTAAAAAAAATATTAAAAAATACTAGATTTCTTTATAATAATAAAAATAATATTATTTTGAAAATCATGTAATAAGCTAAAATATAGACGTAATACTCAACGGGAGTGCGAGGGAGTAAAGGGGTGGGGCGATGGCGGCTTGCGCCTAGCTCTAGTCAGTGCACGTGCCTAGTGACCATAATTTGCGGTAATTTTATTTCAAATTGAATAAGGTATTTCTCAACGCATACACTACATTTTTCAAAAATGGACTTAATTCCACTAAATACTGTAAGTATTTAGTGGAATTAAGTCCATTTTTGAAAAATGTATTTTATGTACTACCGCTCCTGAGTCGCTTGTCGCTGACCAAAACAACACCCTGTATAGTCAAGCCATGAAATGCTGCGCGATTAAGTACTCGTAATCCTAGGACTAATATTATTGCTCAAAGCAAATCATCACTTACTTTCAATCCTTGGCCTTATGTTTAATTACTAACAAAGCAGGAAACCAATGTTCACAGAAATAAGATGTAGAGAAAACACAGAAATGATAATCAAGCAAGCAAAGCGATTTTATGTATGTAGTCGTTTCTTGGTTCATATGAAGTTTTTTGCCCTAAAAGGACAGAGATATCGAGCGCTGCCATTTGGACCATTAATTACAGGATATGTGTAAACATAATATTTGTCTGTGACAGTGGAACGAAGCATTCGCAAGACTGAGGATGAACCTTCCTGGGAACAAACTCTAACGCCATCTGCGCATGGTAAGTGCTTCTTTATTACAATATTGTGTTGATCTTTATTTCTATGATTTTATTTCAGTATTCATATAAGGAATTTAAATTCCATGTGTTTTTTTATGAATCAAGGAACGTTATTGTAATATAGACCTTAATACTAACGAGTTAAGGTTACGGAACAGTTAATCAAGGAAAGCAGTATTCATAAATCATATAATACTAACGTGTTTTAGTTTAAGGTGTACTATAGATTTGTTTGACAATGAAGGTAGGTTAACTGAGCTACCTTAGGCAGAAACCACGGAACGGAAAAAAAAGTGAAACACGCGCAAATCGGTGTGTTCTAATTGCGACTTTATTTCTGTGCGTTTTGTACGATATTTGAATGTAATGAAAAGACGTTCGTGCCAGCTCCTATGTGGCTTGCGCAAGAGATACAGTAGTAACCCAACTGATATGTCTTACCGATGTACCTGCGCAGAAAATACATTTTCAAAGCGCGGGAAACCTATTGGTTCGCAGCTGCCGCCATGTTAGCGCGCACCGTGCGGAGGGGCGTGACTTGCGAGTGAGACGGAACTAACAGCTGCAGTGTATTGTGAACCTTATAGTAGTGATCTAAGGTTGATTGTAAGTTTTAAGCATTCTTTCGTTAATCTTCGGGGCCATACTTTCTTTTCTGTGCGAACGAAGATTTACGACGCGCCTTATCAGTTGGGTACTACTGTATCATGCTACGCGTTATCCGACTTATTCGCTATAGAGAATGTCGAATAATAGTTAATCAGGTCTCAGTTGAAGGCCGACTTACGAACTGGTGGTAACTTCAGTAGCTTTGACCTTCATAAGTGCCCTACTAAGACTATTGAATAAGTGGCTTTGACTTTGTCTTCGCCATAACCATTTCGCAGCATAATAGACCAATATTTTGTGTGGTATTTTTTAATACATACATAGGTTTTTAAAAATTGTCATTAGCCACGTTGCATTTATTTGCACCTCGGTTACCGGTACCTGTAATGTTTGCGGATGATTTAAAGAAGATTTTATCGGCGTGTCTCACCAGAAAAATATCTATGCCCATTTTGTCGCAGTAAAATATAGTAAACTAGCTTCTGATCGCGGCTTCGCTCGCGTGGCCTACAGAAATCAAATGACATATTTTTCTACAACAATAAAACAAAACAAAACAACTTTATCCCGCTTCGAGGGTGGAATTATTAAAAACGCTGAGACACTTATACATTAATTTTCAATTTTCAGCCTAAACACAAAATTTGAAGATCCTAATTTCGAAACTGACGGACTTTCATACAAACTTTCATCCCCTATTTTAACCCCTTAGGGGTGGAATTTCGAAAAACCCTTTCTTAGTGGATACCTACTCTTCACAAAGAATATACTCTCTAAATTTCATGTCTCTAGGACCAGTGGTTTAGGCTGTGCGTTGATATATCAGTCAATCAGTCAGTCAGGACTTAGAATTTTATATATATAGATACATAAATCTATCCTTTCTCAATATTGTTTTCACGAATATACGGAGTGGAGATTTCGTGAAAGAATTTTTTTTTTGAGAATTCAGTGATGGTCCCGTATTAAAAGTTGTTCAGCATGATTATCCCAACATAGGTATCGAAAATATGACATCTCGAAATCTCCACCCTGTATACTACGATTTGAAAACTAGAAGTAAATTTTCTGTTTCACAGAATCTATTTATTTTAGTCAAGTAAGTATTCCGCAACATTAATCACAGATTTGAATGTAACTTTTTAAGATAAATATCATCAATATATTTAATATTTCATGCATAATGTTTGCGAGCGTGTTTCCAAACGTCAGTCGGTAAGGTAATTTACAAGTGAAGAGCATTCCGCTAACTAATGCATTCTGACGCAAGCATTCGTATCTACAACTGTTACATAACGCTGTTTGTATAACTAACTAGTTCCCGCCACGCGGTTTTAACCTATTTTGCTCCCTTAGGGGAGGAATGTCTTAAAATCCTTGTTCACGCGTTATGTCTTGGTCGCTGGTCTAATTAGCTAAAACTTTTATAAAGATTAATTTAATTCACGCGCGGACCATATTGATGAAATACTTAATTTAATATGAGGCGAAGTTCCGGTCCTATGTCTTGGCCGAATGGTGATGTACCGGTTCATGTGATGGTGATGTTACAACATCCTTAGTGGATGCCTGCGAAAAGTTGTCAAGGTATGGGAATTAGATAAAATTCAATATTGATCCTGATTCTGTTGTTTACAACTTAACTAATTTTAGTCTCACTATGTCTCTTTCTAACAAAGAACATAAGAAAAGGATGTAAGAAATTTAGTTCTGTCAAATTAGTCCAATGCTTGTTTTCAATATCAATTTAGTCGCCATCTATCGCGGTTACGTCTAAATACCCGCAAATGAAGACGGCTAAGACTAATTTGACAGCATTAAGTTCTATCCTTTTTCACTAAAGTTCGCAAGAAAGAGATGTGATGTGACTAAAATTAGTTTGGTGCGATTTACAACAGAATCGGCACCATTATTTACTTACTTCCCAGAATTTTCTTTTAATCAAAACATTCAAATTATGAGGAAACATAATCCAAACCGTTATCAAGTTACATTTTGACCCTTGACACATTATCCTTCTTACCTAAAACTAAACCCTATGACACATTGATGATAATTTACCACAATAGCATCCTTTTTAATATAATACAGGCCCATAATAGATCTCTCAAATCAATTGTATCTATATAGGCACGTAGGTCTAGTTTTATTGGTTTGTAGAGAGTACCTACCCGACTAAAATACTGAATCACTCGCGTTTACCAGGGAAATAATTATTTCCGGGTTAAAAAGTATTCTATATGTTAATCCAGAACATATTCTATATGTGTGCCAAAATTCATCCAAAACCCTATAAGTAGAATTTAGTAGAGAGGGTTCCGTACAAACTTACAATGTGGTTGGAAAACCTATTCTGTTGAATGAATGGGACATTTTTTATTTCTTATTTGTCCCCCAATAGTGATTGTTGATTCAAATTAGGAATTCCAAAAATCGAATAATACTCAATCTTGTAGGTTCATGAAAAGGACCACTTTAATGTTTCAATCTGATCAGCTTATTACTAAGACACAAGCCAAATCTACCTATTCATATAATTTAGAACTTTAAAATTTAAAGTTTGCGCCTACTTGTTAATCTTTTACGGCGTAAAGATCCCCCATATTCATTTATTGTTATCAATTTTTCCAGTAGATTCGAAGCAAATCGGCTGTGACAGGCGGACGGACGGACAGACACGTGCGATCCTATAACAGTTTGTTTTGAGGTATAAAAACGAAACCCTAAAAGCAACAAACATTCTCACAAATTTTCTCGTATATAATATTTCCAAGAGGTTATTAGTATAGTTCCGATTATTTGAAAGCATTAAATGAATAGTAGGAAAGTTACATAGTTTACACCATGCGTGATTCTACAATCCCGTTTATAAATAGGTCTTTAATTGTGTTCCGTTCCGACCGGTCCCGGATTCGAATCGGGTGTGTGCATGGATAAATAATTAGTTTTGTTATTGTTGTGTTTGGCTGGCTTATGGGCTGAGTTTGGAATGTTTGTAGTACTACTTGCGGTTGATTACGGCTGCTGCATATTTAATGATTTAGTTTGAATGTAAAAGTATATGCAGAAAAAATGCATTTAATTTTAATTACTTATACATTTTTAATTTAAAAAGTAGGAACTGTTCATCAGTTGTCTGGTTTCCATAACACAAGCTAAGCAGAGCTTGGGATCAGTTGGCCGTGTGAATAATGATCCAGGATATTATTATTTAAATATCGAATCCGTATTCACCGCAGCTTTGAATGAATGGTATAGTCAGGGAACGACATTAAAAAAAACCGGCCAAGTGCGAGTCGCACTCGCAAACGGAGGGTTCCGTACAATATTATCTAACTCATTGTGCTATGAAAACAAAATACCAAAAAAAAGACGTTTGTTGCATGGGCGCCCCCTATAATTTTTAATATTATTCATTTTTATTATTTGTTTTTATAGCGGCAATAGATATACATATTCTCTGAGAATTTCAGCTGTCTACCCATTACCGTTCATGAGATACAGCCCGGCGACAGACGGACTGATAGACGGACGGACAGCGGAGTCTTAGTAATAGGGTCCCGTTTTACCCTTTGGGTATGGAACCCTAAAAACAGTACCTAAATCTATTAAAAAAAAACAAATGACACGACAGGTTTCAGAATAATTTAAACGAAGTATTTCACCAAATATAAACGGTCAATAAAGAAAGCAATTTCTCCAAAGTACACTTTACAGTTACTCCGCTCGAAATAGACGCGCCGCTATAGACGCGCTCGAAGGATAATTGGCGATTGCGACCTAACGAGCAAGAAACTGCAAAACCTGGATCATCGGCGTCAGGTTGCAAGTTTGACGGTATTCTACAGATTGTTCCACGGAGAATGCGATAAAGAACTCCATAATCTTGTCCCTCCATCCCCTTTCTTCTATCGGACCACTAGGCGTCGGGGGGGTCTTCACCGCTTCGTCGTCGACATCCCGTCTTGCCGTACCAAGCGTTTCGCTTCCTCTTACCTTATACGCACGGCTAAGTTGTGGAATGCTCTCCCAGACAACGTGTTTCCAAACAATTATAACATGGGTCTATTCAAGGCCAGAGTGAACAGGCATCTTATGGGTACGCGCGGTCCACCCTAGACTACATCTTCGCTTACCATCAGGCGGGATTGCGGTCAAGCGCAAGCCTATTAAATATAAAAAAAAAAAAAAAAAAAAAACTCCATTCAAGTCAATAATTCACAAGCGGCGGAACGCTATAACAAATTAAGCAGTGAACTAATTAAGAGCAAATAAACGACAGATTTCGGCGGCAAATCGTGCACTAAATTGGCCCCTCATTTCTCTGTATTAAAGCCGCCTGAAGCTTTCAGTTTCAAACACAGAACCGGCCGAGCGGACGTTTGCCGCCCGCCTGTTTACGTAAATAAACTACGACAATCCGGAAAAATATTAAAAAAGTTTTTTTGAATTTCGAATGCATCATACAGCCAGTTAAATATGACAGCTGTAAAGTTTCCCGCGATACGAGTAAAGTTTTCGAACTGTCATTATTCGATGTTTGAATTGTTGTGATTGTCTTTTTTTTTTAAAGTTTGACAGTGTTAAATTGTTTGGTTTTGTGTGGTCATATTTTGGATAATTTTTGTTGGTATATTGGTAAGATGTACGAGATAATAATTTTAAATACTACTACTTTGCCATTTGTCGGAATTTTATTGTTAAAGAGGGTGTTGCATCCGCTTACTCATTAATAACGATAAGAGATTAATAAATACATAGAGTTATATTTATATTAGTTTATAACCGCTTAACGTTTCGTCATCGTCATACCATAGATAAATCCTTATTATAAGTTGTAGTAAATGCGGCATAAATATTCATTTCACTACTTCAATTGCGCTCAATAGTTCAATTGCCTGTACGGAGCTTGCACTTTCGTTCTGATCTCATTTGCCGAGCGATTTGCATCTTTATTCCATTGATTTTTATTGACGTCATCCAATATACTGTTTGGCGACGTAAACTTTCGAATTGAAGTTCTAAATGATATGCATAAGAGTGGATTTGGCTTGTCTTAGTAATCAGCTGATTGGATTGGAACATTAATATGGTCCTTTTCATTGAACCTACAAGATTGATTGTTATTCGATTTTTGAAATTCGTTCTTTGAATTGAAATATTTGAAAATACATACTATCCATCCATACTAATCCATACTATCAATCCATACTAATCCATACTATCCATCCATACTAATACATACTATCCATCCATACTAATCCATACTATCAATCCATACTAATCCATACTATCCATCCATACTAATCCATACTATCCATCCATACTATCCATCCATATTAATCCATCCTATCAATATCAACAATATTATAAATGCCAATGTATCTAACTCTGTTTGTTACGCTTTCACGCAAAAATCGCAGAACCGATCGCGATCAAATTTGGCATGCAGATAGCCTATGGTATGGAGAAGGACATAGGCTACTTTTTCGGTCTTTTTTATCCCGGGAACGCAGGGGACAGATAATATATTATTGTTTTAAAATATTTGGTCATAACTCCAAAACAAAAGGTTTTACACAGGCCATTAGGCTCAATTTACAATGCCGCGAAACGAAAGCGAAGCGACTTTTTGCAACGAAGCATAATGAACTTTATGTCAATTGTGTAGCGTACAAACTAGATACGAGCCAAAAAAAGTCGCGCGTCTTCCGGCGAATTCGCACGCATTCCTCGCTCGAAGTTAGTTTGTATGTTATTCAATTAACATAAAGTTCATTATGCTTTGTTTTCGATTTTGCAATTGTCAAATTAATATCAATTGACAATCGGAAAATCAAGGATCGATTGAAAATTGTAATCGGGCGTGATTCTTTGAAGGCACGATCTATCGATCCCGAAACAGTATTGTGTCCTTGATACAATATAAACAGTTTATCTTAGTCGCGTGGCTCATTATTAATACATTTAGTTGAGTTTTATCACTACTACGTGATTGGCTGACACGCTGTCGCTAACTGCGCTTTACAACGTATATCTACTACGTAACTACGATATGTTACTGCCCGGCCCAATATATTATAATAGAGATATGCTACCCTCATACTAAGCTAGGGTCGCTCACTTCCCTCCAATATGGCGAGGAGGGCGATGGCTGCCACACGCGTCATACTTGTGAACAGGTGCTGCTTGTGGGGGTTGGTCTGCTTAAGTTTGCCATTTATTTATTTATTTACTTACTAAATATAGATTCAGCCTACTTTGTGGCACGCAATTATTGTCAGTGCGATTAGAATGTTAATATTATGTAATGAATCTAAGCTTGTTTTGAAAAGAGTAATTGCTGAGTTTATTGCCGGCTCTTCTTAGCAAATGCAACCTTCCGAACCGGTGTTAGAGTATTAGAGTCAGACTTTTCATAAGTGCCTGCGAAGGTCTATTTGAATAAATGATTTTGAAGCGGGGCGCCGCGTCGTTCAGTTATTGTTGCATTAGGTGAATGCGATAGATAATACGGAACGTATAGTACAGAAAGAGATAGCTATATGTAGCCGCTAAGCAAAATTACGACAATTGTCTGAATTTGTCTGCAACAATTAGCGTGCGTTAATGCGATATCTACCTCTTTTTATTATAATATCATTGGTCCGGCCCATATCTCTATGCAAAAAATCACATCGTTGCTCTGTTGCTGCATGTAAGAAGGACAAACCTTTCGATGTCATAATATTAAGTAGGATTATATACATTTTAGTTTTTTGTAGCCATAAAATCGCAGCAAACCATAGAGCGTCAGAAAATTATAGTGCAATGCATATAATTATGTGAATGTTACTTATACCAAAAAACCAATTTGGATTTTTTTTGTGTGTTTGTTCCGGCTAATCTCCGTAATAATAATATACTTATAAATAATATCCTTCCCTACTCTACCCTAATAGATTTTCTTTTTTCGACAACCTACTGACACTTTTACACTGTTTTGAACCAAAGAGATCGAATCACATACCTACTTCAGCTATGAAACAGACAAATTTCTGAACGCATCTATAAATATTTGACAACCAAATGGCATTTTTTTATTTCTAAAAAGACAAAAGTCTTCGAATGTTTCACAGCTAAGAACATTTTGTATTGGAAAATTAAATTGTCGTTTTTAGTATTTTCCGTCGCTTATTATTTATGTTTCTCACCTTTTAAACCTTCCCTGAACTTCCACAAATATTTCAAGATCAAAATTATCCAAATCGTTCCAGTCATTCTCGAGTTTTAGCGAGACTAACGAACATCGATTCATTTTTATATATATAGATTATGTTTCAATGTTTTCTTTGTCTATTGTCTATAAACGGCTGGACCGATTCTGACGGGACTTTTACTAGCAGCTACTTGCCTATTATTTTAGAAAAGGAATTATGGTCCCGCCCAAAAAAAATACAACCGCGGAGGTCAGCTGATACATAAGAATTAAGGTAATGCATAATGTTTTGACAAATATTTTAATAGAATGTTTGAGTACTTGAGTCTCCTACGACAGAGTTACCTGTGAAATCAATTATAATTTCGCAACGGTTATTAAAAACATAAAGGGACACCTTGGCACTGCTTTGTTGTGGTAACTAGTTGTTTTTCCTGTTACCATTGATTACATAATGCCTTGTTCTGAAATATGCAGATTTATGTCGAACCTCGTGACGGCAACATTGGCTCGGAAAACGTGAGGGAAACACGACATCTCTTGATATTACGTTTTCGGAGACCCGTCTTACACGAACTACATACCCGTGTTACATAGAATTCTTTTAGAAAACTAAAATAAAATGTGAATATACTTTTTGTTGGCCATGGGTTCTTGCCCCACGTAGATGGAGTATAACAACTTAACAAAATTATTTACAATCAATATAATAAATAAAAAAAACACGACTGTTCTACCAAAAAACAAACTAAAAAATATTGCTAATGTCACTCGAGATGATGTAAGGATTCGATACCCCATACATCCAAATCTGTTCGAGCATTTAAAAGTTACAGTGGAATTAACGACGGAACACCACCTGCGGCTAAAAGTCCTGTTCCATGACGAGTTGCAGTATCAATTGATACTACTACATATTTAAATATTATTTACGTACGTAGAACATCTTAAATGCTAATTAGTTGATAGTGGATAGTACGCGTGTTTCCGTCAATCCATACTCGTTGTGATCTCGACCTTCACTCCAAGTAAACAAGCTCGTAGTTACACCATAGAAATGTTAAATAAATGTCTAGAACTGTGATTTTATTGTCTTGTACATTCAGCGTTAAAAGCTCATCACATAAGTATCGTGCCACATTCCGCAATTTTCATACAAACTGTCAAGATATTGCAGGAGTTAGAACTTGCAGGATGACCGCACTTTCATTTTTTTTACAGAGAATGCATGATCAGGTTTTTAATTGGAGTAAGAGATAGTACTTGCTTGTCAGTTCCAGTTTAATTATTTCAAGACTGTAAATAGTTTATTGAGACATTGCGTGGTATGGACATGTTATGAAAGCCATGTGACTAAAAGAGTTATAAATATGAAAGTGGATGGATATACGGGAAGAGGAAGATCGAAAAAGAGATGGGTTGGATTGTGTGATGATATAGGTAAGAAAGGAGTTAATGCTGCTACGACGGATAGAAGAGACGAATAGAAGTGTACATATTTCGCCGGACCCAAATGATTGGGAACAGGGCAGGCAGATGATGATGATGAAATAGTTTATTGAGACACCGCTGTACACATTTCCATATTGACGGCGTTTTTTGCTCACAGTAATACCACATTAATAACTATGGCATAAATTATGTGCTGCTATTGATTTTGCACCTTATAGTATTTAATTATTGATTTTGATATGCTTTATGAAAAAGGTGAATCAAAGATTTATAACATGCTATATTTTTAGTTCTAGAAACACATATATAGCTATTAAATCACGGTCCTTCATCATATAAGCTCGCTGTCTTTGCAAGTATGACACTTCTATACATTTTCAATCAGATTTCTACGCAAAAGTGATACAGTTTGCGCGACCCTATAGATTTATAGATCTTCGCGTCTCAAAGCAATTTTACTTCGTCAACTTTTTTTGTTACTTTGTAGATTCTACGGGTGTTTGTTTTTATTGTCAATTTGACAATTACTACGAGCCTGAAATAAATTTGGTTTGTTTTCTTATTGTGTTTTGTTTGATTATTTTTATTGTTGTTTTGTCCGGAACGGACCTTGTTTTTTGTAGTTCTTATTACTCCAAATATCTGTCAAAGTTATTGAATGTCGTATGCGCCTTTTTTCCAATTAAACAAATAAGACGCTGATTTCCTACTCCCTACAGCAACAATATTAAACAGTTCAATTGATGTACCGTCAAATTATCATTACTCTTCATTTAACATTTACCAATTTTCAGCAGACCTTGTTCTTGAACCTTATGGACACTGACGCGACTAATAAAATGGCGTTTATAAATAATATTATGTAAAATGAAACACGTTGCGCTATTGAACAGGCTCGCTAACTATTTTATTGCTATAAAGTCACAAAGAGACGCTACATCTGGTTCTACGATGTTATTAATATATTTTGCGAATATCTTTGGAAAAAAATGCGATTGTTAATATACCTGCGTCAGTGTATAAAAGTTTGTTTCAAAGCAAATAGCTTTTAACAGCGGGGCGATTATGTAAGTTTGTTGCAATGAGTTTCAATCGATCGATTATGTAAATTTTTGAATTGAAACCGGTTCAATATAACTTTTTTACATTCTGGTAACTGAAAATGCAAACAGTGCTTCATTGGAAATGGAACTGTTTTCAATTTTGTAAATAACCAGGTTGTTTCAATATGAATATGATTGCAACAAAGTTACGTAATCCACGCTACCTTATTATAAACGCGACAGTTTTGTCTGTTTGTTATCTTTTCATTTTTTCTTTATGAAAGCGCGAAACAAAAATTACAGTATTCTAACTATCCCCGCCGTGGTTTTCCCCAAGGGAAAATGGAATACATGCATGGGGTTCTTCAATATACGTGTTAAGAGATTATTGCAGGGTTGGCAACGCGCATGTGGTAACCCTGGCGGACTGTATGCTTGTATGGTACCGTAGTAGTTAAAAAACAAACTTCAGTGTGGTATCAAGTCGGGTGCGTAAAATTACCTACCACAGTGGTATAGTTTATTTCAAGGAAAGATCGATCTCTTTTATACTAATTCGTTTAACAAGCATACGCTCTGTCTGATGGTAAGCGGTTACCGTAGCCCATGGAACAATTAACCTATAGAAGCGCAATTACGTTAATTTTGGTTGAAATAAATTCCGCCAATTTCCCACCGCCGACAATGCGCGCTGATTGGTTAAGACAAGGACACATGCACTCTAGGGCATGTAATATCGGAAGGTTTTTCAATTCCGATATTGATTTCCGATATTGGATCTCAATATCGGAATTCCGATATTAATATCGGAATTAGACATTTTTATTATAAATTGCACATATTCCTTATAAATTGCACAAATTCCTATATAAACTGCACTAATTATCTATCTATACTAATATTATAAAGTGGAAGAGTTTTTTTGTTTGATTAAACTGGCTAATCTTTGGAACTACCGGTCTGAATCGTTTTTTTTTTTTTTCACTTATAGGAAGCTACATCATCCCCGAGTATTATAGGCTACTTTTAATCCTGAGAAAGCGAGTGAAACCTCGGGGGTCAACTAGTTCGTTATAAATTTGGATTGAAAACTTCTTCTGCTCAGTCAAGCACTCTTGTCAGAGGGTCGTGGTTGCAATAGATAGGGTATATGGTGTGTACGGGCGGCGCAGAACCTCGGGTATACAATAAGTCTCGAAAGACGAATGCGCGAATCGTGAGGTCCCGTTTCCCGTACTTATGCTGTGCGCTGGATTGCCAAGGGCGAAGTGAAAAGCCGTATATGGTCGTTATTTATCTGTTATTTATTGAACTGGTTACTTAATCTATGACAATCTGTCTTAATGGATACTTCTTGATGTTCAACTGTGACAATCTGTCTTAATAAATACTTCTTCAAATTTGTTGTACATAGATGATTTTCTTATTCAAAATGTCGACAATTGGTGCCTGATGATACGCTGATACGTTTACTTTGCCGCTACTATGGCATCTGCCTTACTATATACCGATTTGGTATTTACTTAGCCGCTACTATGGCAATCTGCCTTACTATTAATACTTGGTAGAAGGCTAAACTTGGCATCTGCCTTACTAGTAGGTACTGTCCTGTTACTTTACTATGACATCTGTCTGACTACTACTCCTTGTAGTTGACTTGTTGCTGTACTGGAATCGAATGATCGGATGCCAAAAATGCTTCCCTTATATACAAATTTATCTAGAGAAAAAACATATCTTTTCCTTGTCTTTTCTAAGTGCATTTCGATGACCTCTCTGTCTAATTTATATCGCGGACCTTGTTGACAAAATTAAAATCTGCAAAGCGTCGTCCGCAGGTGTTCGCTACTTTTTCCGAGTTTCATAAGGGATAGTTCCATTGTTTGTTTACTTTCTTATTTGTATGAGATTATATTAATTAATGATTTATCTACTGTTTTTATCGAATTCTAATTAAATCAGTTTATCCTTATCAGGGTGTCATTCAGGGCTTTGAATGTGCTTATTAGCTAGAAGTTAGGTACTTAGTACGTGGTAAACAAATGTTTTGCACATATTAGTGCTTGTATCAAATTTCTTATTGTTTACATATTCTAACATGATTTCAATCGGTTATCTTTATTACAGGGTTGATTCCTAGATCAACTTAGGTACTAAACATAAGTACTAACTTACTTATTCTCAGATTACTACATGGTTTAGGGTTTTTACCCAATAACTCTAGATTTTTATCTAGGTTATGACAATTTAGGTCCTGACCTAGGTTCGATTAGGGTTCAAATGTTCTTTATTTATTATAATATCTTAACTATGGGTAATAATTTAACGCTCGGGAATAAATCTTTAATTTTCCTTATTAGCTAACTTAAAATATCGTAAATAACATAATATTCGTAAGTGTCCCGAACATTTCTCCCGCCGTTCTTCGACTACTGTGTCGATGAAGACTTTTCCGGTTGAGGGACCACTGGCTCGGTGGGCAGGATGATCAGCTTCTTGGTGGGACGCCGTAGTGTTCCGCTTCTGGTGCGCACGTCGACAGCTCGCACGATGCCATCAGTTCCGGGGTAGACTGCTTCTACGATCCCTCGTGGCCAGGTATTGTGAGGCAGGTGGTCGTCGGCGACTAATACAACGTCTCCAGTCTTGATCTTTGAACCCTTTCCGTGTGGCTCCCGCCGGTATTGTAAGTCGGGGAGATATTCTTTCATCCATCTTGCCCAAAATCGGTCAGCAAGATGTTGTGAAGCTCGCCAATGTGTTCTGCCGATGAGATCCTTTTCATCAAAGGTGCCTGGTACCGGAACTCGCGCTGACCCGCCAAGAAGAAAGTGGTTGGGGGTCAGCGTTTCTTCATCCTCAGGATCTGTAGACACGTGCGTGAGGGGACGACTGTTGACAGTTTCTTCTTATGCGGCATGGCAGGCATCGGTGGACCATCATCTTTGTGACTGGACGCAGGCGCAGAATCAAAGAAGTGTTGGCGGCATTAGTTTATTGTTGCCTCTACGCCGGCGTGCAGCAGCTGTCTGTGGGTGTATTCAATCCACAGCTTGGCAGTCTCCGCTTGTGTCCGCTTGGTTTCCGCTTTTTCTTGTTTCGTTTCCAATCAGGATCTGCCTCTTTGTTCTTCAGCGTGCGTTTGTAACGTGCTCGCTGTTTAGTTCGTCTGCACAGGTGGATGAACTGTAAGACTCTGGCTGTAGCGCGGAGATAATGTTCCCACTTGGAGAAACGGGCGCCGTCAGGAACGGCGTGGCTCAGCTTCGGTTTCTCGCGCTTCTCGATGATGTTGAGAGTCTTCTCTTCACCCGTCAGTTCCTTCTGTTTAGGTATCTCTGTTGGCCAGGTACTCGGGTCGTCCATTAGGACTTCTGGTACGTCGCGATTTGCAGCATCAGCGACGTTGAGTTTCGTGAGTACTTCTGGCAGCGACTGCAGCAAATCAGGATCCGTCAGAGGGGTGTCGTTATGTGAGACTCCCTTCGTTGTTGCTGCAGCATCGTGGACTATTCTGATGTTCCCCGGCGTTATCGGATTCATCATGACGAAACGAGGTAGGTAACATGTTTTCCTTTCTATCTTCGCCGTTGGAGCCGGTTCAGCGTAGTCCTTTTCAATCAGAGCTGTCATCTGTTTTTCATCTTTTTCTTTCAGCTCTGGATGTCTGTCGATCTTCTTTTCTGTGGTGATAAGCGTCATCGCGTTATCGTAGTTGCATGGCATCGCGATGTTGTCATTCTTCCATAGGAGCGCCGTCTGGTACTGTCCGTCTTCTGTTCTGGTTGTGCACTCATCGAGTATTTTGAGTGCACGTTGTTCCGGATCAGTCTGTGGCTTTTTCGGTGTGATCTTCAACGCCTCGATCGCAAAGTGATGTTTCAACTGTTCACCCATGTTCTCTTCCATCGTGAAGTAATGAACGAAGTCGATGCGTTTTCTCAGCGACTTTGTGTGCGCGCCATGGAGAACCCAGCCAAGTGGAGTGTGTGATGCGATTGGCTGGTTCTTCTTTCCTTTTCTGACTTCTGAAGCTAGTAGCAGGTTCCAATTGTCTTGACCGATGAGTATCTTGGGCTTGGCTTCAATGAATTTCAAAGCTTCTTGTATATCGATCAGATGTTGGCAGTCATTCAGGTCTTCGTCGGTGACTGTCTGTGTTGATAGCTTCAGGTTGTTAATGGTGCGCGCGTAGATCTTGTGCTGCTGGGTTGCACCCTTGATGATGATGGCGATGCGTTGAGATCCTGAAGCAGGTACTTCTGCTCCTCCTATGGCTTCGATGTACATTTGCTGGCAGGGTCCATAGGCTCCGACTGTGTTTGCTAAGTCGGTGTCAATCAAAGTTACCGTTGACCCGTCGTCCAGCAATGCGTGTGTGTTGACTTCTCCCGCCGGTCCGGAAATCTGTACAGGTAGTACTTTCAAGTACGTCTGGGATTGTACAGGCAGCCAAGTTGAAGTGACTATTTCCTTTTCATTCTTGTCACTCTTTTCCTTTTGTCTCTCGTAGTGAAGTAAGTGGTGATGGCGATATGGGCATCCGTTGACGCTGCATATGGGTGGCTTGCAGTTGTGCGTTCTGTTTCTGTAGCGTAGACATCGAAAGCAGAGGCGGTGTTTCTTTGCAAGATCCCATCTTGTATTGATGTCAGCATCGCGGAACTTCTCGCAGTCTGGCGGCGAATGTCCCTCTCGTTCACATATACTGCATCTGTATGGCCTCTTATCAACGTTCGCACTGGCGTTCAGCGTACGTTGATTGCACTTGAATGGAGTGCGCGCGGCTGGGCCTGCATGTGAAGTCGAGGTTATGTCTTCTACTTGAGCGTAGGGTGCCCATAGTTCCACTTCTCTCTCGAGGAAGCGAGTGAGCTTGAGCAGGTCGGCTTCCTCTTTGGGCTGTATGGCGGAGAAATCGAACCATCGATATCGAAGTGTCGGTGTTAGCTTATCAATGGTGATCTTCGTCAGCTCTGGATTGTAGAGATATGCAGTCTTGTCCAGAGCACGAAGAGTTGCCACTATGTTCGTGACCTTGCTTGACAGGATGCAGAGGTCCTTTGATGAATCGGTAAACCGTGGCAGGTTCCGAAGGCGTTCCATCTCAGCGAGGGCGATTGAGTCCGGTCTTCCAAAGCGGGACTCCAGTGTCTTCAGTACTTCATTGGGATTGGCGCTGTTGATGAGCAGGCTCTCGACGGCTTCCCTTGCTCGTCCTTTGAGTGCACGTCGAAGTCTGGTCATGTTCTCTGTATCCGAGAAGTCAGCTGCGGATTCGAAATAAGCTGTTCGGAATGATAGCCAATCTTGGTGTGCCCCGGTGAAAGCAGGTAGTTCAAATCTGTAACGCGACGGCATTGGGCGTTGACCTGCTTTCACGGCAATAGTGATCGCTGAAGCTAGCTCGCTGAAATCAATTCTTTGTTGCGCAGAGTACGGGGTGATGGCAGCTTCTGTTCCCGTCGGTTTCTGTGCTTCTGGTCTCTGAGGGATTCCTTGATTACCCTGTACAGAGTGCTGAGGGATTCCTCTATTACCCTCATCGATGTCTAACGATGTTGACTGCTGTTGAGTCATCTGTGTCTTCGAGGTGGCGCCCGGGTGCACGACTGGATGCGTAGCAGTGGATGGATATTGTTCCGCGACAGGTGCGGCGTTTCTATTCGGTTCCATCTCTCGGGGCTCTGGCTGTTGATGAGGTACATTCGAAATTGCAAGTAGGCGCTGACTCTTGTCTAGCCATGTGTCCACCCTCCTGGCAGTGGATTTGATGGACACGGATCCTACGTCGTCATCTTCGGATTCTATTTGTTCTATGACGGCGAGGCGAGCTATTGCTAGTTCAAGTTTCAGTCTTGCTATCTCTTCTTTGGCCAGAGCGATGCGGCGCGCTCGTTGACTTTTCGTTGACTTAGTGTTCCTGATGGTGCTGCTTGCGGTTCGGTCATCAGGAGCTTGTTCTTGATTGATTCCAGTTTCTTCGGTAGCAGTAGTTGTCGTTAACCCTGAGGTTAGGGTGGCTTCTGTAGCAGTGACATAACGGCTCGATGATGGTGCGGCAGTAGGGGCAGTACTGCTCGTTGAGGCGGCAGTAGGTGCGGCTCCGCTTATTGTAGCTGCAGCAGTAGCGGCAGCTGTGGCGGGCTCTTGTACAGGTGCAGGCTGTGTTTCGCTATTGCGACTCTCCGATCCTCCTTTAGCGCTGGTGGATCTGGTGCCGACCATGGCTGCGGCTGTTCAGAATCTTGGATGATCCGGCTCGAAGGACCAAATGTACGGGCGGCGCAGAACCTCGGGTATACAATAAGTCTCGAAAGACGAATGCGCGAATCGTGAGGTCCCGTTTCCCGTACTTATGCTGTGCGCTGGATTGCCAAGGGCGAAGTGAAAAGCCGTATATGGTCGTTATTTATCTGTTATTTATTGAACTGGTTACTTAATCTATGACAATCTGTCTTAATGGATACTTCTTGATGTTCAACTGTGACAATCTGTCTTAATAAATACTTCTTCAAATTTGTTGTACATAGATGATTTTCTTATTCAAAATGTCGACAATTGGTGCCTGATGATACGCTGATACGTTTACTTTGCCGCTACTATGGCATCTGCCTTACTATATACCGATTTGGTATTTACTTAGCCGCTACTATGGCAATCTGCCTTACTATTAATACTTGGTAGAAGGCTAAACTTGGCATCTGCCTTACTAGTAGGTACTGTCCTGTTACTTTACTATGACATCTGTCTGACTACTACTCCTTGTAGTTGACTTGTTGCTGTACTGGAATCGAATGATCGGATGCCAAAAATGCTTCCCTTATATACAAATTTATCTAGAGAAAAAACATATCTTTTCCTTGTCTTTTCTAAGTGCATTTCGATGACCTCTCTGTCTAATTTATATCGCGGACCTTGTTGACAAAATTAAAATCTGCAAAGCGTCGTCCGCAGGTGTTCGCTACTTTTTCCGAGTTTCATAAGGGATAGTTCCATTGTTTGTTTACTTTCTTATTTGTATGAGATTATATTAATTAATGATTTATCTACTGTTTTTATCGAATTCTAATTAAATCAGTTTATCCTTATCAGGGTGTCATTCAGGGCTTTGAATGTGCTTATTAGCTAGAAGTTAGGTACTTAGTACGTGGTAAACAAATGTTTTGCACATATTAGTGCTTGTATCAAATTTCTTATTGTTTACATATTCTAACATGATTTCAATCGGTTATCTTTATTACAGGGTTGATTCCTAGATCAACTTAGGTACTAAACATAAGTACTAACTTACTTATTCTCAGATTACTACATGGTTTAGGGTTTTTACCCAATAACTCTAGATTTTTATCTAGGTTATGACAATTTAGGTCCTGACCTAGGTTCGATTAGGGTTCAAATGTTCTTTATTTATTATAATATCTTAACTATGGGTAATAATTTAACGCTCGGGAATAAATCTTTAATTTTCCTTATTAGCTAACTTAAAATATCGTAAATAACATAATATTCGTAAGTGTCCCGAACATGGTGGGTCTTCAACGCCAATGTTCTCCTTGACTAGGGTTACAGCTTTCGCAATGCTTTTCCATTTTTTTGCGGATCGTAGCATTGCGAGTACACCCTCCCACTCTGGACAACAAGTCTCTTCATCGAGTGTACGTTTCTGCATATGTAACCAAAGAACTTGAGAATTTGAAGCTGCACAGTCGACGAAAGCCTATCTGTTATTCAAATCTCCTTCAGGATCGCGTTATTGGTTACAATAATCTAGTAACTACTTACCCACGTATAAGCTAATAGAAAGCTGTTGTCAGATCCTCACAGCTGGATAAATGAGCCCTAAACCATATCTTGTTACGGAGGCGGAGTGGCAATGGAGGACACGACCCTTTTGACATTGAATATGTCTCGGTATTTGAGTTGTTAGGTTTTATGTCAGTCTTCAGACGAATAGTCTTGATAGTTTTGTATAGGGCATTTTTTTAGGATGAATATTATTTTTTGGATATTATTTGCGGTGATATCTGATTCAAATTTTAGCAGAGCTTGTATTATGGAAACCAGTTAACTAGATTGTGATATCATAATATTAGGTGGATGTTTTTTTAAACCCATCTGCGGTTATCATATAAATTGGGAAAAAAAAGCTGTAATATTAAAAGATCTTAAACAAAAAAAAAACCTTGCTGAGTTTCTTGCCGGGTCTTGAGTCTTCTCAGTTTAAGTGTATTCCGAACCGGTGGTAAATTCAACTGTATGTACCAATGTAACGTTCATAAGTGCCTTACTAGGGCCTAAACTGAGTAAAAGTCTTTTTTATTTTGATTGATTTTCAATATGGGACCAACTCTGAAAGCACGAAAAACATATCTATACTAATACAATAAAGCGGAAGAGGTTTTTTGTTTGTTTAAACGGGCTTATCTCTGGAACTACCAATCGGATACGAAAAATTCTATCACTAATAGGAAGCTATATTATCCCCGAGTATTATAGGCTAAAGTAAATAAGTGAAACCGCGGCGGACAGCTAGTTTTTGTATACAAATTGAACAATGTATCAACATTGCGTCCGGTTCATAATGATGTGTAGCGATTACCGCAGCCTATTTTACGTTTGCAATCAGGGGAATCGCTGCTGACCCTGTTAAAATCTCTTCACAGTCTTGAAAAACACCATGCTGTACTCCCATGAATATTTTCTTAACATCTACGAGTACTTACATCGTTATATCGTGAGATAGCGCTCAAAGTCGAAGCAAAAATAATAGTAAAAAAAACAGATTTATTTACATAATACGTTCAATCACTTTACTATAATAATATTGTATACAAAGGGCGCGTGGGTAAAGCTGGGTCGAAGATATAAGCGGGCGCGGCCCAAGGGCGAAGGCCGTGTAGATGGATGCGTCGCTTCGCTTAGGGGAAGTCGTGTGTGGCCGTTAGATATGCAAATTACGATTGATTGACCAGAAACGCTCTTGTCTCGGTAAAATTTTAAGTGACGAGTAGAATTTTTTGTTTGACTTTAAAGTGCAGCTGTAATGATATAATGCAGGTCTTTTAAAAATCTGTTGTAGACATTCCTATACCATTCAGCAGATTGCAATGAAACTTTATTGAGTTGCGTGTCGGCCAGGGATGGTTTTTGAAATAGAAAAAATAGGCGTTAGGAAGCATGCTGCGTATTAGCTAGTAGAAAAAAAAATGGCTTAGTCACCATTCATTAGTCAAGCCGTTCTCAATACGACCACTAAATTAATGGGTTCACGTTGGAAACGAATCAACTTACTTAAGCATTGTCTATGTAAATCGAACCATAAGCAAGCTGCTTATAGATTCGTTATTTCGCACTTGTGTATTTGTTATTATGAAACGTTTTTATCATTAAAAGCCACTTGAAAATTTTTAGAATACAAAAATTACATTTTATTAATAAAATTGGCCTGTACCCAAACAACGGTACCATGTATTGTAGTTAAAAATACTAGCAACTAATTATCAAGTGCAAAACTCACATTTTCATACGCGTTACGTAATCGCTTAATCTTATGTTGGCACGTTTAGTTCCTCATTACTCGCGGGTGTCATGGCCGCAGCTACTTCGCGGTGCTTCGTGCCTGTTTGCTTGTGACGTCATTAAGGGAAGCCAAGCCTCTTCCATATATTTAGATTTGTTGTATTATGTGTTACTTAAGTAGAATGTAGTGTGAGACGCAAAATTATAAATTGCTGTGATACTTTGCGAATTTAATCATTATTTTAATATAAAAATCTTGTGTCTTATAAAAAAAAATCTTGTGTCTATAATTCAGTCGCATTAGATTTTATATGAGACCGTACATATTACCATATGAGAAGATACGGTACCCAGTCTTCAGTGCGTGGGGCTACAAAACTACGTCTAGCTGACCTTATATTACTAACTTATAAGCTTAGATTCAAACAAAAAAAGACGATGATACGGCACACACAGCCCTTGATAAAAAATAGTTCGTAACTAGGCCTGGCAGACATCTACACGAGACGGCGGCTCTTTCCATAGTACGTCAGCAATACGTAGTTTTGCTGTCCCAACCACAGCGATGAGGTACCGTGTCCTTCCCCTTTTTGTTTTAATCTGAGCTTGAAGGTCGTTTTTCGAACATGGTAACGTAATCTTCAACTTTCATGAGTCCTTCGACTAAATCGACGACTTTAACTTGGTACCATGCTGTGAGAGTACAGAACTTCTGCAAAATGATACGTACCCTAACATTTTCAATTCATACTTTAGATGATACTCGAATGAGCGTTTCTTCATTGGGCGACACGACACGACACCGCACGGCAACGGCATGCGGCAGCCGTCCACGACATCAGTGGATGCATATTTCTATGAGATTGTACTGCACGCTGTCTCACTGGACCTGCACCACTATGTCGTGAACGGCTGCCGTTGCCGTGCGGTGTCGTGTCGTGTCGCCCAATGAACAAACGCTCATTATCAGGCAGGATGCGATAGCTGCATCCACAATGATAACTGTCCATTTTAGCACATTTCACTCACATAATTTAACTGATATTGGAAACATGCAAAATTGTATGTTGGGTAGCTTCAGGCTTGCAATCTCACCATGGTAAGTGATGATGTGGCCGAAGGTGTAATACACACCGCTAGATGCTTGGCGATTTTTACCCAATCGCCTTACAAAAACCATTTCAATTTCCTATGAGCTGAAATTACTTTTCTTGGACCGCTTCGTTAGGGTTGATATCTTTAACTGCACTTTAGGCTGGGTGTAGTCAGTCCTGGAGCTATTTTTAACAGCCATTAATAAGCCTTTTGGCTTCGTCGTTATTGGTATTTGGATGAAATTTAGCACATAGACAGATCATACTCTGGAATCGGGGTTGCGGGTTAAACTAGGTGTAAATATAGTGTTATTAATAGTTTAATAATCCATAATTAAAATCATCGACTTAATTTTGTAGTCCTATCAATCCATCAATCAATAATTGTATAAACCGATTGTACTATTTTAAGCGTATCGGTATTCTATCTTCTCTATTCTTCTCAGAAACGGAACTCGATAACGACTTCCTACCTTTTCCATGTACCTAGGGAAACGGCTCGTAAAATCACGTCTCATGTGTTTGTAATCAAGTCTGTAAGTCCAAGGTCGTATGTAGTATCTTTTAGACCAATTTTATTGGGTAGTTAAGATTAGCGAAAAGTTTTCACCATAGATATACCAACGTAGATAGGCTGTGGGACAACTAAAGCGAGACCAATAAATACATCAGTATGCGAGTAATTTTACAATTATGTGAGTCTTTATTTCTTATTTGATTTATATCTACACAAGTAGACATAAATAAATACGACAAAAGACTTTTATAGAGTTATTTACCACTTATTTTTTTCAAAGATTTTCCAAAAATTCAGCGCAATTATGACGACGGTCTCACTTATATCTCTTACTAACATACGTGTAGATTATGCTCTTTCCCTTTTGCATAGCCAATCTAAGGGTAATTTATTATAAAATCTATGGTTTTCACAGTTTTTAAATATATTCTAGTTTTATCGGAGCCTTCCCTGATAATGAGGACCAAAACCTCAGCAGTGCAGTGTGGATAGGAGACTAACTTTGAATATTATTCCGTCTGCATGCAGGTTTACTATCGATGCCGTTGACCGAAAAAAACTACTGCTGAATCAGACCTTTCCCTCATCGAGATCTTGCCAATGTTCTAACCAATTCATTATGTATTAAATACTAGAGAGCTTATACAATTACTACTTTATTACACTCCGCTTTCATGATAAATGTGCCATACCATGTGTATCAAAGAAGTCTTTGAGTAGCAGCGCAAATTACATTCTTCCCATCCACATGGCTTTGTGACAAAAATGTTCTTAACTTGCAAGACGGAGCGTTTCTACTTGTTGCCACAGTATACACGTTAACAAATCAGTAACTCATCTTTCTTTTCTTATGCGTGTAATGTGATTGCGATGCGTTTCCTCTTGCTGGACTCTATCTTCAAGCGTTGGAGAATTCTTGCTCAGTATCTAAATTTCCTCCTCCTCGCTTCGTGTGTCCTCATGTCTGAGGTCGTCGTGACTCTCCCGTGACCTCATTTCATCAAGGATAATGTCGCGTCAGTTTCGTCCGTCCTTGGTATGTGCGGATCTGGTTCACCATCAGCTAGACGTTGTCTATGCTACGTTGCTAGGATATGTGACCAAAGAACGTCAAGACTTTGTAGACAGTAGTTTCAAACTGTAGAATCAACATTTGTCCTACCTTATTTGTCTAGTAGTAGTCCAGACGTGAACACTTTGTTAGATATTTGATTCATTGTTTAGGTCCCACGTTGGGCGCCAATGATTTAATTACTAAATAACTAGTGAACGTGTGAACAGGTGTTGCTTGTGGGGGCTGGTCTGCTTAAGTTTGCCATTCATTTATTTACTTATTAAATATAGATTCTGTCTACTTTGTAGTTTTGCCGCCGCGCCGGGGCACGCAATTGTTGTCAGTGCGATTAGAATGTAAATATTATGTAATGAATCTAAGCTTGTTTTGAAAAGAGTAATTGCTGAGTTTATTGTCAGCTCTTCTCAGCAAATGCAACCTTCCGAACCGGTATTAGAGTATTAGGGTAAAACTTTTCATAAGTGCCTGCGAAGGTCTATTTGAATAAATGATTTTGAATTTTGACTAAAATGAACGGTTGATCTACTTCCAGCTACATATATACTATGCCCTGTCGCTTGACAACACGTTGGCACAAAGCTTGTCTCGTAATTGCAATTCGCGGCGGCATGCCACTTGTGATGCGAGCCGCGGTCAAGGGCGAGTCTAATTGCCATCCCTACCCTATTCAGAGACGTGACCGCTCTGTTAGTTGCTTTGCGTTTGATGTGAGTCGTGACGGTCCCACGTTGGGCGCCAATAATTTAAACTTTGCAATTTGAAATGGTAACTAGAAACTTATTTTTATAAATTATTTTCTTTTAATTTTGTATTAAAATACTGTTTAAATGGCCTCGCATTATAAGAGTACTTAATTGCCGTCTCTGAGTTCGGCCGTAAACTTTTGTAATAAATAAACTGAAATAATAGTTTATATGTTCATTTTAGGAATCACTAAGCATTATGCGCGATCATTCATCCGATTTCATACCGCTAACCTTTCATGCAATTCACGAGTTACTTACCTTATATTCAAGGTTCAAGTTCACTCATTCATCCTCTAAAGCATAGATACACCCACGCCCTATTCGTTTATGTATTCAGTTTTTTTTGCTCTATGATTGATACATATTTATGTAACCGTTAACGGATCGATGGTGAAATGATATTCATGAAAGATACCTCCTGAATTATTTATCTTGGGTACATCGATGTTGTAGATATGCCATTTCATGCTCATGGTCCAAAAGTTTTCGACATTTGGGCCTTGATTTGCCAGGCAACTTTGGCCTAGGCGCGATATTTATTTTGTATTTTTTAATTACGTTACTCACTTCTTACCGTTTCTTCTCAGTTAAATAACCTTTATTAGGGACCTGAAGCGAATTGAAAGATAACTAGTCTTCTTCTAACTATGAGAACTTGGTTCTTGTACCTTCAGATTTTTTGTGAGTTTCTTTTGACTTCGCAAGACAAGACGCCGGGAAAAGTTTCACCCATACGTTGTTGACATACCGAAATTACGGACACAGCGTTTTGCATCCTCATTTATAATGCGGACAGCAAGGGAGTGGAACTTGCTTTGACTTTCAAGGTCAGAGTGAATAGGTTCCTTCTGGGTAAGCGTGTTCCATCTTCGGCTTCGTCTTAGTCCCTTATGGGCGGGTCAGTGACCAAACGAAAGCCCATTTAATTGAAAAAAATAAATAAAAAACCCATCTTTTAAAAAATTATGCTTATTATAAAATTATATCGACACATATTTTGAGTAGCTCATACGAGTCTCTACGTCCTTTACCTTCACAAATTACCCAAAAAACCTTTCATACATAATGAAGAGTGATAAATCAAATCACCCCTGTAGCTATCGGACCCTGTTCCCGCCACTCACGAGGAATCTAATTAAGATATGGCAGATAGTTCCCTCGTTTAAAGGGTAGGAGGTTTTTCCAATAATTAGTATCAGGAAGGATGATATCGCACGAGTGAAATTTGAGATAATGCCAGTCTAACCCAGATAACAGTGATAGTGGGGAATTATATGGAATTAAACCAAGATAATGGTAAAAGTTTAGTAATTATTCGTTTGCGTATTATTATTTGAAAGTAAGCGTTCCTGTAACATTAAGAGGAAACGCTGGTGGCGTTTGTTCCATACAAACGTAATCCTCAGTTTCCTCTCTGGATAATGACACTAGAGCTATGATTATTTTACTATGCAATCTGTAGGTACCACTGTATGTCTCTCGGTTGTGTTTTTCTCCATAAATTAATGATTATAAGAATTAGGAGCCTTCTGAAATGACAAAAACTGACCATTTTTACTGCCCTTATCAGACGTCCAGCAAACAAATTTGACGAATATAAAAAATAAAAGGAAAACCGACAGACATAGCCAAAGCCCTTCTTATTATATTCTTGAAAAAATCAAATAAAACGATCCAGTATTGGAGGAGGAAACTCGGGATTACGAAATAGCGATTTCGTCTATTTTAAATAGGTATAATCGATCCAAGCTGTTGTTGTCTCTATCGTCCCTCATACATTTATATCCCAGCAACAGCGCGACAGCAATAGATTTGTTATATACCTATTTTTCAAATTTCATGCAGCCATCCTTTCCTCTTAATGCTATTCCGATGAACCTTTGTGAGTTATTGTGCGCAGACCAGGAGAGGTTCCTTACATTAAAAAAATAGGCGTTACATAGCACGCCTGGCACACAGACTACGGAGGACATATTCTCGCTATCAAAAAACTGTGTCTATGGAGTCGACCACCTTTCACGCACACCTTAGTTGGCTATTCCGCGGGAAACTAGACTCTGTCGCCGTTTACACAGAGTCGATTACTCGCGCTCAACTAATGTGTAAATGTGTGCGTGCCGGCTACAGCGTGGTGGCCGACTTGAGTGACACAGTTTTGTCAGCGAGAATATATCCGACTTTTTTAACATCCTTGGCCTGGCAATAGCTTTTGGTTGGTAGGTAGAGTACGGCTACGATACGGCCCGATGAACGCTTGCAACTCACGCGTTAGCGTTACCGACCCTTCCCCCCTTCCCAATGAGCTCTGTGACCTTACTCACGCGCAGGAACACAACATAGTTATTTGGCTGCGGTAATCTGTAAGGTGGAGTTACTCGTACTTCCCCAGTCGTGCTGCTCTTTGTACGAATAAACGCTATGTTCTGCCTCTCTCAGTAATACAATCTTTACCTTGGGTATCTTTCCAGCCTCAAGTGGAATGTCTTCCGGCTACATTTGAGTCAATTCCCATTTTAAGGGCTACTTACAGTGATGAGTGATGTTATTGCATCAAACCTTTTCTGCTTTTTGTCGAACTCTTAAAAGATGTGTATGTTGCCCGCTTTGCTGCTAACAATATAACAATCTCCTGCATTTGATATCAAAAGCATTCTTCCACAGTGTCCCGCAGCGCGCTACCATGTTTCCGCATGTTTTCCATCCACTGTCCAATTTGTATTCATACAAGTCAGTTACGATGTTCACATTATTTTACGAGCATTCGACTTTTTTATATCCCCTTTTATTGTAGTGACGTCACAGGAATCAGCTATTGACTTGCTTAGTACAAACAACCGTCAGTCGGGCCAGCTGGTTTGCTGGTCTGTGGAATTGATGATGACGGGATTTGGTTTGTTTAACAATTAACATACGAATGTATAGGAAAATGCTCTACGCAGATGGGTCGGAAAGCAGCAACTGACGTTTCTTTGTTCAGAAATTATCATGTATTATTGTGTCTCTGAGATGGTAACAAAGCTCACTAAAATATATCTTCCTATCTTTGGGGATACATCCTCCTTCTTCAACCATAGAGATTAATTTGAATGGTCGCTTTTACCAAATGGAAAATTGAACACAATTCGTAGCACCCTGCTAACAAGGCGCCAGCGACTACCTGTGTTAGGTACATCCTTGAATGCCAAGTACTTCTAGGCTTTGTGTCATTACCAACTTCTTTATAATCACTGGGTGAAATTGTGGATAAACAGCGTCTACATGGCGTAAAACTCCGCAGTGTTTTTCGCAGTGGACATCCCTATTAGCCGCCTGGGCGAAGCGAAGACAGGGTTGTGTTTTTAGTCAGTAGATTCGTTTTTCGCAGTAAATGTTCTCCCAGTAAGACAGTATAAACAAAATATTGACTATGATTACACTTATTTCCCTGAGCATGTCAATAAATTTTTGCCGAAACACTTTTAAAATAAATCACTCTTTAATTACCATTTTCTCTTGTAATGGAATCGTCCCTGATCCATTCGACCACTTACCAGCAAATTTCCTACGCGATCGGAATTTGTCTCATTAAATAAGATCAGTTGGTAAGTAAAGTTGGTCGGAATTAATATTATTATGATAGCATTCCAATGAGCCGTATTAAATGATATGTCGCTGGTATGGACAGCTAGGTTACGTGGACTGACAAGCTTGAAAATGGCTATGATATTATTATGTATATTTGGTAAAATTTTCTCGTTGATTTTCGTACATAATATTGGAGATTTATAGCCACCAAGGAATGATTTATATTCTACATCACAATACGAACTAAATCGTGTTTGACATCTTGGTCATAAGTTACTAGAAGTTATCTAAAATATTAGTTGACATTTATATCGTTTAATAAAAATCAACCTGCCTAAAATTTTACGTTGGAGTGGGTTTCGCAGGGAATTCATAAATCACATTCCATGCGGGATAGACAAGTCTTTATTTATATAGATTTACATACAAAAACATATGAAAATTGATTCCATTTTATTACGACCGATACATTAATATTAAAACCGTTTTTACGACATAAAAACCAGACGTGTTGTTCATATGTCTGTCCGACAAGTGAACCGTTCGACATTCCTCAACTATGAAGAACACGCTATAACTAGACTGGAGTTGGCTAGCAAGTCATAAAACAAAAACGGCTGGCATACGACGAATCACTAGCAGTCTGTAGTCACCGCAAAGTAGGATAGTTGGTGGACACCGATGCGGCGTTTTGATGAGAGAAATACTTAATTTTGTATGATATCAGCAAACCAGAGGATGACTTTACTGGCCTCGTTGTTTTCAGACTTTTGTATTTTAGATGACGTACAAACTAGATGGCAAGATTGAATAGGGTTTACTGGGTAAGCGCGCTTCATCCTCGGCCTATCATAAGGGAATCGATACGCAAATAATAATAATATATTCCAAATACACATAACTTACAGACTACAATCGTAGAAAAACTAACTAAATACATCGAACTGAAAGATGAAATAATCCGACTTTGGCACCTGCAAAAAGTTACAATAGTACCGATTGTATTGTCTACTACAGGAGTAATACCAAAGCAACTTCACCAGTCCCTTAAGTCCCTTAACTTACCAACAAATACCTACCATCTGCTGCAGAAGGCAGTGATACTAAACACATGCAGGCTAGTGAGAAAGTTCCTGCAATGTGATACAGAAAACCCACATCAAAATACAAACACGCTATCATCTTCCATTCAATCTGCTGCGCGTGACCGCACTACTGTTAACTTCCTCAACACTTAACCCAACTGATAAGCACTTGGCTTAGGCCCGTGCCATCAGGACATCCCGGCCAGCCGGAGAAAAAAATATATATACTAAAAATAATAATAATAATAAAATTCTTTATTTGCAGGTAGAGGTACCCATAATGGTGCTTACATACTTAAAAGTAGTAAATGTAAAATTAAAGCTAAAACACAATACACAATAGTGTTGAGGTCAATAGACATGTATAAATAAAACAGTAGTTAACTAAATAAGAGAAATAAACGCACAAGACGCCGGGAAAATTTTCACCCGTACGTTGTAGACATACCGAATATACGGACAGCGTTTTGCATCCTCATTTATAATGCGGACAGCAAGGGAGTGGAACTTGCTACCGGCGTCTGTGTTTCCTGACTCATATAACCTAGGGTCTTTAAAGGCCAGAGTGAATAGGTTCCTTCTGGGTAAGCGTGTTCCATCTTAGGCTTCGTCTTCGTCCCTTATGGGCGGGTCAGAGGACAAACGCAAGCCCATTTAATAAAAAAAAATGTAAGCCCATTGTGATTTTTTTTATACGCCCCATAACATTTATTTTAACTTGTGTCATTCACAGATCATCGTCGCTAATACTAGTAATTAACAAGCTAAAAGTGTAACAATATTCTAGCAGCTACGTTCAAATAAACGAGCACCCATTGTGCAACAAGCTTGCATAAGTCATAAGTTAGTCTTGCGCAGGAGTGCCGCAGAAATGTTCACGGAAGTTTGCAAATAGAATGCGGTGCGCGCGCGTCGCCGCTCTACAGCGGCTTTGTAGGTCCTTATGGTTTGTGGGCGAGGATATTTCAGAGTATGAATCAGCTGTCATCAGCTTTTTTTGTTTTACTCATCAACTTCTAGCCATTCGTCTTATTTCGTGATGTTGAAAGATTTATTTTGGAATAGTGTTACAAAAATGTGTTAGCAGTTAGTTGGCAGCACAGATATCGATGTTGGCAGTTCAATAAATTGCATCGAAGTTACAATAATCTGCATGAAAGGACATTCGATTATTGTATTTAAGGGCAGGCACATTTTTTACATTATAAGGTTTAAAGTTTAGCCGATGACGAGGCCGTGGATAGAGCACGCCGGTCGCGGCATCTTTATTTGGAACGACCTTTTTCTCTTTACTTTGAACATTCTTATGTTGGCGAAGACTTTGACCAAAACATAGCAAAGAATTCCACAGGCGCACTGACACAATATTCCTATGTGGCACTGAAAACTAGTAGAGATCGGTTTTTAGCGATAAGAGCGCCCATATTATAAGTTTGAATAAAAAATAGATTAATCTCCATATAATCTGTAACAATGCCAAATTTCATAATATATTTTTATTTATTTTATTTATTTAGAGGGATAGGTACAAAGGTTTCTCTTCACGTATTTATGCTTCTTTGTAATTACTTTTTGCACGGTGGTAGGGTACTTTGTAGTACCCGTCTGGATGGCTCCCACTCTCAAGTTGAAAATCTGTCGCCAAGCACCTTTCGGTGTGTTCCGATAGCTGCACTTGAGAGCCAGTTCCTTCTAGGCTTTGTGTGCTTACCACCTTCGGCCGCATCATCACTTACCATGGTGAGATTGCGGTCAAACACAGGCCGATAAACAGTAAAAAAAATTACTTCTCTTGGGTGTACAATAAATTTGTCGACTTCACAATGAACTATTGTCAGATTTGATTAAAAAATAAAGCCCAAACTGTGCCCATTACTGCATGGTACTTCTTTCCCATCAACTAAATTCCATAAAAAAATGAAATACCTCTTCTAATTTGGTCCGGTGTCCATTGCATTCATTGAACGGTTGTGAAACAAAACCCATCCCGGTGGAACATCCGGGCTCCGTCCACAAACATTGCTATTTTAGATCGCCCTCTCACATACATACGAACATGCATGGACATCAATCATATACGTTGAACTAGTTTCCTCTGACCTTTACACTTAAATGCTTTTACTGCAGTCGTTTGGAATTATGGTTTTACAGCCATTGTGGCGTTTGGTCGGAAATTTTTCAGCGGTGCTTTTATATGTACATCGTGTTCGTTTAACGAAAAAAGTATATCCATAAAAGTACATGACTTATTTGATACTAGGCGCACAGATCGCGAAAGAGACAAATTTATAATAATATTAGCAAGTGACGTGAAAAGATAACGACCCTCATTGAGCGGTGACACGTTGGTTATGATTTTAATTCAGTAAACTTGGAAGCAAACATTTGGTATGGATTTTTGAGTAATTTATTTTGAGCTGAAACCTTTTATAGAGTCTGCTGTACCTGATGTAGTATCTTCATCTCTTTCCGTAACACGTTGTATAGACAGAATGTTGTTGTGTTGATTCGCTGTTGGCAGTAGCTTTGAATTTCATAAGTTATCTCCCAAAGTAAAAATTGGATTGATCGAAATTTCTTGTGTCCTTTGTACCCTCTTGGTTGGCTACACCTATAAGTTGAGCAGTTAATTTTCAGCCGATGTTTTCTGGCAGGCTGTACTTGAATGGCAATTCTTAACTAGTATTACCACTCTTTTGACCTTTGATTGTGGGCAAACAAAAGTGAGCTATGTTAGATCGAGTCATCGACAGCCCATATGGGCCATACCATGCTCTTTAAAATATTTTCTCGAGGCGAATTGTGTAACTTTCTCATGATGTATCGATGGTTCGGCGCCCGCGCAGATAATGATAACAGTCGTGGCGCCGTCAATGTATTAAAAGATTGGGTTCATCTTTGAATGGGAGCATTGCACAATCACCTTGCTGCATTGGCATTATCGTTGGTAGAAGCGTTCCCTACTGGACTACCACATCTGCTGCTTATAATAGTGATGATGAAATAAATCAGTGGCAAATCATCATATAAACCGATGATAGCTCAGTGGTAGTGAGTGTCGTCGGATGCCATGACGAACGTCTCGATTTCGCATCTTACAATGAGCTTGATGTTTCGTTGAAGGCACCGTTGTCGTTGTCGTTGTCGTTGAGACACCGTGAGGTAGTATGAATTTGTCGCCAAGCACCTACCGGTGTGTTCCGAAAGCTGCACTTGAAATCCAGTTGGCGTGGTTGGTTAAGGCGCCGATCCCACACAGAGAGTTCTAGAGTTCTACGTTTCGCGTTCACTGTAAACTATGCGGCGCCTTAAACAAAAGTGTATGATGTGTGATTGGTAAGAAATCTAGCTGTGGGATCGGCGTCTTAGATTCCACTTTTCACGCCGCAGGTCGTTCGACCACATCATCACGGACGATGGTGAGGTGTGTTTCGACAATCGAGAGCCCAGGCTCTTAAAGCTTTGTGTGCTTACGACCTTTGGAAATTCACTGTACATGTTGTGATTGTCGTCAAACATTTGTTCAATTCTGATAACGATGTAGTAACCCAGCGAAAATATATAAAACAGTATGTCTGGTGCAACGAAACAAACTTGAACTAAATACAATAATGGATGTGTGCCAAGTGAGTCACCGTGGTGGGCGCAGGGTTCCCCACCCGGTGCGGTGGTGACTCACCATGTGGATATAGCCGGGAGTCGCGAGGTGTCCGTGACAGGTGTACGTGTGATGATGTGTGTGAGATGTTGGGAATGACCTGGATGCTTGCGGTTGTTGGTTGGCCTTGAAGCGTAAAGGGCAAATGAGGATGAAAGCTTGTGGGGAATTTGGTTGACGATTTGAGACATTACCCTACTTGTATTTTCAATGTGAATACTCAATTGGCAGGGCTATTTTAAAACGTCGGAATCGATATCGGAAACGGATTCAAAAACTTACGAGGCGAATTTCAGAATTTGCATCTGGGGGCACGGAAGTGCCCCCCGCCAAGACAGCCAAGCGAAGCGAAAGGGCACTACCTACCTTTTCTCGAAGCGCTTCGTCGTTTTTTTAAACCCTCATAACTTGGGTTTGGATTATACCAGATAAACAAAATTCTCAGGACATGATGTCAATAGTAAACTTATTAAACATATTAAGTTTCAATAACATAGCTTTTATACTTTAGATTTTATTGATATCTAAAAAACCCCGATTTCGTCACTGACTCACTGATGATCATCAAAACTCATAGGGTACTTCCTGAAGTCCTAGAAAGCTGAAATTTGGTATGTAAGCTTATATTAGTACACAAACAACAAAAAAATTATAAAACTTGGAAATTTCAAACAAAAAAAAAACACATAAGGAACTTACAAAAAGAAGTGAAATCCCACCAAAAACATTTATATGTAAAATGTTGCCGCCAAGACATATGCCTCGTATTGTCAAAAAGTCATCAGATCTCATGTAGAGCCAAGCTTATAACTCTACATGCACTTACTGTACAAGCCCTAACTTCACAAACTCTACACACCGTAGTCAAAATATGTGGCTTGGCCGTTTCAATACTACAAGAACTATTGAATAACAAAAAAGTTATGAACAGTGAATACATTTTTCACCACATATTTTGACTACGGTGTGTAGAGTTTGTGAAGTTAGGGCTTGTACAGCAAGTGCATGTAGAGTTATAAGCTTGGCTCTACATGAGATCTGATGACTTTTTGACAATACGAGGCATATGTCTTGGCGGCAACATTTTACATATAAATGTTTTTGGTGGGATTTTAATTTCCAAAAACTACTCGATGAATCGAATTGATATTTCGGTAAAGAAACATCAAAAATATTCGAATTCGGAAATTAAAAAAGCAATTGCGCAATATCGCCTCGGTAGTTTTTGAATCCGTCTCCGATATCGAATCCGAGCGTTTTAAAATAGCCCTGCAGGTCGTGATGGCTAGATTTTAGACGAATTTTGACACATGATCACATGATCATTACCTTATAATAAAAAATGACAAAATATTCGGGAAAAGCCGCGGGTTGATGAGTTATAAACGCGGGCTGGTGACTAGCTAACCCTATATAAGGAAAAGGAACGGAAACGATGGCATTTTGCGGCATATTTTGTTGGATGCCACGATGGCCTATTTTTGCCTTTGCTAAAGAAACGTAACTAGGGATGTTAACGTTATATGAAACTAGATTCTGACCCTCGGAGTTCACCCACGTTCCCGTTAGAGATAAAAAGTAGGTTATGCCAGTATTATGCCCATAAACTCTACAAATCGCCCAAATCTCTATATAAAAATCATATCGATCTGTTGCACTGGAGCTTTAGGCGCCCGATCCCACAGCGAGCGGTTGGAGTTCTGCGTTCCTCATTCACGGTAATCTGCGGCGCGATCATTGCACACAGAGTGCCATTCTCAAAAGCTGGCAGGTCGTTTGAGCTATATGAAAAGTTGCGTTTTTTTTTTTAATTTTAGAGTAAAAAGAGAGTATGACATGTGATCGGTTGCGAATATTGCAGTAATCTAGACTGCTCGCTGTGTGCAGAATTGTGACTGCGGAACGCAGAACTGTGTTCGCAGAACTCAAGACCGCGCGCTGTGGGACCGGCGCCTAAAAGATTGTAAAGTTTGCCAGAAATAATAAAGCACAATTAAAAATTCGCACTCTACAACCATTTAACTGACCCTTTGATACACCTGTATTAAAACAACTCAACACTAGTGATACACTGAACACAAGCAGGTCTATTGTACCCGACCCCTGTCTAGACTGGGGCGAGCGGGCTCTCTGCAAACATTGCATTGTGGGGTTATTGATGGCTCAATGCGTTCTGGGGTTAAGAGGCGATTTACATTCCATTACAGTGGATTTGTGAAGGTTAATTTAGTGTTGGGATGGACGTGGATTGTTGGACCTCAAGGCCTCAATGCCTCAATGAAGATAGGTTTTTTAAATAATAAATATTCTGGGTCATTCTTCACACAGAGCTTGTGATACTACAGCCAGGTTCTGGAGTCTGGACGTACATACAACTTCATGCTCACCAATGGATGTCCTGGGTGTGAATCGAATCCATTGCACGACCTGCAGCGTGATAGGTCTTACTATCACAGCTAACTGGCCCGTCAATATCAAAATGTTTTGATTCTTATCACCAGGGTTTGTTTATTTCAATACTAGCTGTCCCACGTGGTTTCACCTGCGTTCTATCTGCATGCCAAACATGATGATCTGTTGAGTAGTGGAGGCGTGAAGGCGTAATAAACAAACAAACAAACTCAATTTTACATTTATAATATTAGTTAGGATTTGTTTTATATTTATTTGCCGGAACATAGGTTTGATAACGTTCATACTTCATATGCTCTCGCGTTTGTCTAGAGTCACACCCACTACGAAAGGATCACTTAGCATATCTTTATTTTAATCCACGTGTAATCCAAAACTGAATCATCACCCACTTTCAAACCTTAAATTGCTCTGAACATAACTTTGATCTAAATTACTGCAGCTATTAAAACTGAGTGGCTTCCATCAAACCATAAAGATCTGCATCTATTTCAATTCCCTATGACCTACGTCCTGCTATTCGAGCAGACGTAGCAGCGTGCTAAAGCTAACAAATAAATAGATACTACTGTTGATACTTACTTGTTAGGTATTATCAAGCTCTACAAAGCTCTAACGAAAATTTTATTAGGTATAGATTCTTTTAATGGTACTTTTTTGGAAATTCCACCCCTAACGGAGGTCGTCCATAACGATACAGTCACAAAAGAATGCGATAGAGTCGCAGTGCTGGGTGCCTGGAAAAGATGGTTGTTGACAATCTGGTCGTGTATCTACTTTCGCCCTCGTAACCACTATTCTGCATCGTTAGGCTGAGTTTCAACCAGATATGCGTAGCGAGCGAGAGACATGTCTCAATCCGTCAATAGTTCGCTTCCTAATAGAGAAGCGGTCCTATTGGTCAGCTTAAGAGGGCTCAATTCGTCATACTTTTCATACAAAACCCCTGTACTTATTATGGTGTTGTTAAACATTTTAAGTTAGATGTTTTGAACAAATTAGTATCTTGTGCACTATATCTAGCCGTGTATCTTGGCGTAATTTAAAAAAAGTGTGAAACAAATTCAGTCAAAGCTTCCGAAAAACAGCGTTTTTGCCTGTACTTTGGCCGTATCTAATGTACCTATAAATTGTAAAAGTAAAGAAAACATTTAGATACCAGGCTTGCAAATGTATTGGAGATTCTAAATAACTAACTTTTTTTTCACAAACTTGTAAGATTTTTTCACAAGAAGTATACTCCTGGAACATGTTTTATGAATGCGAAATCATGAATGACGACCTAGCGAAGCGGCCGCGAGTGATCAGCGGAATTTACCGACTGATAACCGACGGCTCTGATGCTATCTCTCTTTATTCGCAGTCAAACATTACGTTGGATGAAACAACAAGCTTTTAGACTATGCTCGCGTTGAAGTTGCGCCGGCCACAGAGGGCCGCCTTAAACACATCCTTCGCTACACATCTCTGGTGGATACTCATCCTTATTCTGCTCAAGCTCTGAAAGATATAGAATATCGATATCATAGTTCAAATTCACGGCGAACTTTTATAGGATTACCGTTCCGAAGTATAACCTGATCTCGTTACCATGAATCGACCTGGTTGGCGACCTTGACCAGCTGGCAGGTTGCCAAGCACCTGATGAAGCATCGAATGGCGCCCGACATGTATTATGTTATCGATTCCTTAACAATTTGTGTAATATTGTTTACTGCATTTGAGAGTGGCGTGGAGTATTGTGTGGGATTGTTAGGCGTTAAATCATTATTATAGATCCAATTAGTATCCAATAGTTCAGGAATATATCGATCTATAATTTGACCACCTTCAAAACTAAGAGTGATACATCATTTTCTTGGCAAGCGTTACATCCTATGCTTCGATATAGCTCTTCCGAGAGCGAGTCTGAAGCAAAAGCTCTTTTTTATAAAAACAAATAGAAGAGAGCCTTGTAAAACTCGAAATTCTCTCTGCTCTTTAAAAGAGTAAAAAACTATGCATAGATTACCTATAGACTAACTTTTATTATGCATTTCAATTGCGATTTTCAAATAAAAAATCTTTTTAACTTGCTTCCGCTCCGCATTTTCCTCTGTTCTCGGGATAATAATAACATGTGTCCTTTATATAAATTATAATTATTTTAGATGCCATTTACACCCGATTTATATCATAAACAAACCTCCAAATTCTAACATAATGCAGATGTAATCCCCCGGAATCACAATGATATATTGCATTGAATATCATTGCATAGTACACTAGTTAACAGAAGCCGGCACGAATGAAATATGGAGATTAGAAACTGATTGTTTGGCCGTAAGCCAGGGTTGTTATTCTTTTGGCGTTCGTCTCGTATCGGCACGCGTGATTTAGGAGTTGTTGTTGGAAAAGTTTATGATATTGTTGTATACTACGTGTGATTACCCAACTGATATGGCGCGTCGTGAATCTTCGTTCGCACAGAAAAGAAAGTATGGCCCGAAGACTAACGAAAGAATGCTTAAAACTTACAATCAACCTTAGACCACTACTATAAGGTTCATAATACACTGCAGCTGTTAGTTCCGTCTCACTCGCAAGTCACGACCCACCGCACGGCGCGCGCTAACATGACGACAGCTGTCGGCCAATAGCGTTTCTCGCGGTTTGAAAATGTATCTTCTGCGCAGGTACATCGGTAAGCCATATTAATTGGGTACTACTGTAACAATGTCGGCCTTTTCATGACCTCCACCTTATAGAATATAGGAGCCAAATAACATTACTTCATTGTGGTGTTGTGTTCTTGCGGGGTAATGTCGCCAGAGATCCATGGGGACACGGGTATTGTGCGGAGACCAGCGCTGTGGTACACAATTTTGTCTCTTTCATTGCTGGCACAACTACTCTTCTCAAACACCATTTCAGAGTGAAGAAAGGGTCTGCAAGACGCGAGTAATTTCTGAAACAGCTAATCCTATTGCGATGAGACTTTCACAAGGAAGTTCAGTATTTTCCTAAGCGTAGTTTTCATTAAAGTCCCATCTAGATCAAATCAGCCGTTTCCGTGATTTGGCCAATATTAACAGGTGTTAGAAATGCATTATCTCGGTGGCTGCACTGTACATCAAAAACCTAGTAAACAAACTCACTCTCGCATTTATAATATGAGTTGAAATATAAAAATCTGATGATATCATAAACCTAGGTATAACGAGGAGCCATCGATGCGGCCTAACGTCAATCATTCGTGAACACAACACTCCACGCCTTTATTATAAGATGCCCATCGACTTGACATTGTTTTGATGACCGCTACCCGCACGAAGGGTTGCTTTCCACCAGAGATTCGGTGCGAGAGCTGTTTTATGTAACCCGTACTGAGCTCTCGTGGTGTAGTTTGATTAGATCGGAAAAAGTTAAGCAATCACCTAAAGCTAGTTAAGAAGGCTTGAAAACTCCAACAGTAGGTTGACCACTAGCCTACCTCCACCGATCTGCAGTGGGCACGCGTGGTGGAGTATCTGCCTATTTCCTTTCATCCTCATTTGTGGGAGGCCTGTGCTCAGCAGTGGAACGTTAGTGGTGAAAGGAAATGGGCAATACTCCACCACGCATGCCCACTGCGGATCGGTGGAGGTAGGCTAGTGGTCAACCTACTGTTGGAATTTTTCAAGCCGCCTAGGAGGCATCCAACTAGCTTAACGATTATCACAATTAAGTGATAACCATGACCAACGGCTTTACGTCCCTTCCGAAGCACGGAAACGCTCGATTTGAAATACCACTAGGCGGTCACTCATCCAGGTACCGACCACGACGGTGGTAGCTTAACTTTGCCGATCGATTAAGAACGGCTAATCATGCTACATCACGAGCGCTTCGCTTTACGAGTTACTTTCGCATTTATGATATTAGTTATAGCCCCTACATAATGTTTGAAATCCCCAACTTTCCAATCAGGTTATCATCAAGAAAATACCATATCTACCAAGTCATTGTTAGCATAATAGGCAGTACCAAAAGATTTTCACACATGATACGAACGGCTACGGGCGGTAAACGCGCTTTGATCTCACGGCGGGATGCGCCTATGAACCTCCCACCGCTCCCATCACCCCCTACAGCTAGAGGAGGAAGGGGGTGAAGTTCAACGGCCTTCAGGTGTTGTATTAGATGAATTTGATTGAAAGTTAGATGTGCTTAGAATATGTGATTGGCTTGTAATTTATTGGTAAAATAAACACAAAACAAACACTTTATACAAAAAAATAAAGCTGCCATCAAAGTACACTAAAATGTGTGAAATAACGACGTAGAAACTCTAGGTCTCTCTAGATGTATTCATAGAAATCCAATTCTACCAAAATGTATATGCTACCGCTGATGTTTTTCGTTGACTTCTGAGTTAGAATAGAATAAACTTTTTATTTTTATACGGTATAACAAACCAATATATTTATTACATACCTACTTAAACTAATTTATTCAAATTCATTTATTCAAATAGACCTTCACAAGCACTTATGAAAAGTCTGACTCTAATGCTCTAATACCGGTTCGGAAGGTTGCTTTTGCTGAGAAGAGCCGGCAATAAACTCAGCAATTACTCTTTCCAAACAAGAACTGACAACAATTGCGTGCCCCAGCGCGGCGCCCTCTCGCCATTAGACATGGGTGGCTACAAACAACACGAGAGTGCCCCCCAGCCTGACACTGTCTTCGCCCCGTCATCATCAGGTGCCATTTTTTTTTTGCATTTGGAGCTCCCTGGCCACCTGGTCCCTTGAGCGACCGCTCCTCGCTCCGATGTCTTCTCATCATCATCATCATCATATCAGCCTAAGGATGTCCACTGCTGAACATAGGCCTCTCCCATTAAATTCCACTTGGAACGGTTTTGGGCCGCTTGCATCCAGCAGAGCCCAGCGACCCTGACCAGGTCGTCGGTTCACCTGGTGGGAGGTCGTCCCACACGGCGCTTTCCAGTACGTGGTCGCCACTCGAGAACCTTCCTTCCCCATCGGTTATCGGTTCTTAGAGCGATGTGGCCTGCCCATTGCCACTTCAGCTTACTAACTCTACGAGCTATATCGGTAATTTTTGTTCTCCTACGAATGTCCTCGTTTCGGACCCTGTCTCTTGGAGAAATTCCGAGCATAGCTCTTCTATCTGAAATAAACTCATCGTAGACTTTCAGCGACCTTCCTCACTAACATTGAGCTAGCATCGCTTATATCTATGATAAGCACGATAACATCTTGGCGCGTGCTAACGTCTCTTCAGTCATAAAGGTCACGGTTAGGACTTGAAGTCTGACGTAACGGAAGCCACGACTTGTTAGCCGTCTACGTATTTTATTTCTTGTTTGGCGTGGTATGACGTAGATGCAATCCATATTGACGCAAAAGAATTGAGTACGTCTCTAAATACTAACCTAATTTTGTATCCATATATAACTCAAGTCTTAGAGCAAGATATAGATTATCTTTACTTGGCAAAAGTTTGAGTATGTTTATATCTTATCCTCGTTCAGGTGCGTCTACAACTGGAGAAATTGGCATGGATTTTGATGCGATTTTCAGTTACTAACAGCTTACACTTGCCTAGTTTTTTTCAGAGATATTATGTTAAAAAACATTTGATTAAGAGCGTCCATGAAATTCCAAACACGATTTTTTCTCCGCAACTCATCCCAACCTCGTTGATCCGTCTTCTTGCGAGTGATCCCATCACGGCCAACAATTTTGTACATGGCTAAGTGAAATTCATTTTTTTTGGCAAGACGCCACGTGCCTAGTTTATGAAATTGGTCCTTTGAGCCAGAAATTATTCCTCTATTTGTCAAGTACTTGAGTTATTTTAAGGTTATGGTTTAACTTTATGTATAGCTCTGTTTATTCGTAGTTTGAATGTTGTGCCAGTGTAATTAGGGTTTAGTATTCATTCTTGTCACGATGATTGCTATCCATATTTTCTCAATTTTCTAAACATCGGAAGATTATGTTAATCTCGTTGATTCATTAATATATCATTATACTCTTACTCGTAATTTGGCGCCCAACGTGGGGCTTCTTTTACTTTTAATATTCGGATTTAGTGCAGAGATACCTCGTGATTAGCGATGTTATCAATGTAGTCGATAAACAATTGTAAGACTCACCTGATGGTAAGCGGTTACCGTAGCCATATTGCAACACAAGGCATCACTCACGCGTTACTGACCTTTCCCCCTTCCCGATGAGCTCTGGCAATCTTACTCAGGCGCAGGAACACAATTTTATAAATTTTTGTAAAGTTATTTGGCTGCGGTATTATGTAAGGTGGAGGTACTTCCCCAGTCGAGCTGCTCTTTGAGCTAATAAACGCTATGCTCTACCTCTCACAAAATTGCATAAGGCACATAGTCAAAAGTTGCTTCGTCTCATAAAAGAAAATGTATACACGTAATAAAATGTATAATCTTAGTAGTTGGCACATTATCATTTAGTGTACATGCGTTGGGAAAATACAAACGTGTTTTCATTTCATCCAGCTTCAACGACTTGAATGAATGTCGAAAATAGACGGGTTATGTAAACACTATTCAAAGTGGAATTCTAATACAAAGCTATACGGTTAGGAAGTTCAAGTGTAGTTGTATTTGTTGATCGTACAAAGTTGTGTCCGGAGTTTCGTTAAACATCCTACAGAAAATAATTTAGTTGATTTTTGAGGGATATACATACTTAGGAGTGAAGACCTGCTCATCCACTCGCTGCTTTTATGCAAATGACAACAATTTTATCATTGGCCCTGATTCTGTTATTTACAACTAAACTAATTTTAATATCACTATGTCTCTTTCTAACAAAGAACATAAGAAAAGGATGTTAGAAATTTAGTGCTGTCAAATTAGTCCAATGCTTGTTTTCAATATAAATTTAGTCGCCATCTATCGCGGTTACGTCTAAATACACGCAAAATAAGACGGCAAAGAATAATTTGACAACTTAAAATATGTTCTATCCTTTACAATAATGTTCGTAAGAAAGGGATGAGATGTGACTAAAATTAGTTTAGTGCGATTTACAACAGAATCGGCACCTTTGTTTTAATTTCGAAACTTAATTTAGTGCGGATTCAATTTTAATTGTTGGCAAACAGGATTGAACGAACAGGAATCATCGAAGAAAGGTTGCTTGTCTATCGGTTTTCTACAGGATATATTTTCGAGAGTGTGTGCAGGAATTGTTTAACCTTATTCCACCATCCCAGTTTTTACACTGAACCACAAGACGTCGGGAAAATTTCACCCGTATCTTGTTGACTTACCGAAAATACGGACGAGCGTTTTACATCCTCATTTATAATGCGGACAGCAAGGGAGTGGAACTTGCTTCCGGCGTCTGTGTTTCCTGACTCTTACAATCTAGGGACTTTCAAGGCCAGAGTGAATAGGTTTCTTCTGGGTTAGCGTGTTCCATCTTAGGTCAGTGGCCAAAAACAAAGGGCATAGAGTCGGCGTTTCAAACTATTTGGTTTACAACTTTAAACGTGTGAAATCAAACTACGAGTAAAGCCCCTTTAGGCGCCGATCCCACAGAGAAGAGTTCTAGAGTTCCAGAGTTCCGCGTTCCGAGTTCTGCATTCCGCGTTGACTGTAAGCTCTGTGGGGCCTTTGAAAGTAAAAAAAGTGTATGATGTGCGATCAGTAGCGAATATTGCAGAACTCTAGACTGCTTGCTGTGTGCACAATAGTCAACACGGAATGCAGAACTCGGAACTCGGAACTCCAGAACTCACTCTGTGGGATCGGCGCAAACGGTACTGAAAATCTGTGACAACTACTTATCGAATCTTTATTTTCTTTGTTCTATTGTATTCCACAAATTATTTATTTATCTATGGTTGGTGTTATGTCACTAAGTTAACCGTCGCGCGTCGTAACTTGGACAAATAAATTAGACACGACTCTGCGACTTGGCCCAAATGTCACCTAAAGGTTAGTCGGCTGCCATTTTTAGGTATAGCCCATATAGGTCACTGGACTTTTACACTCGAAAAACATGTGTTATAAATGTAAGGAATTATTTGTACCTGTGATGTGTCAAGGTATAGGTATTTTGTATTGAAAATATAACATTTTATAAGAAACTTTTATTGGTGTTCTGATTTGTCGACGCTTACGCTGTAGTATGGTAATCTCTTCGCCACGGTGAGGTAGAGTTTTATAATGATTTTCCAAATATTATAGACAATAGATAAAGACAACAATAATGTCACAGAAAATAAAAATACAATAACTGCTTATAAAAATTACGATCAAACATATGTTTTCAATTTCACAAAACAAATTCCTTTACTGCTTAAATTTGAATAACACCGATCATAAAGTTCCCCCTATTGCACTAAACGTGGACCCTCGGAACCCCATGTCAAATATCTACACCCAGTCACGTTTACTAATCCTATGTGATTGATATTTGCCGCAGTATGTGATATTTCGGCTGCAGTGAGTGTTTCAAGAGCTTGATTCTTGTGTTGTATATATTTATTTTCATTTAGATTGGATGTTAGTGGGCCATGGAATTGATATCGATAATTTTATTTATCAATAGAAATAATCAACGTAAAAATACACATACAAACGCAAATCCGTAAACGTAAATCAAAATTATACAAGTGGTTGCGTGAGAAGTTTTATTATAGCCTGAATATTTTTTTTGTTAATTAATAATTATAATTTGCCACTAACTAATGTATTTTTTATTCATTATTTCTATGAATTAATTAATTATAATTTTATATTGTTTTGACATCCCACCCAAGGTTTACTTAGTTATATTTTTCTTATTTTCAGTAAAAATTAGAACTTGTTATTATTAAATTCCATTTGTATATTTGCATGCCTACATTATGTTAAGGCGAATCATGTAGATCTATTTTATTAACACTTGACATCTTAATGTACCATTTTTCACGCAATAAATTATCTTTATCTTTATCCTGTATATAGTAAGCATCACGTGGTAACATTAAAATTATCAACACTTATTTTATTTATATATGAACAAAAATATCCAAATATGACTACAGCTCTAATAAACAAGTGCAAAAAACAATGCAGTGAAAGTGTTGAGAGGGTATGAGTGGTGAGGAGTCGACCGGCGTGCGCCGGCGACGTAGCATCAAGCGACTCCTGCGCAGCCTTACCGCCGACAAGCTGCAGACAGGTGACTGTTGATGTTGTGTGTTGTACAATTCTGAACTTTAAGGTGGACCCCATTCTTTAAATCCAAGAGCTACTTATACGTAGATTAAAAAAGATAGTAAAACAGAAGCTATGCAAGAAAGGGTACTATAAAGTTTCTCATTTTGTAGGTGACAAGAATGCATTTGAATGAATTGTTCGCTTCGCAGGGTATTGTTAAATATATATATATATATTGTAAATTGTAATTATACTTAAAAAAAAGACTTGCTGAGTTTCTTGCATTGCTTCTTGTCTTCTCAGTTCAAGTGGTATTTGGAACCGGTGTCGAGTAATTTTGTTAACCTTTATAAGTGCCTTATCAGGGCCTAAATTGAATAAATACTTTTTGAATTTGAAAATATCTTCTAAGAACACTCATAATGCAATAAGGTCGAAAGCTCCAAATCAATAGTAAATGTGATATATGACAGCAATTGCCCCTAGTGACGTTAGTGCAATAACCATCACCAATTTATATACCAAAGTAGCTCCTAAACTTATACGTTTGCTGTTCGATTTTCAACCTTAAATGTACTGGGTGATGTACCGTCGATCGTGTCCACTACTTGATAAAGTTTAGCTTGTGTCAGCTTTACTAGATTCTCAAACACATATATTCCGCTGAGTCTTCAATCGCCTTCTATCGTGCGGATCGCTCCTGCTATGCCGATCTCATCTAGGTAACCTGCGATCTCATAATATGGGAAAATGTATGCGCATCTGGTTGTGATATGAGCTGCTGTGGTTTTCCGAAGAGATTACAGTATGAAGTTCTTTAAGAAGGTTGTAAAGAATTATTTAAGGAGTCAGCAACCGGGTTCCAAAGGTGTTTTGGCTACGGTAACTGCTCACCATCAAGACCTCGGGAATGCGGATGAAAAACGTGCTTCTATAAAAGAAGCATCGAAAACATGAGTTATATCAAAAAGTCGTAACCAATAAAAGCATGTTTTCTGAATTGATGTACTCTTCCATTTTCCATGTTTTAATCGTGTTCCTTACATCCAGCAACCAAATAAACGGCTCGGAATCATGAACAAACATTATTATTGTAACGTAAATAAATAATAAAGCATCCGCGCTCGCAACTCTATTATTCCCCGCCTCGAACACAACACGCTCCGAGAAATACCACGTTTACGATGAATGGAGACTTTAGAAACTGCGAAGCTGTTATTTCTATATTGAATATGTGATAGTCTATATGTCTGTATGTAATAGTCTTTGTTTGGGATATATCATCCTCCTTGCTTCGTATACCTCATTGCTGAGGGACGTGACCTTTGTGGGTTATCTTTTCGCGGACTATTGCTCGCCATCTGGATCGGTCTTCTGCTGTGTGGATAGCAGCACACACCCTGGTCTCCAGTGCTGCGCGTATTTGATCAGACCAACGCATCGGGCTTCGACCCCTCGGTCTCTTTCCATCCACCTTGCCAGTAATTAGTAACTTCTCAAGGTTGTCGCCTCTCTTTCTTGCAATGTTGCCGAAGTACTCAAATATACGGCGTAGACAGGTTGCCGACAGGCTGGGATATATCATAGCTACTGCGAATATAAAGTTGTTGTGAATGATTGTTGTTTTTTCTTCGTTAAGCTAGTTGGAGGCCTCCTACGCTGCGGCGCGGCGGCTTGATTACTCCAACCGTAGGTAACCACTAGCCGATCTCCACCAATCCGCAATGGTCATGCGTGGTGGAGTACAGGCCCATTCCCTCTTACCCTCATTTGTGAAAAGAAAGAAAGAAGAAAGAAAAAAACATTTATTTGCCACACACCTTAAAATTAACAAGATAATACGAGAACTTGTGTGCAGACAAATTGGCCACAATCTCAGCATAATGCTGTGCACAGTGAGCACACAGCGCTGATTTTCAGTCGGCGCCAGTGGGACGTTTTGGTAAAAGGAGGCCCGTGCTCAGAAGTGGGATATTATGGGCTGATGATGATGATGGATGTTTGTTACTCAATCACATCGATATGGCTGAAGAGATTTTACATGATACTTGGCAAAAATATCTGCCAGGAAATCTAGCTTGTAAGATTTATCCCGGGAAAATGGAGGAACAGCCTAAACTACACAGCACAACACATTGGCAATCTCTCTAGTATTATATCAATAGGAGACGGTAGCTAAGCCACTTACCAGGAGGCAGACCTGCCTGATGCTTTCTAAAAAAATATTCTGCTTAGCTTATTACCGGCACTTCTGAGCAAAAGCAACCTTTCAAACTGTCCGTCAGTCTGAAAATTCATAAGTGCCTGTTATGGTCTATTTGAATAAAGAAAAGTATTTCATATCTTTTCCTTTAATTTCTGTTTTTGCATCATTGTCTATATAAGTATACTAAATTTGAAATCAGTGATGCTACTAAGTTTCTTAGATCCGCATCTCGAATGCATTTTATGATTCCTTTATTCTGATACAAAGAGTTAACACCTCAGTCCAGTATTATTTTCCATACGCAAGCTTTTTTGTAAATATCTTCATATTCATGTCAAGTGCATTGTACCTACACAATGTACGAAACACGTGTATGTTTACATGTGCCACGTGTTTACTGACGTGTGATTGAGACGAAGCATATGCCGGCTAATACTATATTTAGTGCATTTTCGCTATTGCCAGATACAGTCCATGTCGGCAGATTACTGGCTTGCAGGGGATTTGAACCGCTAGCGGTCAAACTGTTAGTACTAGAGTCTTTTAGATAATGCTTCTAGTTGAAATTAATTATTTGAACCTGACGGCATGAAGAAGTCCAATTAACAATTTAAATGGAATTTGGACCTAAATGAGGGAATTATAAACGTTTAAATCCGCATGATCTTGACATTGCAGGCATCTCGATCAATTCCCGACGAGGCAGCGATCGCCTCGCTCGGGCGGGCTTCAATTAAGGCCAGCAGGTGGGCACGAGGGGTGTGCTGTCAGCTCTATTGTTTACCAGTTGTGCTACTTCTGGTTTGAATGAGGTGATGATGGATCGAGAAGTTTTGATCGCTTTTTTAAGGGATAAAAAGAATGTATGATTTGAGTGACTAATTTTCCACCCAGCCAGGAGTTTCTCCCTCAGGGGCAGAATTTACGAAGTTTTTTTCTTAGGAAGCTAACGCTATACAAGCAATAATCTACAGGCTTCTGTCAGGACAAATATTTTTCTTGTATGTATTAGATTAGTAAGATTTTTTCGTCTATGTGATCGATTCGAAAAATATTCGCGCGTACAAAAAGACTACTAAATATTGACCTGTTTTGGACACTGACTTTGTCTTTATCTCTGAGCAGTACTGACTTGAATTTAATAATAAACAGAGGACAGTGGTAGCGATGTGGAATAGACAAACGGAACTGATATTCAGGTATTGTTACAACTGTTACTTGTGTTGTGTGTAGCGACATTTTGACACGGGTATAACATGTAACTTATCTTCTATCTATTTACACTGGCCGTCTGAAATATGACCGTTAGGTATTTATTAAACTTTTAAGTTTGGATAAATAATTGTATTTTTAGTTGTCTGCATTTATCCATGTAAACTTTAACTATGCCACATTTCACACTCCGAGCGCGCAATATGATTAAAAAGAGGTTTAGTTTCATTTACAACAAAGATATACAAATTACAATCTATATACTGGGTGGAGATTTCGAAATGGCATATTTTCGAAACCTATGTTGGGTTAGTCATGCTGAACAACTTTTACTATGGGACCAACACTAAATTCTCAAAAAAAAAATTTTACTTTTCATACATTATGATCGACCGAGGTTGACATTTACTATGGAAAGTAATTTTTTTTTATGATAATTCTCCATTGGTCCCTTAGTAAAAGTTGTTCAGCATGACTAACCCAACATAGGTTTTTAAAATATGCCATCTCGAAATCTCCACCTGTTATAGAAAATTTCCTCGAGTCTGCCGCTGCTTCCGATTAACGGCAATGTTTCCAGAAGGCTGGCAGCGTTTCCTCTTTGGATAGCCAAGCTGACGCGTTGGCGGAAAAAGCTCCCTGCCCGCTGGTCTCTGGAGGTCTCGATAAATTTTGATGAAAAAGTGCGAGCAAGACGGCGAGCTTCGGACCCCCATGGTCCCTTGGTCTCGACCGCAAAATGCTTAAAAATATAATTGGGTCCAATCGATGCGCATTTTTTGAATTTTGACACTGCAACTTTACAAGTCGCCGGTAAGTGCGATGGCGCTAGTGTATCAACACAGTTTATTCTACACGTACTTATTAATTTATCGATGAGTACCTTCTACCTAGGTACCTACTATGTTGTATCTATCGATTCAGTGAATGCATGAATTGCTTGTGCTCTCACATCATTGCACTGATTAATTTGGTTTGTGATTACTTTATAAGAGTTTTATTTTGCCCTCCAGCCTTTATTTTAAAGTATTTTTGATAATCACATTATTATTTCGTCGAATGAGACGGGCAGGGGACTCCAAACTAGGGCCGCTATCTTGGAGTCCCCAATCGTTTAATTTTAGGATTCTGGTGAGCCTTATAGTAGGGAGCTCTAAACTTATGACCCGTATGTTACAGGGATCGGATTTATGGTCTATTTTACAATAACGTTCCTTATTATTAAGTTTTATTGGTAACATAGTTACATTTCAATATGAAATTCTCCTTGGAGAATTGACTTTAAATTATACATAGCACAATGTATTAAATAAATATTTTTTGTTACAGGTAAGTCTCCCGAATGGAAACAAGTCAGTTATCGGTTATTTACACGGTTGATATTGAATCAACTTAAAAGCTTGAAGGTATTGTATTTAGAATAAGCATTTTACACTTAGATAAATAAATACTATTTACCATTTTTCGAGTGACAAACGTCAAGAAATAATTTTCATATACAGCGCCATCTATTGTTGAACTTTGATACTAATATGAGTTTGGTGTTTGAAATACACTCCTTTGCAAAAAAAACGGGCGGTTTGGATTTTTCTACATTATTGGTAATTATTTAGTTCTAAAGTGGTTTTAATAGCCAAACTATGCTACTGACACTTAATAAAGGGTCTGGGTATGATAAAAAGTTAATTTCAAATTCGACACTTTTTTTTTTTAAATAATGATCCCTTTTTCAGTTTGTGACTTTTTACTTAGTTTTCGCGGGTTGCGGTTAAAAGTTTATCAGGCAACTTAAACTAACTTTTAGTAGAATAATTTATGTTTGTTGCATAATCCTGCCTTATAGTGACTTAAAACAGGTATCTTTGTGTCGATTGTAATGGCAGAGAAAGCAATAAGAGCTAGTAAAATTATAGCGCTGCTGGAAGAAGGCTGTAGCCAATGTTACGTCTCACAGCGGTTAAACGTGAGTCGTTCAACCGTCCAAAGAACCTGGACTCGATACCAAGAGACGGGTTCCGTTCAGAGAAGGCAAGGTTCTGGGAGAAAACGTCGCACATAACCACGAGATGACCGCTTTTTGGTGACTCAGACGTTGAGGAACCGCAAATGCAGTGACATAGACCTAAAAAAAACCTTGAAGAGGTACGAGGAGCACAAGTTAGCCTATGGACAATGAGGAGGAGGCTTTTAGCGGCTGATATACGCAGTTGACAACCAGCGCGGGCCCCCAAGTTACTCCGTGAGCACCGGATACCTCGATTGAGGTTCGCTAGAAATTGCCTATCTTGGACACTAGGTAACTGGAGTAGCGTATTCTTCTCCGATGAGGCTCGAATTGGTCTGAATGGTGAGGACTGACGTCGGCGAATGTTACGAAGACCAGGGGAACGCTATGCCGACGTGTGTTTTGAAGAAATCACCCCTTATGGTGGAGGGTCCGTTATGTTTTGGGCGGGAGTAACTTCCCGCTGTCATACCGAGATAATTTTCATTGAAAATGGCTCATTCAATGCACTTAGGTACAGAACAGAAATCCTTTGTCAACATGCATAACCCGCACTGGCTGTAATTGGTGAAGATGCCATTTACATGGACGATAATGCTTGGGCCCACCATTCTGGCGACGTAGATGCTTATATGGAAGAGGTTGGTATTCGTTATTTGGACTGGCCAGCGCGGAGCCCCAACCTTAACCCCTTTGAGCACGTGTGGGATCACCTAAAAAGGCGAGTACGATCTGTCCAACCACTTTCACAAAACATCAGGGAGCTTAAACGTGTGATCTTGGCTGAGTGGGAACACATTCCACAGAACACAATCAAAAGCCTGGTGGAACGCATGCCGAGACGATTACATGCCGTAATCGCTGCAAGGGGAGGTCATACTCATTATTAATTTTTATTTAGTATGTCTTTTTTTTAATAAAAATACTCGTAGTATTAATTTCATTATACCCATGAAAATTACCATTTTCTGTTTACATTGACTAAAAACCCGATTCCAGGATTTAAAGTGTTAAAAACTATATTCCCATTGATAATAAGAAATTTATAGTCATTTATGCTAATGACATACTAAAAATATTAATATTATCCATAGAAAAGCAAATGACTGTAAGGTGCCCGTTTTTTTTGCAAAGGAGTTTAGTTATGCCACTCGTCACTAGAGGGCGTGAGTTGTCTTGTTCAGCGTTGCGGTTATTCTCCACCGTCGCTAGGGTGCTCTTGTGTCTTGATGATTGTTTTTTTTTTCCATACCACCTATTATCCGTTCACAGTTTCTTACATCATTTTTATTTGTAATAAATGTGACAAATTATTATCCACTTCCTACATATCTTCTGAGAACTAGAAAATTACAATTAAATAATTTAAATATTAAATTGATAGGCCAAACGTGTTTGTTCGTTGAGTGATTAGAAGATATTCAGATATAGACTGGACTATGACGCGATACATTTATAATTATAATATGGATGAGAATTGTGACTACGTATCCATAGGACAGTTGTTCAACACAGCTTTATAGTTTGGTACACGCTGAATTTGCTTACCACCACCCTCAAGTTATCTGTTACCAAACACGTACAGTAGTACCCAACTGATTTGGCTTACCGATGTACCTGCGCAGAAGATACATTTTCAAAGCGCGGGAAACGCTATTGGTCGACAGCTGCCGCCATGTTAGCGCGCGCCATGCGGAGGGGCGTGACTTGCGAGTGAGACGGAACTAACAGCTGCACTATATTATGAACCTTATAGAAGTGATCTAAGGTTGATTGTAAGTTTTAAGCATTCTTTCGTTAATCTTCGGGGCCATACTTTCTTTTCTGTGCGAACGAAGATTCACGACGCGCCATATCAGTTGGGTAATACTATACCGGAGTAATCCGGTAGTTGGCACTTACAATCCTGCCTATTTCTGAAATGATGGTAGTAGAAACGACAAACAGAATGATATCAATAATCTATACAAAACAGTGTAATAAAGGCTTTTGTAGGGAGCGTCGATTACGATCCCCTGATAGTAAGCGGTAAACAGTAGCCATATAGGCGCTTGTATCACACGAGGCATCACTCACGCTTTTCTGATCCGCCCCCCTCCCCAATGAGCTCTGGCGACCTTACTCACGCGCAGGAACACAACATAAAGTTATTCGGCTGCAGTATTCTGTAAGGTACGCACTCATTCGAAGTCTTTGAGCAAATATACTGATATTTATCAAATACACGACCCAGGAAGTCTTAAATTACAATTAATTAATTATATGTAGTATATAAGCCAAACTACGCGCTAAAATGAGTGATGAGACCATGTTCGCATATAGATCGGACAGTGACGCTGCCTCATTCATGTTTGTTACATTCTTACTGAGCGTATACTGGCAGTATATAGGTGCTAGTACCGTTTGTATAATTATTATCTTTGCTGCTATAAGGTCATACAGCTTGTTTTTTTGTATATATCTAGCTGTTATCTTTGTATTGAAGTTCATTTTGGTTTTGTCTGTAGATTTAATATCTAAGGAATTTGTTCTGCAATAACATTTATGTACACACGGCAACACATCAAGCTATACATTTCCAGTATAAGCTGATCTCGCATTGTATAGGATTTCCCTGCAATGAGAGGTTAGCTTATATTGGAAATGTATAGCTTGATCTGTAGCCGTGCGTACAGTAGTACCCAACTAATATGGCTTACCGATGTACCTGCGCAGAAGATACATTTTCAAAGCGCGGGAAACGCTATTGGTCGGCAGCTGCCGCCATGTTAACGCGCGCCGTGCGGAGGGGCGTCACGCGCGAGTGAGACGAAACTGACAGTTGCAGTGTATTATGAACCTTATAGTAGTGATCTAAGGTTGATTGTAAGTTTTAAGCATTCGTTCGTTAATCTTCGGGGCCATACTTTCTTTTCTGTGCGAACGAAGATTCACGACGCGCCTTATCAGTTGTGTTCCAATGAACTATCAATGGTTCCAAAAGTCTAAATTGATAGATTTTACAGTTTTGGTAGACTACTAATTCAGACAAGCACATTAGCTCAGAGTTTTACTCAATGAGATCCTTTCAGAATTTCATTTTTGGTAAAAATAGCAGATTTGTCCCCTGGTATTGAACTTTGTATTGGCAACTATAATGTTATGCATTTTCAGAGTTGGTTCCATAATAAAAGTTGTTCGTATTGAGTCGTACTTTCAACACTGAAACATTAGTTCATGAAAAAGTATTCCTGTTTTTGTATTGTGATTTCTTGTTATTTTATGACTCAAAAGCAGATAGTAGAGCGCACCAAAATTTGCAATATCATCAGTAATACATATTATAAAACAATGTCCCCCCGCCGCATCTGGGGGCACGGCAGTGCCCCCCCGCCAAGACAGCCAAGCGAAGCGAAAGGGCACTACCTACCTTTTCTCGAAGCGCTTCGTCGTTTTTTTGAACCCTCATAACTTGGGTTTGGATTATACCAGATAAACAAAATTCTCAGGACATGACGTCAATAAACATCTATCTTATTAAACATATTAAGTTTCAATAACATAGCTCTTATACTTTAGATTTTATTGATATCTAAAAAACCCCGATTTCGTCACTGACTCACTGATGATCATCAAAACTCATAGGGTACTTCCAGAAGTCCTAGAAAGCTGAAATTTGGTACGTAAGCTTGTATTAGTACACAAACAACAAAAAAATTATAAAACTTGGAAATTTCAAACAAAAAAAAAACATAAGCAACTTACAAAAAGAAGTGAAATCCCAACAAAAACATTTTGGAGTACAGCATGGGGTTCTTCAAAAAGGGTCTGAAGAGATTTCTTCAGGGTCGGCAACGCGCGAGTGATGCCCCTGGTGTTGCAAGCGTCCATAGGCTACGGTAACTGCTTACCATCAGGCGGGCCGTATGCTTGTTTGCCACCTTAGTGGTATAAAAAAAAAAAAAAAAAAAAAAAATTTTTATGTAAAATGTTGCCGCCAAGACATATGGTTCGTACTGTCAAAAAAGTTATCAGATCTCATGTAGGGCCAAGCTCATAACTCTACATGCACTTACTCTATAAGCCCTAACTTCACAAACTCTACACCGTAGTCAAAATATGTGGCTTGGCCGTTTCAATACTACAAGAACTATTGAATAACAAAAAAGTAATGAACAGTGAATACATTTTTCACCTTACTCCCATGTGACGGTAGCGAAACGGCCAAGCCACATACAGGGTGTTGTTTTGGTCGGCGACAAGCGACCCAGGAGCGGTAGTACAAAATATATATTCCCCAAAAATGGACTTAATTCCATTAAATACTGTAAATATGTTGAGAAATACCTTATTCAATTTGAAATAAAATTTACGCAAAGTATGGTTACTAGGCACGTGCACAGACTAGAGCTAGGCGCAAGCCGCCATCGCCCCACCCCTTTACTCCCTCGTACTCCCGTTGAGTATTATGTCTACACTTTAGCTTATTACATGATTTTCAATTTTTTTTATTTTTTATTTTTATAATTAAAAATAATAAAGTTTTTTTTTATATTTTTTTTAGCATCAGTATCATTTGTATTATCGACCCTGAGTCGCTCGTCGCTGACCAAAACAACGACCTGTATTTTGACTAAGGTGTAGAGTTTGTGAAGTTAGGGCTTATAGAGTAAATGCATGTAGAGTTATAAGCTTGGCTCTACATGAGATCTGATAACTTTTTGACAGTACGAACCATATGTCTTGGCGGCAACATTTTACATAAAAATGTTTTTGTTGGGATCTGTCTGTCTGAACGCGATAAACAAAAACTACAGATTTTCACCAATGGACGACGTGGTTCATGAGGAAGTTTTAAGTGTATAATTCATTAAAGTTTATTGTAAATTGGCTGATGATTGTTGAAGATGTCAGAATAAATCACGCCGCGCGGATAAGGCCGGCCGCATACTATAAGAAATTTTCTGTCAGAAAATTTCGGACGCCCGCCGGAAGGCACTTTCCACATACATTTTGTTCTAGACCCCGCATACATACTATTCAAAAATTCTGACGTGTCTGACGTCCAAAAATGTATGAGGAAGCGGGCGTCCGAAAATTTCTGACAGAAAATTTCTTATAGTATGCGGCCGGTCTAATACTACTCTACTACCCGAACAAAGCCGGGACGGGTCGCTAGTATAAACTAGAGTAGAATCGATGAGTTATCAACATTTTACTAGCTTATATTACCAGTCATGATGTTATGTAAATATAACAAGTTCACAAAATAAAGTCTAGCATACCTAAATGGCGGACATTATAGCAATATTTAAGTTGTTATGTTATTGTAATCCTAACTAATATTATTAAATGCGATAGTGAGTTTGCTTGTTTGTTTGTTACGCCTTCACGCTTCAACTACTCAACGGATCATCATGAAATTTGGCATGCAAATAGCCTATGGTATGGAGATGGACATAGGCTACTTATTTTCCCGAGAACGCGAGTGAAACCGCAGGGTAAAGTTAATAATTAATAATAATAAAAACAAGGGTAAATCCATCGAGCGGCCCGACAGCAGGTGATTCAGTTCTGTGTACACACGGGAGAAAGATACTGGGCGGACACGTCGCGGTTTTGTTTACAATATTTAGTAGATAGATTGATGGATATCGATAAATTTTAAATCCTTGATTCTATCGCTGAGAGTATAAATTTAGATAGAGATAGTTTTTTTAACAATATTGATGCTAAATTTAAAAGATAGTCTCACTATATCTTTTTCTAATATGATTAAAAGTTTTAAATCTACTTTTTAGAAGCTTCAAATTGAGCTTGAATTTAGTCTCGCATTTTTTATATTCAAATTCAAATTCAAAATTCAAATTCAAAATCATTTATTCAAATAGACCTTCGCAGGCACTTATGAAAAGTCTGACTCTAATACTCTAATACCGGTTCGGAAGGTTGCATATTGCTGAGAAGAGCCGGCAATAAACTCAGCAATTACTCTTTTCAAAACAAGCTTAGATTCATTACATAATATTTACATTCTAATCGCACTGACAACAATTGCGTGCCCCGGCGCGGCGGCAAAACTACAAAGTAGACTGAATCTATATTTAATAAGTAAATAAATAAATGGTAAACTTATACACCATTGAATTTGTATTAAATGCACAACACTTACACAGGGAGAGATAGGTTTGACACAGATCCTCTGAAGAAAATCAATAAATGTATTCGGTGATAAAGAATTATCGGCGTTTGCGACCTTTATAATACCTAGTGATCCATATAATCAACAAAACTTACCTCCAACCGTGTCGCTTCCATCCTAATTAATCACCCGTATGTTTCCAAACAAGCTCAGGCGCATCGCCCATCTGTTGCACGTGTGACGTCACGGCGGTTGCACCTTGCCTTGTATACCTATAATAATCATGTGTTAGCAACCAACACAACTGACCCTTAACACCTTGACATAGAGTTCGTTTTAGTGCCGATTGTCGACCGGGGTCGCCGCGGGAAAGTCCTGACCTTTCTGTTACTAATTATGTGGATTAGTCTTTAAGTAGACTGTATTGTCTTTGTGCTAGTTTTTGTCGTGTTTCTATTCTGTTGTTTATGGTCAGTTTATATAAGTTGTCTTGTAATAATAATTTTGTGGTCAGTTATGATTTCTGTGGTAGAACTTAACGTTGAGATGAGATGATGTCATAATGTGTTTCATTTGTTGATTTTTTATGTATTTTCCTGTATGGTAACTTTTGCTTACTTATTGCCTTAGTCAGATACTTACATAGAGTTGCATTTAACCACAATCTCACTGCACCAAGCGTCACGATCAAGCCGGTAAAGCGTGAGGAAAAATTATACTTCTGCACTTCCATAATTTCACAAATAGTCATCGTATAGCGTCCCACGGGTATGCCTCATAGAGGAAAACTCAGGAAAAGTAATTTAAATACTTTTGTACGATGAGAAATTTAACTGAAAGAAAACCTACGCTGACTTTGAAAAACTAAAAACTTAACTTATGCCCGATTTCTATAAACAAAAACGAATCCTTTTGCTTACCAATGGTAGGTTCTTTAATCAAAAAGAAGGACGTTCTCAATTCGGTTGTATGCTTTTTTATGTTTGTTACCTCATAACGCCGTCATTTATTAACCGATTTTCAAAATTCTTTTTTGTTTGGAAGAGTACACTTCCCGTTTGGTCCCATTGTCATCAGGTCAATATTTGATTACTTTTTAGTGTACTTTAAAGTCGGTTTAAGTTTTTTGTAAAATAGTTTTTTATAGCCAAACTAGGCATATAGATAACTAGCTTCTGCTCGCGGCTTCGCCCGCGTGGCCTACAGGAATCAAATGACATATTTTTCTACAACAATAAAAAAACCAAAACAACTTCATTCCGCTTCGAGGGTGGAATTATTAAAAACGCTGAGACACGTATACATTTATTTTCAATCTTCAGCCTAAACACAATATTTGAAGATCCTAACTTCGAAACTGACGGACTTTCATACAAACTTTCATCCCCTATTTTACCCCCTTAGGGGTGGAATTTCGAAAAACCCTTTCTTAGTGGATACCTACTCTTCACAAAGAATATACCCTCTAAATTTCATGTCTCTAGGACCAGCGGTTTAGGCTGTGCGTTGATATATCAGTCAATCAGTCAGTCAGTCAGTCAGGACTTTGAATTTTATATATATAGATTTCGTAAGCTAATGTTACCTGTGATAGCTACTTCCATATGGGAGGGTCTGCTATGCAAAGCTTTGAGGTATTTGCTTCATTATTACTAAAGATATAAGAGTCTTAATTTTAACCGATAACGGTCCGTAAATTATAGAAATCGGCCAATAATGGGCTGCTATATGATTGTCAACCAGTCGCCAACCAAGTGAAAATAGAGGGCGTTGAATCGGTGAGCGACCGTATATCAAAGTTGTCAACCAAAGACGTCGCAGGCCCTTTATCGTCATCTCACCACAAATCGAATGCACACAAATGAAGAGTTGTGATACGGACGCAGGTGCACATTATACCCTGCACCCGGCAGATGGCGCTTGGGACGGCAGATGCGATCTACCGAATTGCGCCGTTTGATTTGTATCCACTTGGCCCGCGGAGGCAATTGGTACGCGATTTTGTATGTTTATTTTTGCGAGCGTGTAACACCTGTTTGTAAGGAACTGATGAGGTGATAAGAAAGGAGGAGAGAGGTCTTTTTTTTGCGTAATTAGCATGATTAGCCGCTCTTAATCGACGGCAAAGTTTAGCTACCACCGGTCCGGCCGGTACTTGGATGGGTGACCGCCTAGTGGTATTTTCAACTCGATCGTTTTCAATGCTTCGGAAGGCGTTGGTCCCGGTTATCACTTTGTTGTTATAGTTCGAGGCCTACTACGGCTGAAAAACTCCAACAGAAGGTTGACTACTAGCCTACCTCCACCGATCCGCAGTGGGTATGCGTGGTGGAGTATCTTCCCATTCCCTTCCACCCTCATTTGTGAAAGAAGGCCTGTGCTCAGCAGTGGGACATTATAGGCTGATGATGATGATGGATCCTCGACGGGAACTGGCTCATTTGTATCTGCCGGTTAAGTTACTGCTTCGCGATTCTTCATTTGATAGCAGAAGCTTGCCAGGTGGGTACTACAAAATACCTCACCACCGCTCTGGGTCCCGGAACCAACAAGTTCATTGTAGGAGATGGGTCTGTACGGGATTCGATACCGTCGGGACCTTTCGTTCCCAAAGAATGTCTTGAGCTTATAATCTTCTAAGAATAATGGTGCTTCTATAATCAACTTAACCAGTACTCGGTCGTCGCCTGAATTTCTTAACCAAGTTTTTTTTAAATTCGGTTAGCAATACTTCTTACCACTAACTTTAGCAGAAACTCATTCATATGTTGTTAGGTTACCACACAATTGACACAATACATCATGGATTATTGTTATTGTTGATAGAATGACCTTTGTAGAGGTTAGGATATATGGAATGATTATTTGTTATCAAACAATATGTCATGTTGCATCCATTCGTAAAGTCTTCAGCATCAAATACACTAGGGGGCACATGGAGCAACATGTTGTGGAACATGTCCCTCAACAACTACGTGGAATGTCCCGAGACAATTGTCGCGGAACATTCTGCAGGCCACACTACGTAAAATTTTGCGGGACATTGGGCAACGTTGCAGCGTCACGTAGATTGAGCATTACCCGTCATGTTGGGGGACATTTTGTCTCCAAGTGTATGTCTCCTTTATAAAAAAAGGTACAGTTTTTACAACCTTGTACTAAAGTAGCCATTTCAAGATCTGCACAGCTCTAAATCCGTCATCATGACGTCAAATCCCTTTATAGAACCCCAAAAAAGATAAAAAACGTGACAAAATTTCGTACGCATCAGTATTTTCTTTTATATTCGTTTTGGCGAGCTCCCAACTCAATTAGCTGCAAGCATAAGTACCCGGCTAAAGAATGGCAATAATTTGGGCCGAGACAGATTCTACCACAGAAAAGAATGGCCACCGCGCAAACTGACCGTACACGGTAGCAGGGTGGTTTGTGGTATATAACTAGTGTTGCCAGGTGTCCCGATTTGCGTGGGACGTCCCGATTTTCAGGGGTCTGGTGACACGTCCCGATTAACACTTGATCGGGACGCCAAATGTCCCGATTTTTCACTAACCTCATGAGTCTTTACTATTTGATTATTTTGACAGGAAAAGTGAATATAACTAAGCTGCTACTACATACAAATATTTTTGCTTTCATATTTTCTTACCAAATTCAGACTTTCACTACTGTCCCGATTTGAAACCCAAAATCCCGATTATTTTATCCTTACGTTCCGAAATTTGAACACGGGACCTGGCAACACTATATATAACTGACTAGCTTCAAGTTCTACAGTCTTAGAATACTACGTATTTTAAAAGAAGGGAATCTCACACCCTTTATGCGAATTTCGAACAATGGTTTCACCGCTCGCACCTGTTAATATATTGGGCTAATTTTAGAAATGGCTAATCTTATTGCGAGGTGTCTTTCACAGGATGGTGCAATTTTCTTGGGCATAGTTAATGAAAGTCACATCTTAATCAGATCAGCCGTTTCCGTGATTTGGCCCATATTAACAGGTATCAGAAATGCATTCTCTCTGCAGTTATGTTCCGCAAACTACATTTCTATATGACTTCTATATTACAATAGACTACAGCAATTGTCTCATCTCCTAAAATAAATATGAATGCATAAACAGTAGAGCCACCGCAAAAATTCAAGATAGTTTCGCCAAGTTTGTCTATTATAAATCAATAGAAATGGCACGTTGGAAGCCTTTTGATACCATTACATCCTGAAGATCAAAGCGACGAGCAAATGAATGGAAGGAAAATAGCTTGTGTATCAAAATAAATATCGCTGTAATACGCCAAAATAGAGAAGTTTTATTATTTTTGGAAGCGTAACTTACACTGAGGTGTAAATAGTGTAAATACCTTGAGTGCTTGAGTTTTCTGTAAAGTTAACATCGCATAGAAACTTTTGAAGGCGCAGCTGGCTATGTTGAAAATCGCCAAAGCACCTACTACTGTGTTTACAATAGAGTCAGTTACAGGCCATCTAACACAGACCTAGCAACAAAATCTTATCCTTGCTGGTAATCTTCCACATCTGTTTTCAACAGATTAAGGTCTTTTCATATCTCCGTATGTTTAGAAAGTCATTGTCAATCATCTAAATCATCATCATCATCAGCCTATAACGTCCCACTGCTGAGCACAGGCCTCCTTTAACAAATGAGGGTGAAAGGGAATGGGCAATACTCCACCACGCGTGCCCACTGCGGATCGGTGGAGGCAGGTTTTTTTTTTTTTATCCTACTTAGGTAGCAAACAAGCATACGGCCCGCCTGATGGTAAGCGGCTACCACAGCCTATGGACGCTTGCAACACCAGGGGTGTCACACACGCGTTGCCGACCCTGCAGAAATCTCATCAGACCCTTTTTGAAGAACCCCATGCTGTACTCCATTGGGAACTAGTGGTCAACCTACTGTTGGAATTTTTCAAGTCGCCTAGGAGGCATCCAACTAGCTTAACGACTATCACAATTCAGTGATAACCGGGACCAACGGCTTTACATGCCTTCCGAAGCACGGAAACGCTCGATTTGAAATACCACTAGGCGATCACCCATCCAGGTACCGACAACGACGGTGGTAGCTTAAATTTGCCGATCGATTAAGAACGGCTAATCAATTTACACCACGAGCGCTTCATCTAAATATATCTGTAGAATTGATGTAACAATATAAAAAATTGTGCATCTCGTTTCCATGTATACTGATATCCCTTTTATACCTATCACTTAAGTAATGTCAGTTTCTGGGATGACTTTAAGTTCCTACCCAGTACAGCATGTTAAACGGTGTGATGAGATTTTTGCAGGGTCAGTAACGAGCGAGTCATACTTTTGGTGTTGTTGCGTATCTATAGGTCATGGTAACTGCGCCACCATCAGGCTATTGTATTATTGCCAACTTTAAAATTCAATAATCTCAGACAATGTAACCTTGATCACGTTATGTGAATTCTATTAATTATATAATTGTTTTAATGTAAACCGTGCTCGGCTGCAGTGTTTCACGATTTCTCATCACATGTTTGATAATGAATTATAAATATTTTGATAGCCCACATTATTGGCACGGACTCGCAACAATAAAAACTACACAAATATACGGGCACCAACGCGTCGTACACATGTCTGTGCACCAAAATAATCGAGTAATCAAAGCTGTTGTAAAATCGGTTTGCCAATGTATCGAAAGCATGTTGGATTTCCAGACCACTTTCAGACCAGTGATTTAGACTGCGTCAACTTCTCAGTAAATCAGTCAGGCCGAAACCTTGGTCTTCTATGTGGATTGCATTGCAGTGCCCTTATAGGGCTCATTTTAGTTAGAGGACCAGTTTAGTAAATTAGTAACACTTGTCTAAATGAATTAATCCCCATTCGGGGAACAGGCCTCTCCGAAGAACTAACAGACTAAGGCCATAGTTCACCACTTCCCGTCGAAATTTTCCTCAAGGCTTTCCTTCATCTTTACCCGTAATGAATTCGTACGGAAGTTTAATACTCAGATCTTTAGGCAGGCATTTGATTGGAACATGTACTCTCATGACCTTAGGAAAGTGCGATCACCATTCACAATACCTCGTGTTAATACTAAGAATCATGTCTTCAGGTTCATTCTCCGAACGTTTATTTATGCACCAGCATATTTCCTTGCAGGGTATCTGCTGTAGATTAATATAAATACATCAGTTGAAACGTGTTGTCGGAGCAGAATTTCTTTATTTTTCAGTGGAAAGGGTCTGGTTTTGATACGTCTGCTCTCAAGATTAATTATGATTATCAACAGCTTATTTCAGAGCTGTGTATGCATGTATCCTGTGTTAGGTTGCCTGGAACAGATTCCTTTATTTACTTCTCATGATGTTATGTTGTAGGTATACAATAAAGAAAATTTCATTAATGAATGTAGCTCGATCAAATTGTCTGTTGAATGTTTCATCACATCAACACCTGACCAGGCGTCTTATTGGCAACACCTTTTGTTTTATAATCAATGAATCCCAGCAACGTGCATATTGGCACCATCACCGTGGCATTGAGAAATACCTTATACAATGAAGACATTAAAAATCTGTAGTGTTCAAATATCTGCCACATACTTCCGAGTTTTAAAAGTTAAGGTCAGATTGACCACTGGCTTTTCCTTGAAGGAAAACAATTTGTTTTAGGTCATAAGGCTGTCAAGTAGATAGGTGGTCCAGCTAATGGTATGTAGCCATCGTCCCGCCTATGAACATTTCAAAGCCTAAAAGGTAAATAACTCGCCAGAGCATACTAATAAGTCCTTGGCGACAGATTTTCACCTTGACAATATGCTATGGTTTCCTCACGATCTTTGCCGCGAAGATAAGGTGCGAGTCCTTGCATTGAGGATGTAGAGGAGCTGATGAATGATGATATTTCTTTCCCCGACTTAAATATTGCTGTTGGTTTTGTTATATGTGATGTGATACGAATACAAAAATGGCCGTTAAATTATTTGATTGCAAATAATTTAACGGCCATTTGTAGATTTGTTTGACGTATCATTTGATTACCTTCCTCAGCTTCAGAGGTCAAGCCAAATGCTATCACTGTGTATTTTTAGTCTGAAGTCAGTACATGTTACAATTATGATAAGTTATTTTGCAAATAAACACGTTTTTGTTGTTAAGCAAACGCTCCTAATCTCCCAGACAATGAAAGTATTCATAAATACCACAAATAGTTTTACAGTTTCTAATTCAAATGAAGATGTTAAACTTTTATTGCTATTGTTACGGAATAGAAACATTTAGAAAGTTAATTGTACATGCTTTATATGGAGTACAATTCGTCTCGGTTCGTCGTCGTACAATTAGTCACGCTAAACGTTTTGGCTACTGTTTAAAGTTACGTTTTTGGTCATGTCAAAATATCGCCTCTTAATCTTTGCACCCTGAGATGATTCTTTACTAAGATAGGTACTGAATGCTTTCTAGTATTATTAGTCTAGTATTAGAGAGAAGATTCAAGTTCAATAAAAAATAAACCGGTCCAGTATTTATGATTATATGTAATTAATATTCTTTAATTTTCAAGTTCTATACGGCCCCAAGTCTGAATTTTAAGATCTTCCATAACTTTGGCTCGTTCAAATATCTGTTATTCAACAATATTTTAAGTACAATGTAAACAAACGTCTCGGCGTGCGCGCATGTTTTTATAAAGTCTCGATGACATCATACTAGTTGGCTATAATGGCTAGCTGGACAAATTATTATTTATTTATTTTTATTTATTTATTTTATTTTGACAACATACAGTCATTAAATAACATTTTTACATAGTATTATCTTAACTTAAAATTGTAGACTTTGAGTGTCAACTATTGTTTTGTTAATTATATATATTAGTAGGTAATACTCCCCCAAGCCGACTGGTCCTCGAGGGGGATAGAGACCACAACCCTTCAACAATACAGGAAAATAAACACCAAAAAGAAAAAATTTATGTCGCAGCCCTCAACGTACTTACACTGAAAAATGAAGAAAACCTTACAGAACTAACATATGCATTAAATCAAATCAAATGGGACATCGTCGGCCTGAGCGAGGTAAGACGAATGGGAGAAAGAATTGTTTCCTACCCAGACTTCCTGCTATACCATATAGGAACGACCCCGGGCCATCATGGTGTTGGATTTATTATCAAAAAACACCTCACAAATTATATAGAAGGATTTATAGGAATCTCGGAGCGCATAGCAATATTGAATTTGAAGCTACCAGGATACAAAGATTCATGGTCTATAATAGAAATATATTCGCCTACAGAACAATCGGACCTAGAAACAATAGACACATTCTACATTGATCTTAATAAAGCTATTCATGAGCACGCTCACAAAAACCTTATAGTAATGGGTGATTGCAATGGCCAAATCGGAGAAAGGAGCCCAGGGGACACCACGGCACTAGGACCATTCACATACAGTAATAAAACCAGAAGCAGGAATGGAGAAAAAATCGTGAACTTTACACTCGAAAACAACTTAACCATTCTAAACACTATATACAAAAAAAATAAGAAGAAGAAGTGGACCTGGATTTCACCAGATGGCAAAACAAAAAACCAAATTGATTTAATAATGACTAATAGAAACAGCTACTTCACTAACTTCAACGTCATCAACAAGTTCAACTTCAACACCAACCATAGATTGATCAGAGCCGAATTGAGAACAATACAACCACGAAAACCTAGACCTAGACATGAACTAGGAAGTGTTAAACTCGGAAAATATCAAATTGAAGAATTAGCGATCAACCTAAGGGACAAATTCATAGACTTTAAAGAGAACATAAAAAGTCTAGGAACACAAGATAAGTACAACTGGATAGAAAATACCATTAACACTCAGACAAAACTCGCTGCAAATACGAAAATTGAACCGGGGAAATGGGTAACAACTAACACTATAAAACTGCTAGAACAGAGAAACCACTTAATCAATGCAAGGGATGCAAAAGACAGAAGAAGGCAGCTAGCAGAAATTTGTAAAAAAATTAAAGAAAGCATAAGGACAGATAGGAAAAGAAACAGAATGGAAACTATTGAAAAGCACATAATCAAAACGGGAGGTGTGAAAAAAGCATATAAGGAATTAGCAAATTCAATGGACTGGGTCGTAAAAATGAAAAGTAATAGCGGAAAATGTAAACATCACAGAACAGACATAATAAAAATTGCCACAGCTTATTACAAAAAATTATATGAATGCAACACTCAACAAGGCGAAGTTGATCTCGGGGAGACATCAAATATTCCTAGCATACTCAATACCGAAGTCGAGAAAGCTATCGATACTCAAAGGAGAGATAAAGCACCAGGACCTGACGGCATAAATAATGAAATCCTGAGACAAAACAAGGAAGTTCTGACACCAATCCTCACAGACATGTTTAATGAAATCATGAACACTGAAATCATCCCGCAACAATGGACAGAATCCAACACTATCCTTCTGTATAAGAAGGGGGACAAACATGACATTGGAAACTACCGCCCTATTAGTCTTATGTCCAACATGTACAAGATATTCGCTAAGATAATATTAAAACGAATTGAAGGAAAATTAGACGAACATCAGCCCATTGAGCAGGCAGGTTTCCGTAAGGACTACTCGGTGATCGATCACATTCACGTAGTACGCCAAGTTTTAGAGAAGTACAATGAATACCAGCGTACATACTATATTGCATTCGTTGACTACAGCAAAGCGTTTGATTCTTTGTTTCACGAAAAGGTATGGGAGACACTGAAGGAACAAGGAATTTAACACAAATACATTCGCTTAATAAAAAATGTATATAGTCACAGTACTGCGAGAATTCAACTAGAAAAGAAAGGCGAACCGTTCAGAGTAGGAAAAGGTGTTCGACAAGGAGACCCCCTATCTCCAAAACTATTCTCGGCGGTACTGGAATCAATATTCAGGGGTCTTGATTGGAGAAATGTCGGTATCAATGTGGACGGTGTCCCATTAACGCACTTGAGATTCGCAGATGACATAGTGCTATTTGCTGAAACACCAGAAGACATAGCAAGAATGATAAACGAACTGGCAACTGAAAGCGAGAAAGTAGGGTTAAAACTGAACCCGGAGAAAACAAGTGTAATAACAAATGGAAAGAGAAACGCCATAAATTTAGGAAACACTCAAATTGATTACACAGAGGAATACATTTACCTGGGACAGCTAATGACACAAAATCATCCTATACGCAAAGAAGTTGAAAGAAGAATAAACAATGGCTGGAGGAGATACTGGGGCTTGAGAGAGGCTATGAAAGATAAAAATATGCATATAAATGTGAAAACCAAATTATTTAACACCTGCATACTACCAGTCCTTATGTATGGCAGCCAAACTTGGGCTCTAACACAGGATATGATAAGCAAACTCGCAACCTGCCAGTACGCAATGGAAAGGAGTATGCTGAATGTGAAGAAGTCAGACAGATTAGAAAACCGTGTCATCAGGAACAAGACAAAGGCCATAGATATAACATCCAAAATCAGAAGGCTTAAATGGCGATGGGCAGGGCACATGATAAGAGGAGAAGACAAATGGAGTAAAATTGTAACAAGATGGTACCCTAGAGAAGGTAAAAGGAAAAGAGGTAGACCACAGAAAAGGTGGGATGACGACATCAGAAAAGTGGCAGGGGTTATGTGGAACAGAGTGGCTCAAGAAAGACATGAATGGAAAAGGTTGGAGGAGGCCTTTGCCGACTGGCAAACAGATCTACAAAAAGTTAACAAGAATCAAATACTAGAATAGAATAAGCTCCTAAAAAAAAAGTATAATAATTTAATCATTGTACCTAAGTTGATCTGAATAAAAGGCTATTATTATTATTATTATTATTATTTTTTTTTTTTTTTTTTTTTTTTTTTTTTTTTTTTTTTTTTTTTTTTTTTTTTTTTTTCTCAGCTCTTTGGCTGGTTTTCTAACTACATTTACGGGCTGAAGCCAAGTAAATGTAGCGTGTGGTGGATATTTATGACAGTGTGTTTTCCTCCTCTATCTGCATGAACTTTCTGACTATTCTGCATGTGTTAAGGATTGCAGCTTTCTGGAGGCTAATATAAACAGAATCTGGTAGGTCTATTAACTTTAGGCTACGAAGGAGATGGTTGGGGATTATGCCTGTCGTGGAGAGTACTATAGGTATAACATAAACTTTTTCTTGTCTCCAGATTCTTGTTATTTCTTCTTTAAGTTCAGCGTATTTGCTTATTTTTTCAGTTATTGTTTTTTGTACGTTATGGGTGTTAGGAACAGCAATGTCTATAAGGTAAGTGATCTTATTTATTTTATCCTGTAGGGTTATGTCTGGTCTATTATAGTGGATGGTCCTATCTGTAAGTATGGCGCGGTCGTAATAGAGTTTATGTGTGTCATTTTCTAGGATAGTTTGTGGTGTGTATTTGTAATAAGGAGTGTTTGTGTCCTGTATGAGTTTATGTTTGAGTGCTAGTTTTTGATGAATTATGTTTGCTACTTGGTTATGTCTATGAGTGTAGTCTGTCTGTGTGAGTGTTGTGCATGCTCCAGTTATGTGTTGGATGGTTTCTGATTGAGTGTGGCACCTTCGGCATTTATCGTTAATGATGGTAGGGTCTTTGATGATATATTTCCTGTAATTTTTTGTGTTGATTATTTGGTCTTGTATAGCCATTATGAATCCCTCTGTTTCTGGGAACAAGTTTCCTATTTTAAGCCACTTATTTGATGCTACTGTATTTATATGGGATTGTTCTAGATCGTGAGGATGCCTGCCGTGGAGTACTTTCTTTTTCCAGTTATCTAGTTTTTGTTTCTGTGGATCAGTGTTGTTTGTGTTTTGTGTATCTATATGTTCGTTTAAATTAAGCGGTGTGTAGTTATGATCAATATTAGTTATAGCTCTGTGTATATCACTAGTGCGGGATTTCGTTTGAAAGAATGTTTTTAGCGTAGTGATTTGTTTCTGCCAAAGTTGATGGATGTCAATGAGGCCTCTCCCTCCATTCTGTCGTTTGAGGGTGAGTCTTTCGGTTGCAGATTTTGGATGATGTTTGTTGTGTTGTGTAAGTGTTGTGCGTATGGTTCTTTCTAATTGTTCGATGTCAGTTTTAGACCATTTTATGACTCCGAATGAGTAGGTTAATATTGGTATGGCATAAGTATTCAAGGCTTTTATAAGATTTTTTCCAAATAGTTGTGTGTTGCATACTGCGTTAATTCTCCTCCGGTATTCTGTAATTAGTGTCTGTTTAATTGCTGTGTAGTCAAGGCCTTTAAGTTGCTTGTATCCTAAATATTTGTATAAATCTGTTGGTTCCATGGCTGTTATTGTATCAGTGTCGTTTACTGCATAGTTTCCGGGTTTTATTTTGCCTTTTATAATATGTAATGTCCTACATTTATCTAATCCAAATTGCATATTTATATCTTGACTGAATTTTGTCGTGACTTCTATAAGCGTTTCCATTTCTTTTTTGGTTTTTGCATATAATTTAATGTCATCCATATATATGAGATGTGAGATAACTGTTTCTTCGGTATTGTGTTTAAGGTTATACCCGGCACAACAGCGGCGTAATAAGTGTGACAAGGGGTTCAGGGCGAGACAGAACCAGAGAGGGCTCAGGGAATCACCCTGATAGATACCCTTCCTAATGTGTATCTGTCGAGTTATAAGAGTGCTGTGATGTTTATTTAGTTGTAATGTAGTTTTCCATCTTGTCATTATAATGCGTAAAAAGTCTATTATTTTTGAATTTATTTTATATATTTCTAAGATTTGTATTAACCAAGAATGTGGAATGCTATCAAAAGCTTTTTGGTAATCTATGTAGGTGCAGTGTAGGTTTCTATTTTTTGTAGCAGCATGTTTATGAATAGTAGAGTCTATAATTAATTGTTCTTTGCATCCCATGTGGCCACGCCTGCATCCCTTCTGTTCCTCTGCTATTATATTGTGTTGTTCAATGTGTGAGTTGATTTTAGCTGTGATTGCTGATGTTAGTATTTTGTAGATAGTGGGTAAGCATGTGATTGGTCTGTATTGAGAAGGCTGTGATGTGTATTTTGTTTTAGGTAGCATGTAAGTTATTCCTGTTGAAATAAATTCGGGTATATGTTGTTGTCCTAATACGATATCTGTGAAATTTTTTGCTAAACTTTTGTGTATTGAAGTTAACTTTTTGTACCAAAAATTGTGTATTTTATCTATTCCCGGTGCCTTCCAATTATGTAATCTACCTGTTATATGTGCGATATCGGTCTCTGTAATCTCTACAAATTCCATTTCATCTATTGCTCTCCATCTTGATTCTTCCTCAGTTATCCATGTTGCTTTATCGTTATGCTGTACTTGCTCTTCCCATATGCTGGACCAAAATGTTTCTAGGTGTTCTTTTGTTGGTGTGTCTGTGTTATTCTCTACTATTGTATTAGTGTCGGTGTGTGGTTTCTGAATATTCCTATAAAACATTTTTTCATTCGTTGAGAATATGGCGTTGTCATTTTTGCGTTGCTGTGCCTTTTTATATCTCCTAAGCCTATGAACTTTAAGTGCTAGTTTTTGTTTAAGCGTGTCCAAGAACTCTTCAGGCTTTCTGTTACTATTTTCGTGTCTGGTGTGAGTAAAACTGCTTTTGAATATTGCTTCAACTCTCTTAACTACTTTATTTGATCTGTTATTGTTGATGTATTGTGTGAGTCTACCGCAATCTGCCCTTAATTTTTCTATGTCTTTTTCAAGCCTTTGTTGCCATGGTGGTTTGATATTATCTCTGGGCCTTGTGTTTCCTGTGTGTTCTGTGATTTTAAAATTGAGTTCTTCTGATATAACTACTGCTGTGCAATATATGAGTGTGTGTATGTCTATCAACTGTGTATCATCGGTTATAAATTGTTGTAGTATATGTTCATTAAATAAATTAATTAAACGAAACAGGTTTGGGCTATATCTAAGTTTAGGTAGTTTTGGTCGAGCTGCTGGATCCATCCCAGAGTATTGTGTTAGTGTAGTTCTGAATTTGTCACCTATTTCTTTAATATGCCTTTCTGTTATCGGGTTTTGGTCCACAATGACTAAGGTGTCAATATCATTTTCAAGCATTAAGGTTATAGATTCGGTTTGCGTAGATGTGTGTGATGTTTGCGTGTATGCTTGCGATTGATTGTATGGCTGAGATTGAGTATCAGATTGTGATTGAGAGTACGATTGTGGTTGCTGGGTCGGATCGTGGGTATTTTGAGTTAGTGTGATATTGTGAGTACCTGCATTATTTTCTGATTCTACTTGTAGTTGTGTACGTACTTCTTCTTTTAATTTATCTATTATATCTTGAGACAAGTATTTATTTCTTACTATGGTTCTCCTTTGATCTGAAATTCTTTGTTCTGTTACATTAACCTCTGGGTATTTTTGTTTGAAACGTTCATGTAGTTGTTGTCTGTAAGTGGTCATGTCAGTCTCTAATTTAGTGATGTATAAGTAGGTCCGCATGATAAAAATGTTTACATCCTTGCTCCATTTCATGCGAACTCTTGCTTTCCCAGCCTTGGTGGACGCGGGTAAGAAGGTACTTACCTCCCGCGCAACATTCAAGGTCGGAGAGGGTGGAACTGTATTAAAACCATTACTATGTGGTGACGATGGTGGTGTTGAAGGTCCTGAAGGTGTGTATGAAATTGTGCTTGGGCTATATGGTTCTATAGGGGTGTTTGTTCTGTCTGTCAGTCTGTCACCATCGTCAAGGATTTCGGCTGTAACATCTTTGTCGGTGGGAGCCCGCCTGTTCAACTCCTCACCGCTGACGGTTCGCATGCTGAGACACCCAGCGTCAGCTCCAGGTGTGCCCCGGCGATCGCCCCCGGGCAGCGGTCCTATACGTTTTCTTTTAGAACGAGTCTCCATGTTTAATGGGTTTCCAGAGCCACGTTAGCCACGCCAGTAATTTCAGAATCGTGTTTCCGCCCCCCACGTGATAAGATGGTCAATCAGGACGTGTGGATGTTTAGGGGGCTTATTATTATTTATTATTATTATTATTATTATTATTATTAGTAGGTAATACACAGACAGAAAGGTTGGCTTATCATGTATATACGAATAAAGCAATACCACAGAGGATTAAACTAGTAATATTGACAAGTTCATATTTTTGAATTCAATTAGTTTAGTTGATGCGAAACTGATTGTAATGGTTCAATTTGTTCATGGATGTTAAAATAACAGGGTAATTGCTTATTTTAGTCACGTGCTGTCCATTATAGAAGTATGAGTTGATTAGCAAATTCAAAATATTCTAGTTCTATTTCACTGTACCCATCGAAGAATTCACCCAAAAAAGCGCAATGGCGTTCATTTTGTTTTAAATCTATTCCGCCATTTTACCACCATCGATGATGTGCTCTGATTGGCTACCACTAAACATTTAGATGCAGTTACTGGTCGGAACTGTTATTAATCAGTTCAAAAGCACTTGCCGGATTGGAATGCTCGGTATTACCACTCTAAACGATCTTTTCCTCGATGACTGTATCTTATTACATTCAATATATGATGTCCATTTCATGCATAATTCTTTAAAATTCTCTGTATCATTCTCTCTTGTCCACCTTAGACGATTCATCATCAACTACCTTGTTATCTTCAATCACATCCACTCACAAAATATATCCCACTTATACATAAGAATCATGTGTATGACCTCGACGTGTCCACACCCACCAGGTATCGTCGATGACTAAATTCGTATTCGCATGATGTCACGCTGCAGCGTCTTGCATTTACCGTCCGTTTGGATTTGTTTTGCGTTTTGCTCGTGGTTCATTGGCTTCTTGTTTTTTTTTGGTTTTAGAGCTTGTAACTGGTTTAACGATGGAGTTTATGGGTATTTTAAGGTTAGGTTTTGTCTAATCATCGTCTTAGCGTTTTCCTTATAGGTCCGTGGGTCAGGGACTGTTTTTTTTCTCGATCTGGTGTTAAATTGCTTACGTTCGTCCGTATCGTCCCTACTACGGTAGTCATATGCAAACAGCAAGTGGTAACACGACTTGCATAACTCATTACCTTGAGCAACTCATCACTTATTAAATAGTTTAACGATGCAAAAACCACACTACAAATTATTTACGGAACTAGTACTCGCCCTGTGGCTTTATTCACGATCCTGAAGAATAAAAAATTCAAAATCATTTATTCAAATAGACCTTCGCAGGCACAAAAGTCTGACTCTAATACTCTAATACCGGTTTGGAAGGTTGCATTTGCTGAGAAGAGCCGGCAATCAACTCAGCAATTACTCTTTTCAAAACAAGCTTAGATTCATTACATAATATTTACATTCTAATCGCACTGACAACATTTTAAAATTATTTCGACAACTACGAATCAAAGATTATCTAAGTTTTATTCTATGATTTGATAATTTGTGTTAAGTACATCTGAATCAGTTACGAGTAACATACAGACACGTTTTCACATTTACAATATTAGTAGGTTGTTAGTATTTATGGGATTAATGCCGTTTACCAGATTTCCATTGTATATTCTGTTTAAAATTGGTTCGTTTACTAATTTATGTTCGAATTACCCTTTATAGGTAGGTCGAACTGGTCGTAGACCTTCAACTTTAGTCGCACCTTTTAAGAATTCTTTCAGTTTTTGCTCCGAACGTAGCAAACATATCATCACAAAATTGTTATCGCTACACCTGTCATATCGAGAATTTTACTCGACCTTGTGGAATGTCTGAATATATAACAACATGCCGGAAAACAACTGCTGCTCACACAAAAAAATGAATTCTTTCAGCATGAGTAAAGCGGCAATTGATATTCCGTTTGATCTCAATTGGTTATTGTTAAGTTTAATATCGCGGCACGGCTTAAAATACTATTCGAATGGTTTGAAACGAGAATCTTGGGCGCAATGCTTAGATTCGATCACGAAAGGTGCCACAAAAGTTTATATTGAAATGTGATGTGCCAAAGAGAGAAACCGAAGAATCCCAGCATTTAACTGTCATCATAAGTATCTTATCAACTCACAAATGTGTGTTTATATTGCTGGGTCCCTTCCTCCTATAACGATTGAGATATTCCATCAAAGTTAGACTCCTTTCTAAAGTTTTGTCGATTTCAAATAATCCTATAGTAATAACATCTGATGCATTTAAATATTGGCAATTGTATCCAAGATCAATAATGTTGAACCTCCCTTCTCATCACAGTAATGTTTATAAACTATCGTGTGTTTAACAACACTTTGGGCAATGACATCACTACAGTTCGCTATAGCGACGGAACTGATGATGTGGACCCGCGCGTCACCAGGTTAAACAATGACAACGTTTACATTGTCTATTCTTTGGTTATTTTGTTATACGCTGGGATTAAGTCATCGGACTGTTGAAATTGTCCAATTCATATGGGTTTGGTCGACCTGCTATGCGGCTAGTTTTGGTTTTAATTCATCATCATCATCATCATCAGCCCATAATGTCCCACTGCTGAGTACGGGCCTCCTTTTACAAATGAGGGTGAAAGGGAATGGGCAGATACTCCACTACGCATGCCTACTGCGGATTGGTGGTGGAAGGCTGTGGTCAACTTACTGTTGGAGTTTTCAAGCCGCCTAGGAGGCCTCCAACTAGCTTAACGACTATAACAATAATGTGATAGCCGGTACCAAAGGCTTTACGTGCCGAAATACGGATTCCGTGATGGAATCAATATCACTAGACGGAAACCTATCCAGATACTATCCACACCGGTGTTTGCTTAACTTTGTCGATCGATTACGGTTAATCGAGTTACACCACGAGCGCTTCAGTGGTTTTGGGGGAATTACTGGGGGATATTACAGCAGCTGCATTTGTGAAGTAGTTTGTGCCACTTTCGACCATTACCAGATTGTGGTCAAACAACGATAAGAAAAATAAACATCTCTACATAGTATTAAATGAAGTCGTTTTCCGTTTCTGTCTATCTGTATATCCCCTCACTCCTAAACCACGCAACGGATTTTGATGCGGTTTTCACCATAAGTTAGATAATTTCTTTCGGAATTTCATTTAAATACAAGATTTTTTTCGTGACTGTACTTTTCGTTGACTGTACGTGCATTGTCATCCAATATACTAATGTATACCAAATATGAAGACAATCCGACCACTGGAAGTGGGTGAAATTTGACTTGCAAGATTCCACCACAACATAGTTACATACACATACATTGCAAGTTAAATAAAAGTTTATAAAATGATGTAGGTCTTGCTATTAACATTTAAGATAATTAATATCCGGAAAAATTTCTACGTTATTTCAAGAAACTAATCTACTCATATGCAAAAGATAGTAATTTAAAAATACACTTATTTATTGACTTCACTGATCAAAAAATCTGGGCTTTCTCGATTTTGCAAATACCTGGAAAGTTTATAAACAGTAACATTTAGGTACACATGTTTATCGTCGAACATTTCCCAAAACACTGTGTCTCGGAAACGAATCGAGATTTACTAAATATACTCCAGAGTACTCGATTCATAGAACACTAATGGGCTCTTTTCAGAATAGATGTGTATTAATAGTTAATTTAGGGAGTTTTTAAAGAAAGCAGCTAGGAAAACTGAACCATGAACTGAATCTTGGAAGTGTAATAGTCCAATTGGCAACAAACACAGACTACGTACATGTACTTCATGATAACCGACGGCATCGAGAAAAGTAATTATTAAGCAGTTTCCTATAGTCTGTGGACTGTACTGCGTCATTCTCAATGTCTTGTTTCTCTTAGTTACCAGGTCTCACATTGTAAGCCTAATTTCTACCCTATTGACAAATTATAACAGTTGCAATGTTTTATTTTAACTGATTAAACAGATGATTGTTTCGTCGATTGTGTTACTTTTTTCTTTTTCACAATGGCTCCCACTGCAATCTCACTGTAATTATGAAAGTAATCGGTGATTGTTTGTTGATTGATTGTTCCATTCTTTGTTTTTCAACACAAGGGCGGTTCTTCATTATGAGTCTTTGCAATGGTTGGGTTATTTATATTTAGGTTGGCATCATTACCTTGTTCTTATTTAGGGTCATGTCCTTCTTATTTACGATTACTTGTCTAATCTACATCATTCTTCATATCTTTGGCGTTGCCTTATTATTATATACTACGAAAGTCGGCTCACCTGATGGTAAGCGGTTGCCGTAGCCTAAAGACGCTTCAAACACCAGGGGTAACACATTCGCACTTTGCGGACCCCGCTAAAAGTTCTTTAAACCCCATAATGTACTCCCATGATGAGGATTCATTCCACCACCTAAGGTTAATTTTATTTGTAAGTTTTTTTTGGTATCTTCTCTTATTTGAAGATTTTGTAGGTTTTAAAAGAATAAATGTATTTGTTATCTCATCCAGACCTTTTCTTGTAATAATCATGATAATTGGTTATTTTAAAAAGATTACCGTACAAATTCCAGTACACTCACCCAGATATAGAAATCGTAAGCGGATGTAGAGTTATTTCAATGAATGGAGCATACTCTATTGTTGCCAAAAAATATAGAATACACTTAAATGTGGAAGTTAAAATATTGTATCATAAATATTAAAATATGCGCAGGAGTATAGGTCGTTTGTTTGTAGTATAAGTGGGTGGATAATCGGATTTTGATTGAACTTTCTTAGTGTTTTATATTCCTTCTTTGTTTTCCATTAGAGGCTATACTAGAGTAGAACGTAAAGAAATGATCATTACTTTATTGACTTTACCTCCCATTATTAACTGCGTGAGAACTACGATCTATCATCATACCTATGATGATAGATTCAGAAAAATGGTACAAAACTTAAATCCTTTACTATAAATCCTTACAATTTCCTTTCCTCCTTGGTATTGTTCAGGTTCATATAATCTACAACATTGTCAATATCCCGTCGTGAATCTTCGCCCACACGATGACACTGCGCAAGTCGGACGAGTCGAGCAGCTGATATTGTTTACTCGATCCGTGGGGATCTGAAATGGCTGAATACATCAAATGTTGTCGCTTTTCATCTCGTAAGAAATTTTACCGGAGTTACGTTTGGTGACGAGGGTGAATCATCGTCCACGTTGATATTTTTATGTGTTGGCCCTACACACGTGTGAGCCATTGCAGTTGTCTTAAATTGTTTTTCCAATTTATTACTTACTGTTTAACAAATATTTTCCGTCGGTGAAATATGAACTGTAGCATCAATATTTATTGTTTTAAATTTTCGTTGTTTACTACAGAACCACGCTTGTCTGTCTTACTCCCCGCGTCTAAATGATCAACAGCAAGTCTTGGAGCATAAACAATTTCAGCAACATTTGGTTAGTTTGGAGAAATCCTTCGTTCTTCTTTGTATATCCTCGTCCATCTAAGATTTTAAAATCGGGGGAAGTTGATCGTTTCGGATTGTTCTGGGAATCGTCTCGCTTCGACGTACCGTCTGGTTTTTTGGAACTCGTGTCATTGTTTACGCGTTTTTATACTGATTTTAATTATAGTGGATTAGATACTTATTTTATTTATAGTATAACCTAGCCCAGATGTAGTAGGAAAATTGTGGGTGTAATGTAATAAGCAGTACATGTATTAGGACGTGCCTACCTAAGTTCATAAGAATTTCCGAGTCGCTAGTTTTTGGTTACATTAACAAGTTTTTAGAATTACAAGATACAATACTTTTGTCACGAGCTTTCGCACGTTATGATATTGAGAAGCCCCAAAGTAAAAAGAGCAGGTATAAAATTGCCTTAACAATAACTTTGGAGATTACGTCAGATGCAGTTGATTATCTTTATTATTCTTAAACCCCTCTATGGTTTAGTTAAACAAAGTTCTTATCCTGAGAGTGTCTCTTATCTATATTTCTCTCAGACTTTCTCCAAGCGCAGTGATTTTTTACGGAGCTACCTCATTAGATGGATCTCTATTGTCATACATTTTCTCACCACCCATTTGTTCTCCACTTTTGGACTATAGTTTTTTATAATTTAGAGCTTATACTATTATTGTATTGTAGTTAGCGCGATAATTCCCGCCCAGGACTAATATTTCTTTCTGAACATGTCTGTGCTCTGAGTCTGGTTACCAGTAGTAATATCAGTTATCTGGTTTATGTCTGGTTTCCATAAGACCATGGATCAGAAGACCATGCGTGATGAATCTCACTATATTTATTATTTATATTTCATTTAATTGGAATTTTAAAGCCTTTTAATTAATTGAGTCATTTGTCAATGGAGTATTGCATGGTTTTTCCATGACGATGTTTAAATGATGAATGAATGACGCGACATTGAGATTAAGTGTTATAATTAAATGTTACACAAAAACAATAATTTGTATTTCAGTATTATAGCGATTCGCGAAATTATGTTATGGTTTATTGGTCAAAATGTTATTCAAGGAAAAACTTGTTAATTTGCCTAAAACTGAATTATACTAAAACCGCCTTGCGTTGCAAATAAAATTAACAATAATTGAACTTATACTTTGCCTATCTTGTAAAGTTTTTCTCAGAACTTGCGTTTTACGAAAATGGAAATTCGCCTTCCGGTTTTACCCTCATTACCATGGAGTCTATATGGAATTTAATGCTTTCCTGGGTAAGATTTATCTTCATGTATGATTTTGTCTAAATCGTTTGAGACTAAAGCTTTGATAAGCTGGCAGATGAATATAAATATCATATGTTATAACAGATTAAGCTACTATATTATCCTTATAGTTAAATAATTGGACTGTTTTACAAAAACTTAAACCGACTTCAAAGTACACTAAGAAGTAATCAAATCCTGATCTGATGACAATGGGACCAAACGGGAAGTGTACCCTTTCAAATAAAAAAAGAATTTTCCAAATCGGTTAATAAATAACGGAGTTATGAGGTAACAAACATAAAAAAAAAACATTCGAATTGAGAACCTCTTCCGTTTTTTGAAGTTGGTTAAAATGTAATCATAACCTATAAATATGTTACATCAATAAGCCTATTTTGCGCCTATCATAAAAAACACGTGACACGCAGCTCCACACGCACGCAGTTCACTGAGAAGGTATATATGCTTTTAGTGGGTTATTCTAAATATTAAACCATTTAAAATTTTCAAAGTAAATTAAAAAAAAAACCTTATATAAGTCAACAATATACCTCATAAGCTATATTTATTAAATTACGACCGCACATGGAACTAATGTGAAATTAAACAACATATTGTACTGCGCCAGGAGCCAAGGAATTTGGCGAACACTCGTACCTTTTCGCCATATGCTGACCCTGACAATAAACTTAAACAATGCCACTTCAAAGACCTCATAATTCTTACACATTTATCATAAAAACACCTTTAAAACTTCTACTTTACAAGTTATTATTAATTTGAACCTAATGGCAGTTACAACATTTAACGCCCGCTCACACGGAAGGCTCGTCGGTGTTTCTATCCCATTCTAATGTAAGGATTGTTTTATTGCTGTCTCGCTTCGATGATCATTCAATTTTAAGTGCACAGGTGCACGGTATTGCCGTCTCGCTCGCTCCTGTTGTTTATCGCGCCGTTTTGCTCACAGGTCAGTCTCCCGGCCCGATCGGCGCGTTACTGACGCGGTTCATTTCAAAATTGGAATAAGTTTGATTTTTTTAGAAAGTGCTACATTATTTTGGATGTGCCAGTGATTTTTTGCAAATAAATATTGTGGAGATTAACCAACCCAGTGAAGTGCAGTGCATGATTATGTGTTTTTAGTGACGTTCTGGGCATCTTGTTTTCGTTCGGATTATTGTCCTTTTGTTCGGATACGCGACCGTTCGGTCTGCGGACGAATTGGTAGGATGCTTATTTTTCAATTTTAATTCATATATCGCATTTATTTTGAGATTGTCGACTTTAAGTTTTCCTGTGACCGTGAATATCAGATGATTAATCGAACACGTTAACATTATTTATTAAGTTGCATTATTAATACTCAATTAGTTACTCACACGAAGCTGCGAAGGTACAACATTGAAATGCAGAAATAACTGTAAATTATGATAACTTTTAAGAAACTTTGTCAATAACATAAGAATTATATCAAAAAAAACATCCATGTGACAATGAACAAGAATGGTATAAAAATGGTATCATCTCTATAAATATTTCAAATTTTCCAAGTAATAATTCATGACCATCAAATTATTATTAATTTAAACAACAGGAAAACACATTAAACATGGTGATAATTTAACTGAATTATTTTCCTTACCATCAGAATATATTTTGAACCACGTATCTCTTAATTATATAATATTCCTAAGATTACTTAAATAGGTTTACTTTACCTGCAAACAATTACATCCCTTTTCTGCTTCCTACAAAGCCTCCCTTAATTAATTACAGCTTTTTAAGAAACCTTAACTTGACCAAAATATTCGCATCTAAAAGAGCGATGCCAAAGCTAAAAGCTCTGCTTAGATATTACCTGTTGTTTAGTTAGGAAACGCTTATAAAAGCTAACAATCTAGCACCTGATAATATTCTTGCAATGGTTCCAATGTGAAAGGAACTCCCTATTATGGATTTCCCTATCCCTATTTATGATGGGTTAAAAAATTACATCTAAAAAGGTCGGCTGCATATTGGCAATTCATATGGCTGATATTGTAAATGTTGCGTTGACCATTCACCATCAAATTATGAACGCCTTGACATTAAAAAGTAATGCAAAATCTAATGCCAGTACAAAACTAAGCACACAACACAACAAGTCAATGAAACCAGAGGCTTTATTGACAGAGAAACAACACATGTTGTATATTAAAGAGACCTTGGTTGCGAACGAAGGTTGACTGGGTCCTTCTTGGTTTCTATACGTTCGTAGTACCTGGATCATTCAGTGAGACTTGATATTGATGACCACAGAGAAAAAAATGAAGTATAGAAATAGAATCCCCACCATTCAGACCACATGCGTAAAGAAACGGAATTGTTTACTCATGTGGATTTACTGCTGGTTTTTATATTCGATCTATCCTTTATTTTTCTAAAATGGCAATCTACAATCGATCAACAATCGCAAAATCAAATGTAAGATATACTCGGTTTGCATACCGTTCTGTAGGAATAATTAAAATTTGATCTGATGCTTTGTTAATCGCTGATTTCGTTAACAGCAGTCTTGTACCGATCAATTGCCTAATTACGAATGAAAGCTTGACTTACTAAACAAACAATTCGTTTCGGTAGACTACCCAATCGTGAGTAATCCAAAATCTAGAGCGCATCAAAGCAGATCTCGATTTATTAGATTATTCAGTATTCTACAAGAATTTATCAAATCAACAACAACAACATCTTTCACACTTTTGATTGTAAGGAAGTAAAAATATACCCTCCCACGATCTAACAACCCATTTATTCTTATCTTCGCCGTGACCTATCTTATAATTAGCCTACTACATTTAGGCCATCTCCAATGCACTAAGCTCAGATCATGAGCTTACGCATGATTCACAGTATTAGAATTCCCCCTTTTAATAATAATATAAACAAACAAGTTTAGTTTATGTTTGTACTTATCAGTGGTTTCAATGACATGGTCATGCATCATTGTGTTATCAAAAATGCCAGTATGAGCATTTAAAATGTATAATTTATTACTATTTTAATTTGCTTTAAAATCGTTGGCTGCTCAGAAGTCGACTGAATTCTCTAAATAATTTGAATGAAAATCAATTGGTTATATACTTTCTCTGATGTTGATCATCATGGGTATTAGCTATCGTTACAAGCTCTTCAACATTATTCTTTTTCTACACCATAACTTCTATTCTCCTTAAATTATTTTCCATTTTACATGTAATTATAATACAATTATCCTTATTTTCCTTGATACTTAAAGACTTCATGTAAATAATTCCTTTCCAAGTTTTCTTAGCTCTTTTATAACTAGCAAAACTCGTAATTAAGTCATTATTCATTACTTATAACACGATTTGTCATGTCGTGATACCTACTCGTTTATGGATAAAATATATCTAGCCGTCACGAAAATATTTATGTCAGCTGTTAAAGTTAAGTAATTATTAAACATTATTACGGTGCGAATTCGAGAATTGGAACAGCCTAATCCTACTACTCATTATGTCGGGCAGCTTTTTAGGTTACTGAGTATAAATAATTCTGTTTCATTGTACCTATAATCCTTTAGACATGAAATGATTTCTTGTAATATTTATCAGTGATCCGAGGTCACATTTTCTTGGTAACTAAATGTTATGTTTTAGTTTTAGCAGAATAAAGGTTATCTTCTGACCTGTTATTTTATTAAGGGATATTTTCAATTGCACCTCTGTTTAAAAATTACGCATACTTAAGAGTCCCCTCTAATTTACTTATTGCATATCAGAAAAAATACTGTTGTACAATTAAACGACCTATTCATCAAAACATGTTCTATCACCCAGACCCGACTCGGGACACTCCAAATACAGTTGGTTAGGTTAGAACTGTGACAATATAGATAATCATTCAGTTCAAATAGTTTTGCATAAACCATAAAACTGATACTCAGTTTGATTTATTTAGTGTGCGTATTTAGTGTGCAATTCAGTATTTTTGGTTCTAGTTTTGATTTGTTGTGTTGGAATAGAGAGAACTAATAGTTAAGGCATTAAATACATGCCTTTCATTAATATACCAGTTGAGTATTGGAAACACCAGCATTTTTCCTGCAGCATAAAGTCATCAAGAAACTTTCCGATTATCATGATGTCATTAAACATTATACGACAAGCCACAAACGCGAAGCCAAAACATGATTTTAATTTCTAGATTCCAAACAATAGGTTTGATTAAGAACTGTGCCCTTTGTTCTGGGAACCTTTATCCTTCTGTTAACAATAATTATGGGTGGTCTGGGTTTTTAAGCAACCTTACTTTCCTATGTGATATCCAAATGTGTTAGTGGTATTTTTATGGTAGCTACTGCATCTTCTCTATAATAGAGTTTGAAGAGAACTAGTAACATCAAAAGCAACGAGCTCTGTGAACTGAATAAATAGCTTTGATTTTGTCCTTGAGCTAGGTGAGGCATCATCATCGTCATATTCAATATAGAAGTATCTACTACAGTGCTGGATATAGCTTTCCTCTTTAGTATAGTTAGACTACAGATTCTAGTTGATAGCTCATCATAATATTTGGATGTGAGCTTAATGTGAAAACAATTTGCTTTCGGTGTCTGCATTTCCTGACTCTTGCAATCTAGAGACTTTCAAGATTGGCAAACATGCCCCAAAGTTAGTTTTGTCTTAGTCCTATATGGGCGGGTCAGTGGCCAATCGCAAGCCCATTTATTTCTGTACGATTAGTTCTCGGTATTTCCAGCTTAATATAGACTCTATTGTTCCCCAATTGCTAGCTAATCGGATTTGTTACTCCGACCTGTTTTGTAGAACTGTGGGAAAAAAGTATTTTTTGTTGTTGTTTTGAATGATCTTGTGTTTGACCACAATGTCATGTTTAGTTTTGGTTTGTTGCTTTGAATTTCAAAGATAAAAGTATTATTAGAGTTTTGATCAACTTTGTTACTAGCCCTTGTTCATTAAGTAGAAGAGGAAGACCAAAAAGAGATGGATGAATTGTGTGAAAGATGATGTGAGTAAGAAAAGACTGTACTTGAAATACGATATTTATTCTCCAGTAAAAGCGATACCCATACTTCCTCAATGTTACTTATTGATATGTTATTTCCTGTTATTCTTCATCATAACTTGACGTAAAATAGAATAGACAAATAGTTACAAAGTAATGAGACACATGTACCGAGGCAATGAATATTAATACTCGTCTCACTCGATCCTTTGACGACAGTTCAAATCGACATTAAGTTCCAGTTAACACTGAAAGAGCAAAACAATCCTTATGACGCATTGCTAATAAAACCACATGTTTCCTAATAATTCTGCCTGTGTGGCTGACCACCCAGTGTCATCGAGCTTAATAAAGTTTGTGAACCTTGTGGGCTGGAGTAACATCACAATTTTTCTCGTTTCTGGTACATTATAGAAGATAACGGATTGAGAAGCTAGTTGGGAGAGCAGGTTCTTATTTTAATACAGTCTGTTTTGATTGGTTCGTGCAAAATCAGGACATGAATAAAACTTTACTAACAATGGGTGAGCTCAAGTTATGCTGGTCAGCAAGCGTATGATCTCATACTTATTTATGTTACAGTAAAGTTTGTGATACGGGCGGACTACGGGTGTACAAACGCATGTGGTTCAAACGTGCCGATTTTCATTTATTTTTTTACCCTGGCAATATCGACACGGTGAAAATACTTTAATGTTCTGTTTGGTAGCTTTACACGGTTTTCAATGCGGAAATTGCTTTTTTGATTGAAGTGGTTTCCAAATCAAACATACAAATGGGACGAGTGTTTTAGTAGTTGCAGTTTTATTGGACCGCTTTGTTTGGCCTAGTATTCGGGTCTGGCTCTGGATATACAAATCTATAATTATTAAGAAATTAGAACTAGGCGAGGATGGATTGAAATATAGGTTTTCCGAACATATTGATCGTTCATAATATCTATTTTTGAGTTCGCGATAAGATTTAGGTATAGCTGCTGACAACAACTGTTAGCAAATGCTCCTTAAATTTACATAACTACGCTTATCCATCACATTTGTTAAAAATGGTTTTGCATTTTACGTATTGTAATAATTTTTCTAAAATTGGGCTTCTGGGAAATCTAAGAAGCTTCCTAGGACTTGAGAAACTCTTTTCTAGTTGAAAAACGAGAAGTGTAGTTGTAAACATGAAAGTTTACGTTGCACTCTCCGAAATAACTACAAATCACGTCGAGTCTAATCTGCGTACGTCAATGGAAACTCATTCATTGAGTAGAGTTTTCATCAATACAGCTTACGTTACGCAAAAACTAATAAAAAATCATAATATATCTGTAAAAATATTCCATTCAGTGATGGATTAAGAAATATGTGCGCTAAGAAACAGTGATTGAGAAATGGAGTGGTTTGAAGGAGATAAGAGTACAATTACGGAAGAATGGATGAAACAAAGTCTTCCTCTATTCAGTGGGACGAAAGGAGATATACGAATAATAAAAGGAGGCTAAAATTGAAGTTAAAATTAACTGTAGATGTACACCTAAATTAACCGTAAATTATTTAATTATAATAAAGGCGAATATCTGTAGATACATAAAAGCCACATGCAGATTGATTGTAGAAGATCTAAAGAGCTGGGTCATGTGTAAAGTAAAAGACAATCCGTTATTTCCCTGGCCATTAATTTGTGTATGCGAATAGCCTCCTCTTTATGACAATGTTTTAAAACATGCTTCCATAATCGTTTCCAGAAACTTTATCGAGAACACCCACGAAATTTTGTGTCATTTTTTATGTGTGCTTTTCCTTCCGCTATCTGCATTGTCGCTTCGAAAGCGTCCGAAGGATACCGATGAGGCTTTTAACAATTGACAGTGTCCGATGCGTTTAAAAGATTTTAATAGTCTTTGTAAATCATTGTTTAGATATAGTTGAACTGTGGTTGCTTTAGTTTTATCTGTGGAGGTGCTTTTGAGGCCTGGTGGTGTGTTACAGTGTTGTTGATTATTTAAAAGCTTTCTTAAGATAATCATAGAATCGCTTATTTCTTTGATGTTATGGAACAACGTTTGAAGTTCTTTGTTTTTTGCTTCAGTCAAGCTGTTTTGTTATCAATATATCGTCAATATAATGTAATATAGACTTTAATATAGATTTTCCTATTCTCATCATCATCGTACTGCTGAGTTTGTCTCCGTCTATTTTAATATTTCTATTAAAAATTATATCAATGTTTCTAATAATCTTTCAAGAGACTACAAAACAAACCAATAATTCACAAGTCTGCATTCTCTCTATGCGTTTCACCACTTCAAATCCTAATTATAGCCAATTATCGCCACCTTACATGTCCAACGGCTAATTCTGTAGCGCTGTGTGTCAGACTTGAGAGATCTGATGAGGTCACCCCCACTGCGACATGTGTGCTCGTCTGTCACTGAATATAGATCAAACCAGAAGCTTGGAAGGTATAGTAGAAGTATCATAAAACGATTACAATAAACTCAGATGGTTCATATGTGATGTTTATAAATTAGTAGTTGATGTGTTAATTTTAGTATGAAGATAATGTGTCTTACTAGATTGTCTTATTAACAATAAAACATTTGAAGTACGGCAATCACGCGATGACATTTTCATAATACTTTTTTAAATGTTGTTTTTTTTTCATCAATGATCCTCCGCTTCCTCATTAATATGATAAGTAGAACATTTTGCATCGTTATACGTGGAATTTTTTAATCAAATGCAGTTCGTTATCACGTTTCATACTGTATTACCGCGTTTCTTAAATCACGTTCTATATGCATCTCGGGTTCACCGTATTCAAGTTTGAAACCTTGATGTTTCTAGTTCGTTCTATATTCCGTGTCGTCTCCAAAACTACTCTTGTCCGATGTGCTAATTCTGCGCCGTCTATGGGCGCGTTGGTTCCTGCCCTGTTTATATTTAATAGCTTTTAGTTCGCTCGGAAATTTTGTTTTTGCATGCCATGGTAAATGTATTTGGGTCGCTGATAAATTAGATTAATTGTTATTGAGCTGATAATGTTTTGAATATTGCCTTTTACACTCTCTTTGGTGTTCTATAAACCTTTATGTATTTTCCTCTTTGCTTGTAATCAAATTCCTAGCTTCTGTTAAATTTTCAATGCAAAGTTCAAGTTTGCTATCCGATTTTTATATGCCGTTTTCCTTATTGAGTGTTTGGATCATTGTCTTAAAAGCTAGTTTCACCTTTGTCTTTATCACTATGTCGGTTGTCTCTATAGATAAAAACAAGACCAAAAATAATATGGCAATTTATTTAATCCTTATTAACATTTGTAGTAATTCTAATTCGTCTCACAACACATTGGTATGAATCAACCATGTACTGTATACAGTATGCACAGGTGCCTATGAATGTCAACTGTCAGGTAGTGGGGTGAACTGTACCCGTTCCGAGTGGCCATTGTCGCAAGGTGTCCTTCAAACTACTGAAATTCTTAATTGTTAGTATTCTTAACATTATTGCTACATTTGGAACATTCTATGGCTTTATTGAGATCATCTGCCTGTCCTGCTCCCCAATTATTAGGGTTCCGCGCATTTCATCTCAGCATTCACTTCTTTATGACACATAATCCCCAACTCTTCTTTAGTCGTCAATTTATTTTCATGATATAAAAAAGAACGATCGTCTCAATTTAACAAATTCTTTGTAATTTGTTGAATAATATTTAGGTTATATCATCATCTATGGGATAAAAGATAAATAATAAGTAATCTACTGAACCTTGTGTTTGTGACCTATTTACATTCGATCTACTTTCTTTGTTTGCGTTCAATTTCACTTTCTTTATGTCAGTTTCATTATTTTGTTGGTTAATTTTGAAATAATGAACAATTAATTAATACCGTTATACCGAAGCCACCCCACTAAATACAACAGCCGCCCACATAACCTTCGGCTATCTCACTACCTGTCACCACATGTCACAGAAGAATTTACAAGTCCCACACATAATTTTCTTGTGCATGTTTATCAATAAATCTTCATTAATGACAAACGATCATTGTACTATTCCTTGGGACCGTGGCACTTCGCAGTAGCACGTGCTTATTGTTACATTCTTTGATTCCAAAATAGTCAGTTGCCGGTGGGAATGAGAGAAGACTAGGGCTAGTTTGTTTACATTACACGCACGGTCATAGAGCCCTTTGTAGTACCCGACTGGGTGGCTACCCTTCGAGTTGAAAATATTATGGCAATTGCCAACAATCTACCTAATAAACTAAAATAAACAAAGTCGTCGGAAGATTGACTGTATGCAGATTTAAAAACGAAAAGAGATTTTTTATGAAAATAAAGAAACACGTAGAACAGAAACCAGAAGTTTGACAGATTTAAAATAGAGCCAATTAAAATATGCTATGTTCGTGTGACAATCCATAGGGGGATCCATTTATCATGATTAGTATGCGGGTGATTGTAGAATTTGGCTGCAGGGCAACTCGAACAGATATGCTACTGACATTGACATTTTAGAGCTGGCTGAATTCTAATGGTTTATTCCTAGAATTATATTTGATTGGAATTTAGTGCAAGGTATTTTATGTTGATAAAGAGATTCATTAAAAAAAGGACCTTTTTGTATATGAGTAGTTTTACTAATGTAAACAATGATACGCTGTTCGATTTGTAATTCATCTATCCTATATTGATGACCTTCTTCGGTAAAGTACTTACGATGTTTTCAACATTACGCAAGCATTTACGGGGAAACTCCTACATAAATCATTTACAACAATCCGCAGGTAGCTTTAGCTTCTGTTACTCTTATCGCTATTTCGAGTGCGGCAACCGAAGCAAGGTCGGCTTTTATAAACAGACGCCTCGGGTTTCTATTAGACGTTTCGCCATTACAGATAACCCCGCGTCTGTTGCGTCTTTGAAGTGGTTACTGAATGGAGGTGAGAGGAAAAAAATGTTGGGGTTGCTAAAAATAGGACTGTATTTTGATCGTTTTTTGAGGAAATCGGCTCTATTGGTCTATTTGATTTGATTCAATAGTTTAGATGTAAATCTTGACTTAGATGATGACAAGCAATATCAAGGCAACATAAGTTACTTGATACAATTCTAATTCGAATTCATGAACAGCATTTTATGTTGCACGTCGTTGTCAGTCAATCAGTCGGTCCTTTTGCAATAAGGATTATGCTTATGAATGCAAACTAGGCTAGTGGTGAGGTTATGCATAATCGATGATCTCTCGTTGAGCATGGTTATTAGAAAGTGGAGAAAGTTGAGGAAAGGATTGAGCAATTCCCGGGTGTTAACTGTGGAGGAAGACCACTGGGCTAAATCCCTCTCTTGGGAGTTATAGGATGGCTTGTGGCCCTGTAGTGGGGATGTTCTTGCAGTGATGATGATTTGTAGAGACACGAAGGTACCGTATTCTTATTATTAGAAATTGTTTAGTATCAGTCAAGAGGGTTTATCATCTGTTTTGATTTATGTATTGTTATCAAGTGCATGTTTGCAATAAATTATATCGATAACTGATTTGAAGTGAACTAGTTTGTTGATTATTAATTCATATAAGTTGATAAATATAATTATAAATACATCGTCTCTCAGAATATTGGTCTTAATTACGTATTTTCCCATCTTAAACAAACTAATTTACACAATGTTTGTAGGTCTCATTTCTTTCTACTGTCTCGTTTTGAAGTAAATCCGATCCGTCTGGATAGATTTGCATCTGGCGTATGTTGTGTATGAACGTCTTTCATTTACGTACATCCGACACTGTGCGATAATTTATCTCAATCTATGTCGTGTATTTTAGTTTCTGCTCTATATTACTTCGTGTCTTTTCTGGATTACGCAGTTTCGGAGCATATTTTGTCATTAAGATTTATTCTTGTGTTTCGTTGTTTTTCTTTTGTTGCATCATCTGCTTGGCCTTTTCATTTGTTTTATAATAGTTTTCTTTAAAATGAATAGTTTAATGTTTGATCACAATCTCCTTGAAGTAAGTGTTGCCGAAACTGGTCAGAAGTGCAATGGCTTGGCGACTTTAGGTGATATATTTTCTTCATGGTAAAGATGATTCCCAAATTCAAGCTCATTATGTAGACCTAACTATAATTTTCATAGTAGAATCAAACGATATAAATTACTTTCGAAGGCTGTTGTGTGTAGGTCTATAATTTATGTGATTTTCCAGAAACGTACAAAACTGCTTACCAGAATTACGACTCCACTTGTAGCAATCACTAATTACGAGTTGGTTTATGGTTCGAACGAAATTAGCGGAACAAGTTTACGATAACTAAGGTAAACAAATATACAGTAGTAATGTATACAACACTCTCGAATGAGTAAGCGAAACGATTCATCAAATTTAAATTTAAATTATTCTCTTAATCTTTTACCCTTATTTTTTCCTGTTCCAAACCAATGAGGGTCAGTACATTACACATACTTTCAATTCCACTCTCTACTCGTCATCTTTACATGCACGCTTTTCTGAATATAAAGAGATGTCATCGTTGATATCCTATCCATCTATTCTTCGATATTCCGCTCCCATACGTTATTCCTCTTTTATGTTAACCACTTATCACATGGCTTTCATCTCTCCTTAAACCATGGAAACTGAATTCCTTCTTGTTAAATATTTGAATTTCCAATCCTGAAAATATAAAATATTACATAATTATAATTACCAAGTATTATTTTACTAGCTGCATCTAAACAAGTATCTAACTCAATTGAGCCACCATTCAATAATAATAAAGTTAACTATACGTTTCTAATAGTAAATCTACGGCGTGAGTAGCTGGGACGTGATAGAATGCGTTCTAATTCAATATGTTTCTAAGAATAAGGCTTAATGGGGCTGTGGATTTCGTTGGACCATTTGTATGTTAAGTTTGATTGAAATTATAATTTACATTTGGTTCTTTTTCGTGGGATAGGTATCTTCTCTTAAGTTTCTTTGATATAAAATTCTGTGTCTACATGGTCTGAAACAGACAGTTCTTTATTTTATACAAAATTTTCATCATTATCTTTAATTTATATTTTACCCTTACCCTTTTTTTATTCTTGCACCGTCACCTTTTCAATCCCGATAAATCCAGGGACCCTTCGTCTTTGAATACCCAAAAACTATTAAATATCATGCACTATAATCATTATTAGTCTGTTATATATCAAAACAATTTCATCGCCCTCCACAACTTCCCTACACAAATATATATCTGTATCATATCCTCACTTCGTTTGTAGAGGGGACTCCATTTTGGTGCTGCCATCGGTACAGGAAGCGTTTCCGTAGCTAATTTTGTGCAAGGGCCTTAGTCGGGCGTTCGTTTTGTTATCGATAGTCGACGAGTTCTGTATTTTAGAAATCATTTATCACTTTAGGTTTTATCTTGTTGATTTTTAGTTTTAGTGTCATATAGGTGCTGATTCTGTTTACAACGACTGTTCTGTTTACTAATTTAGTCTCATTATATTATCTCTTTCTAACAAAGAACATAAGAAAAGGATGTAGTCCAATTGCTTGTTTTCAACATAAATTTAGTCGCCATCTAAATTGGTTACGACTTTTTACCCGCAAATAATAACGGCAGAGACTAATTTGATAGCATTAAATATGTTCTATCCTTTTTCAATAATGTTTTAAGAAGGAGATGCAATGTGATGAAAATTAGTTTAGTGCGATTTACAACAGAATCATTGGCACCATTGTCTTGTTTTTAATTTCTAGCATCATTAAAGAATGTGTTTTTATCTTTTCCTTTAGTTTTTTAATGAGCCGGTTCTTCCCTTCTAGGCTTTGTGTGTTTACCACCTTCGGGCTCATCATCATTAACCATGGTGACATATTAATAGTAAATACAATGTTTAAAGCTTGCGTTTTATCGGAGTCTCACAACTACAGAATTGCTTGCGAGGTCAACAGCTTTAGTCTTGACACTATTCCCTTAGCAATAAACAAACTAAACGATTATGACTCTTATTAATAATTCAATAAATAATTATTTATTGTATTACTGAGAATAAACTATTATTTATATTGATTTATATACAGTGACGTAGTTTACTAACCGCTGGTATAACCGCAGGTGATTTTAAAGAAAATGATTCATTTACGCTCACGACTTATTCATCAGACTTATTTGTTTGTTCATTCTAAAACTAACACTTAGCTATTGATATTTAGAATTAGCGGAAATCACTTCCTCATTTTTTCCTGAAATTGTCAACCGCTATTTATATTACATTAGTGACCACAAAATACTAAGGTTTTTTTTTCTATATTTAATTTGATATTGTTTCTACGATTATCGCCGACGCTAACAAATCTCGCTAACTCACATACCGTTTAGCACCTCTCAACATCCCTTTTGATGTTTTTTTCCTGGAAGTCTGGGAAACGTTGCCCTCTACCTCACTTCCCTCACACCCCCGCAACCGCCCTCCCGTCTGCGATTAAATGCAATTTGCGCAGAGGCTGTCGGGAAAAGATTGGACATTTTTGAACCTTACACCTTTGAAATAAAGTTAAAAGTCAATGGTTGGTCGGATGGGGTTGGTAAATGCTTTTAGCGAACGTTGAATGGTACGAGGGTTGCTTTAACGTTTTATAATTACGTTTTGATTTTTAATTACGATGACCTGTTAGGAGAAATTGCGAAGGGAATTTTCTTTGATGAGGTTCGTGTTGGTGCTGAAGTGTTATATTATGAACCAAAAACCTTTTTTGATACAGAATTAATGAATTTATGCAGTATTTCTAGTTTCTATTGCTATAGAGCGTAGCGCCATAGCAATTTTTCGCTCAGAGAGCTTGACTAGGGTAGTACCTCTACCAGAATACCCCAGCCAAATAACATAACGCATTCCTGCGCGTGAATGTCGCCAGAGCGAGGAAGGGTCGGTAATGCGTCCATAGGTTACGGTAATGCTTTATCAGGCGGGCTGTATTTTTTTTACCGAGTTTGTAGTATAAAACAATCTAAGTCTATCTTGTCTATGATAAAATCGCAAGAGTGATTATTGCGACAAAGCTTCATTCACATTAGCAATAGTAGGTATATGTGCAGGAAGTGCGGAGGCCGCATCCTCGAGGCGGCTTCCGATTGCGCCCGCGCACTCGATCGCGTGTGATCTGGAGCTTGGCGTTTGGTGCAAGTTAGGAGCGGATTGGATTCAGTTTCATTTATTAAAGCCAGGCCTGTCTCACTCCCATGTTTAGGTACGATCGCGCGCATACGGACTACCGGACTAACGCTAGTCGGTTGCACCGCGCCCGCAGCGAAAGACGCGTGTGGGTATAAATACCTACGTACTTATATCAAGTGTTTATTGTTCTTATTATAACACAATCTCGTGTTGGTATCGTTGTTTTCATAGTACTAGATTTTTTTGTTGTTGTTTCATTGTATTTTCCTAATGTCCTTTCTGACTTTATTAAAGTCGGCAAGATCAAATAGGCCCGTTTTGATAGCATACCAGTGTGTCAAAAAAAAAGAGCCAAATATAGTGCGACCAAAAGAGACACCCTTTTGTCTAAACGGGCCACTTAGACCTCAACAACTCATGTGAATGATTTTTAACCGACTTCAAAAAAAGGAGGAGGTTTCTCAATTCGACTGTAGGTATATTTTTTTTTATGTGTGTTCGCGGATAACTTAGTCATTTATGAACCGATTTTGATGTTTTTTTAAGAAACTGTTAGTAGTTCCAGAATAGAGAGAGTTCCCTCTTCAAATATACAAACAAACCAATGTTACGTCTTTATAATACTATATTATTATACACTAATGATTATATACATTAGTATAGATTTTACTTCTACCTTTTTAGAATAACTAAGATTTAACAAACCACTATTTCAAAAAACAGTACAATAATATTCAGACAATTCTAATTGTTATTACTTACTCAGTATATCCTTTTTTGATTAATTCTTTAACTTTATTATTTTTTATATAACAAACTTGAAGATTATTAATAACAAACGTTGTGAATTTCGGCTGACGGCCCTGGACTAGGTAGTCGTGCCGTTCTTGTCCCGTCGTCAGTCATTCCAGATTTTATGTGCATGTATGCATGTACTAAAACCCTTCACCAAAATAGTTGTATTAACTTTCTGCTCTAATACTAGTTAGCTAGGATATTTTAAATGTCATTATTCACGAAAGGAGAATAGTAATAGACACATACATAAGCGATAAGGAAATATTGAAGATTCATAATACGTCATTAGACAACCCTACCGTAACACGTGCCGCGTCATACAGGATAGAGTTATACCATAGAAAGAGAGGGAAGTTGTAGGTGAATATAATTTTAGGCGCGCAGCGCTGCGCGATCTGGATTGTACTTTATTGTATCGGTCCAAGAGTCGCTTTTTATTTAAATGTCGTTTTCGAAGTGGGTTTTCTGTACGTAGTACTATTGAATATTCTGTGTTAAAGCTTAATATCTATTTAGTCGCTGCCAGTGATATATACAGGATTATCCTTATTGTAGGTTATAAATACCTGTCCTCCGCGGCTTAACCCGCGTCTCCGGGATTAAAAGTAGCACGGGGACAATGTAGCTTCGATTTAATTTTAAGAATCGGATCAGTTACAGTCCTTTAACAAAATTAACCAAATCAAAACAAAATCTGTTTCCACTTGGTTGCTATTTTATTATTTTCCAAAGTATGTTAGATGTTAGTGGCTGTGTTTCGATATGGGGCTGCCAAAATCAGCAATTTTATCAAGGAATATTAATACATACATTGGTTCATATTGCTAAAACAACTTTTTAACTAATTAGCATAATCAATACACCATTTAATTTCACAGTTACCCTCTGTTACAGAATCTATCGCAACTGCATCCGCCTTCATTCTTAACTTACACCAAATATATTCATGTCATAAAAAAATGTTCTATCGTTTATTATCGTCATTGAAGTGTCTCAGAACAATCGATGATGATGATTTATGGTTCAGGTCAGGAATTAACTGAAGAAAAACTGAACGGTCAATCTGATGGTGAGGTGGTACTGTCGCATATGGACATAGCAATACTTGACTATATTTAGCGGATTGCGGACCTAAATAAAGCCTAGTTAGTCAACTGGCTCTCAAGTGTAACTGCAGGAACACACCGATAGGTGCTTTAATGGAAAAATCTTGTACAGTAGTACCCAATTAATATGGCTTACCGATGTACCTGCGCAGAAGATACATTTTCAAAGCGCGGGAAACGCTATTGGCCGACAGTTGCCGTCATGTTAGCGCGCGCCGTGCGGTGGGCCGTGACTTGCGAGTGAGACGGAACTAACAGCTGCAGTGTATTATGAACCTATAAGGTAGTGACCTAAGGTTGATTGTAAGTTTTAAGCATTCTTTCGTTAATCTTCGAGGCCATACTTTCTTTTCTGTGCGAACGAAGATTCACGACGCGCCATATCAGTTGGGTAATACTGTAAATACATTATTTTAGAGCTACTTTTCAAAGGGTTGCCATATTTTTAGCGGCTATTGTCATAGAGTTCGAATATTATAGAGTGATAGCGTTACCAACGTTACCTTGTGCGAAGTGTGAGCAGTTTCCAGATGCATTCACAGATATATCGTACACAAGTTGATTTACAGTCAGACAAAATGTCGATATGTATTCCTTGTCATTTGTTTTCGGTAAAAGTATCGATGGTAAACGAGAAATTGGAATTCATTATATGTATTTTAGTCGTTCAAACTATGTACGCGCACTTGGTTTCAAGACATTTAGACCGTACTTACGGACCGTACTCTAGTAATGTCGCTCTATAATAATCCAACTCTATGGGTTATTGTACTCATCATTCTGAGTAACAAATATGAAATAAAAAACCTTTCCCTCTACATTTTGATTGTGCAGCGTTTATAAAATTTTCGAGATCATAGTTTGTCCCATAGTAATAGTTTTTTATCATGAAGCGCTTGTGGTGTAGCATGATTAGCCGTTCTTAATCGATTGGCAAAGTTAAGCTACCACCGTCGTGGTCGGTACCTGGATGGGTGACCGCCTAGTAGTATTTCAAATCGAGCGTTTCCGTGCTTTGGAAGGCACGTATAGCCGTTGGTCCCGGTTATCACTTAATTGTGATAGTCGTTAAGCTAGTTCCAACAGTAGGTTGACCACTAGCCTACCTCCACCGATCCGCAGTGGACACGCGTGGTGGAGTATTGCCCATTCCCGTTCACCCTCATTTGTAAAAGGAGGCCTGTGCTCAGCAGTGGGACATTATAGGCTGATGATGATGAATAGTTTTTTCGGCCCGCATGATGGTAAGCGGTTACCGTAGCCATATGGAAGCTTGCAACACACGAGTTATCGTTCACTGCGCCCCCTACCCAATGAGCTCTGGCTTCCTTTGAATAGTAACCCTGTAGTAGTTAGGGACCATCAGAAACTGTATCCAATAATACAACGTTAGTCATATTGTAATGAATAATGCGTTGTTTATATAATTATGTATCTACTGGAGTTACATTGTGTACTCTATTGATTACACATATCAATTATATAAACTGATCGTTTATTATATTTATACAAAGTTATTTATAATATAATATAAAGGATAATTTGATGTCAGTTTTTCCAAATCTATGTTAAGATTTGTAAAACTGAACCACTAGGTATTATAGGTGTAATTCAATTGAGAAAAAGTTGAAACATTTGTTAAAGAAGTAAGAGTTTTTTTATACGACTAAGTTGGCTTGCTTATAAGCTTGGAAAACTCAGGTCAAACAGGCATGACTCACGCGTTACCGACCTATCGGGCAGAGGGGAGTTCTGGCGAACTTACGCGCAGGAACACAATATTACACTATTTGACTGTGGTATTCTGTAAGGTGTAGGTTCTCCCCAGTCGAGCTGATCTTTGAGCGAATAAACTCTTTGCTCTACCTCTCTTAAAAAGAGATGGTGACATAATTAATGGAGGATCCAACATGGGTTTGGAAATTTAAACCTTAATGTATCTAGTATAGGACGACTAAAGAGGTCACACAATTTAAGAAGTGAAAGACCTTGACATTTTCAGGAAAAAAGTCATATGATTATGAACCTACACGTCACTATAGTCTATGACAGTTAAGCGCGCAACCCGCGTCCATTAACTACAATAAAAAAAAAACCGAAACTACAAGTTAAGGCGCGGACTGACTACGATTTTGACAGCACTCGTTCTTCAATGGAATAAGGTTGAAAATGGAAAATCATAAATGTGTCGACTCTATGAAATGGACTATTATTTACGGGTTTTCTTTAGATTATACAGAATATACACATTAAATTGAATAAGTGTCCGGTTAACATTCTAATATAACTCTGTATCTTATATATTCTTAAAAATAAAATTGTTGTCGTCGCTGAAAATACGGAGAATTTCGACGTGAAAGATTTTTTTAGACGTAACTTACGAATTTTTTATTGGGAATATCAAAGCACTTTTTAATATTCTATTCGGTTAACATTTTTCTCAAAACCCTCTTCTGTCCACATTATTTTTTGTGTTAGGTATTTTCATTGCGTTACGTCATACTCGACTCTCAAAGAAACCCATTTTTGTGCATTTGAGCTTAGACCCCCCCTTAAGATATTTATACACATTGATTTATTCCAATGATATTCTCGCAGGGCGACAATCTCAATATAAATAAATGAACTTTATAACCAATATTAGTGCCAAGAACGTCATTATTAACCATGTCACTTATCCATTTTGCATTTTAGTGCCAAAACAGTGCGCCAGTGACGTTTTAGTGTAGTGAAGTGCTGTTACTAATGTAACGAGTTAAACGTTACTGCTATAAGCATATAGCAGTTTGTGAGTGTTATATTTTATGGTCGGCCTGATGATGTGGTTTAAGAGAGACCCTAAGCCGATATCGGCTGACAAGGAGAATGGCGTGGTGGGGAAGCTGAGAAGGAAGAAGACTCTCTTGAAGCCGACAAGAGAGTCGAGCGAGAGAGAGACGTCGACAGAGAGCGACAAGGAGAAAAGACGGTACTCTGACATTCTTGATATGAAGGTGTCGTTGGGTATGTATGGTTTTAATTAATTGTGATTTGTTTCAGCCGGAGATATTGAGGTTCCTTGCCATTTTATTAATGTACTGATATAAATAAATAGTTGTTAAGTAGATTAAGTGAAGAGACATTGTTAAAGATACACAGGAATTATAAAGAAAAAGTAAATATTTCTAAACATAAACCCCCTTATTACAAAACATGGTTTAAATAAAAGTAAATTTGTAAAACCCACGTTCAAAGATAGCCCCGACTCTTTTTTTTATATGACGTTAGAAAGTGACGCATATTGCGTTTCCACTCGTGCATAGCGGTATCACCTATAGAAATATTATGTCTTATAATATTTCTCTGATTTCCTAATAGCTATCTAACTTTACCATTTCATATACTTAATCATGATTACACAAAAAGTCGTAAAAACAATTCTTAAATGAGTTTATTAACTTTTAATGCTATTATTATTCTATTATAGAGTTTAATATGTCAAGGTACCTGAGGATCAGTGGTCACTAGCAATAAGACTGACATCATCGATTAAACACAAGGATAAATTATAACTGAGCTATTTTCCCCGTTATAAATGCTTCTTAATACGCTTTCTGCTATGTAAAGTGTTTTTTACGCACAGAATTTCTAGTATTTATTGAATTAAGGACGGAAGAGACCAATAAGATTCAACGCGTCATGATTTAGGGATGTCACTTTATAACATTATAAAAAGCATCTTCTGTCTGGCTCTATGGTAGTAGGCTAATAACTACGTGCAGTTTTAGTGTTAAAAGTTGGCGACACAGCTACCACTAGATTTAAATCCTTAATTAGAGATAATTATTAACAAACCCCCTTACTCATAAAACGTTATTTAACTAATAAGCTGATTAAGTGGTCACCTAAATAACGTCAAATTGTTTGACAATGACAGCAAGGTGACGTTATTTATTTGACCATTTATTCAGTAGATTTAGTTAAATAGCGTTTATGAGTAAGGTCGTAAAGTTATATACATATATAGTTTGTTTGATTTTTTATAATTAAGTGATTTCTTAAGCAAAAAATCACCTCTGTTTTGAGTCTCAATGAGAGCCACCACATTAGCAAATAATCAAATTCACATTTTGCACATAAGTTCATTGACTTCTTATTTCACACGTTCAAAATTCGAAATGAGAGTAATTATAGTTTTAAAATGTCGTTAGACCGCATGTAGAGGCTTTAATTGAATAAAGAATAAAAGCGATTCGTTCAATGCGCGTGAGCAAAAAACCCGTCGACCGTCGGCCGGTAAGACATGGTGACGTCACGCACGTAGCAGGGAACTGTGCACGTATTGGGAAAAAGATACGTCATCGTGTATGAAAAGTACTAATATGTTTCTTAGAAAGCGTGTTGACAGATGATTTTCGATGTAGAAGCTGGTATGATTTAGAAATAAGTAGCGGATCTAATGTGAGAAGAAGTAGTTCATGTTTTATTCTAGAGTATGTTCTGTCTTTATACCAAATCTCATCAAAATCCATTCAGCGATTACAGCGGGATTGAGTTACTAACTTCCACTCAAACTTGCGTAAAATTAACCTGAATCAAATAAAATATAGTATGGCAGTTTGAAATGATTTCAATTGTGAGCCAAAGTAATTAATGTAGTCAAATATTATTATGTTCTCATTTTAGTTATTAATTGTATTCATCATAATTTATTCGTCTTTTATCTCGAAGCTTATCCTTTTTTATATACACTAATATTAGAATAAAATCTTATTAATTATCTCATTAAAAATAAAATATGATAAAAAATATACAGTCATTCAACGCAACAATGAATAGACAAGAAATCTTTGTAGACCTTTATAGGCAGGTCAGTGCCCAAAGGAAAGTCCATTTAATAAAAAAAAACATTTAATCGCCTTCACAATACGCGTTTAATTCGCCAAAAAACGTTACGTACTACGTCAATCGTTCATTATACTTTTTTTTCAAGCAAAGGTGCTCTTCCCATGCAGTCTCTGAGTGAGTCACCTACAACGGCTCATTGATTTCAGACGATTTGAATTCGCGGCGTATTTCTTGTGACATACGCGCGTACCGTGAAGACATTATGTCTGGCTTGAGTCTACCCCCTTACTTCGGTAATTTGGTACATATGTGTATAATTAGAGGTAAAGAAACCAATATAGGGCAAAGTTTAGATAGATATCTCATCGTCCTAGTCAGTGACTGAAAAGTTTAAAGGAAACCGTTTATTTTGTTATGGACAATAATAGACATGTTATGAGGAGGAATGAAAGCCACGTGACTAATAGAGCTATGAATATGAAAGTGGATGGATATACGGGAAGAGGAAGACCGAAACAGATGGATGGATTGTGTGAAAGATAATATGGGTAAGAAAGAAAAAGCCAAAAATAGATTGTCCAAAAAATATTTAATAAAATGTTACCTTGCTGAGTTTCTTGCCGGATTCTTCTCAGTTGAAGGCCGAGTTCCGAACCGGTGGTAACTTCAGTAAATGTGACCTTCATAAGTGCCCTTCTGGGGCCTAAATTGAATAAATGGCTTTGACTTTGACTTTGAAAGGAGTGAATGATAGAAGTTCAGAATGGAAGAAGCGTAAATATTGCGACTTCCCCAAGTGATTGGGAACAGGGAAGGTAGGTACATGATATCATTCTCCTACTCCCTATTATAATTCATTGCATCGGCTTTCGGACGAAACTTGAGCATACTTTGTATTAAAACACTTAATCTAGGAAAACATAAGGTGCTTCTAAAAAACGGCTAAAAGCGCAGCGTGGTTATAGGCATATTGGCGTTACCGTTCAACAAATATTTAGTTTACGCAACTCTTTGTAAGGGTTTAGATAATACGGTCGTAAATACCACCCGTTTATAAACAATTGAGATAAGATTATCTATGTTAGGTAACTTGCCGGTTATCTTACTGTTAAGTACGAAACAGGTAAATTGTGAAGGAAAAGCTCCTCAAAGTCATCGTAACCACAGATATACATCTAAATAGATGACGCGAGTGTATGTACTTCGCGTGTCAAAATCTGTGCAAAAATGGTGCACAATGTTCTTCTTTTGAAACTGTTTCGCGCGGACAGGGAACTCGCATAAAGCTGCGTGACCACCAGAGATGTGTAACGAGGGATATGTTAAGCTGACAAATAGGATAGCTTAATTTTCACGTTAAAAATCTAATGCCAGCCGAACTAAATCAATCTTGTGACATTATGGTAGGTAAAAAATAAGTTACACGCTTGGTTTTCATACGGATGGAGGGACTTGCGTTATCTATTTAGATTTATGTCTGTGATTCTTGCATAATAATTATTGTAAAGGCTCTTAGACCGACACAGATTTTCTGTAGAAAACAAATTTTAATGATGCAGTATTTGTTTTATTTGTTGGGCAGGTAAAGAGAAACATTCAGCAAAAGCAACCTTCCGAACCGTGCATTAGTGCATTAGAGTATTAGAGTTTGATTGAGTCTATTCATAAGCGCCTGTGAAGGCCTATTTGAATGAATAAATTATTTCATTTCATTTCATACTCTATGGAAAATTATTTCATAGGATGTTGACGCTTTGATAAACGTAAATTAAAACTATTAGGCCTTGAATACTTTTAACTAATCATTTGGTAACTTCTCTGTTCCATCCCCAATTGAATTAGCGTAATGAATACATAGCTTAGTTAAAACCTAAGGCCATCTAGTGAAATCCCTGTCGAAACCTATTCACTTGTTTACGAAATGGTAAAACTGGCGATTCTATTTGCTAAGAACACCTTAAATGGAATAATACAAATTATCTACACCAAATTAGATAGTCTTTATGCTCATTGTTATAAGTGCTATGTTTTTACGAAATACGTTATATTGGAAAGCGCGTGACTACCAACTATAAATTTAAAACAATCTACCTTTTTTATTAGTCCAATTTCTGAGGTTTTTTCGCAATATCGACCTTTAGCTTTTAATTCAAAATTCAAAATTCAAAATCATTTATTCAAATAGACCTTCGCAGGCACTTATGAAAAGTCTGACTCTAATACTCTAATACCGGTTCGGAAGGTTGCATTTGCTGAGAAGAGCCGGCAATAAACTCAGCAATTACTCTTTTCAAAACAAGCTTAGATTCATTACATAATGTTTACATTCTAATCGCACTGACAACAATTGCGTGCCCCGGCGAGGCGGCAAAACTACAAAGTAGTCTGAATCTATATTTAATAAGTAAATAAATAAATGGCAAACTTAAGCAGACCAGCCCCCACAAGCAGCACCTGTTCACAAGTATGACGCGTGTGGCAGCCATCGCCCTCCTCGCCATATTGGAGGGAAGTGAGCGACCCGTCACACGACGCCGCCGCAAGCAGAGACCTTAAAGTGAGCATGACTTACTTAAGTCTGCCTTAGAAATAAAAAATTACTAAAGGGAAAATACTAAACACACAATTTGTTATCACTGTGACTATTTACAACATTAGATTAAATATAATTTATAGGGAATAGAATATAACAATTAGACAGACATAATATATCGTATAATTGAGTTGGATCGGTGCGGCGAGCGGATCCAATCAATGTTTTGAACTGGCTTTCAAGTCGCTGTTTAATCTGCGTTCCAGAGACCGGAAAACACCCAGAAAAAAACATTGATCAATAGGTCTTTAGTGATACACACGTAAAAGAGGTTTAAGAAACAACGAGCCGATTACTTTGGGGTAATTAAATTAATAATGTAGGCAATTCGTTCTATCCAACCAAAAATTATCCAGAACCGTCCAGCCTGCGGCGTGAGAAAATAACCAACATCACCATAATCATCCCTGTAACATTTGTCTCTCACTTTTTACACTAAAAAGGTAGCCTAAAACTTTTCCTCGAGGAATAGCCTAGGTCAATGTGGAAACCGCATCAAAATACAAGCAGTGCACCTCGATTTCTAAGCAAACTAGCGGATGGACAGATACAATTTGCGTTTTAAAATGACCTGAACCTGAAACGGTAGTATGTCTAAGCGTTACGATACAGTATCTTATAGTTACTATCAACTCCTAAATAGATAAACCATGTTTTGTGTCTAGTAGAAAGTGTTCGCACGACGCAAACCTTCCAATCCAAGCCGCAAGACGTTATTGTATGCTAATTACAATTAACCTAACTATTGCTTAACCGATGCCATAGTCGTAGAAACCAAGGCAGTAATGTAACCAAGTGCTGTCCTTGAAATATTTGCTCGTATAAATGATAGTAATAATTTCTGAGCTATTACCAATGTTCTTGCACAGTCTTATAACATGAATATTGATAAAGACAGATTTAAAAGTCTTAATCCAAAATGTTGTGAGGCCTTAAAATTTTCGAAGATTAATGCTACTGAAATTAGCACTGGTTCAGAAACTACTTTCGACGCGACGAATTCTACCGAGAATTTTTTAATTATCATAATAGATAAAATACAAAAAAACAATACGTCGGCGTTTGTTATTTCGACTCCTGACTCATTACGATTCAAACAGTAATGATCCAAAAATACTCGCCGTAGTAAAAACAAGATCAGCTGATATCCTTTTTCAGTAACGTGTTCTTTTTATAGTACATCCATTAAGTTAAATTACTGTGCCAATAATGATACTGTGTTTAACGGTTTCAACTGCTTTGACTCACCGTAATCTTAACAATGTCTCTTTGATCGGCGATCAATCATGCAAAATTATTTTTTGTTCTCAATATCGGGTCATTGTTTTAGTTTTTATGTGATGCAGACGTCTCGGGTGTTATTGATGATTGAACTTGACGCCTGTGGCATTGATCATCACGGATTCATAACTTTAAATAAACGAATAGTAAAAATAAGGTACGTTTATGGCAAGGAATTCTCATACTCCGGAAAAGAAAGGAATTTACTAAAACAAATACCGTTTCAACAGAACGCCGAGATGAAAGCGACGAGTCTCTGTACGAGTCTGCTGACGGTCATAGCGACGCCATCTCGGCAAGCGATGATGCTTTGCCCAGACTCGGCAAGACTCCGACAATCAGCAAAGAATCACTGAAACTAGCAGTAACAGACGAAGAGGTAGAGATAAGAAAAAAGACACATAGAAAAACAATGTCCCTCTCCAATCCTCTGGAAATCGTTAGGAGTCTAGGTGATGAGTGGTTCGATTCAGCTAAAAAAGATTTGGACAGACATAGCGATAAAAAGAAGTCAAGGGAAAGTCTTTGGAGTGAAGAAGATAGAGATTCTATCCACGGTTCTACCATGAGACTTGATCAATCTAGAAAAAACAGTAAAAAGGACGATAAAAGTCAATCAAACAGTCGAAAGAGCAGCACAACAGACGCGCCCAAAACTAGGAAAACTAGCAAAGGTTCCTCTGTAAGCGCTCTGAATTTCCTCCGAAGAAAAAAGACACCGACATCAAATGTGAAACCTGTTGAAGCAGTCGCAGAAGATGTAGTAGATACAGTCGTACAGAAATCAGTAATAACAGACGAAATTCTGAATTTTACTAAATTGTTTCTCGAAGGTGAGAAACTTCATGCATCGATAAGTCAACCCCAACCGCCAGTTGAAACTGATTCTGATGATGAAGATGAACCTCCAACTCCTAAGCAGTTATCAGAACATAGAAGAAGATTGAGTCGGCAAACTTCAAGAAGTAAAAGCAAGGTTAGGGGAAAGAGTCAGTCTTTGAAAGTTAATACTTTGAGGAAGTCTCACAGTGGAACACTGAAGAAGGGTAAAAAGAAGAGTGTAAAGACACCATCGGCTGGCAGGAGCAGGCAGGCAAGCATTGTGGAACAGACACCTCTGGCTAAGAAGAAACATTCAGAATCTATGAAGCAGAATTCTTGGCTGTTCAGCGGCTCTAGAGGTAAGTGTTTATCTATTTTAAATATCTATAACTTCAATACCTTATAAAATTCAAGTTAAGTATATTCAAAATTCTAGAAATTAAAGAGCTTGTTTTTGTCTTTTCATTTATTTTTTGTTTTACGCAGTCGGGTTTTTGTTTCTTTTAATAATTATTTAATTGAGAAAATAAAAATACGATTTTTTTTAAATCTAACTGACGGATTAAATAGATTTATTCAGGCAACTAGCCTATTGCGCCATTTCAGTACCTATGTTACTATTTTTACATATGACTTTAAGACGATGGATATGGTCGTGATTACTCCCTGAACGCCGATGTATTTTTGTCAACGTCGTTTCCGACTGGGACTCATTAGGGGATTCAAAACCGAAAGTCTTTGCTTACCAAGCAAGGAAATAATTAACCTAACTAAGCTGTCACCGAAATGAGAACAGCTGTATTGCGTTCCCTATTTCTTTTAAGTTTATTTATAACATTGCTACTTACTGCATTTTTTTGCCTGTACCATTAGTTACGGCCCAAGATTTACCACGCTTTTGAACGGGTCTAGAATTGACATCATCAGTGGTATACCTTGACTGTTTAATATTTTCCTCGTTCACTATAGGTACGATAACTATTTCGATAGATGACATAACTTGTGTAGCAGACATATTATCTTGGTTCCGAGCGAAGCGTTTGATAGTGTGTGACACAGTGTGACCTTACATCGCTCTCTGAAAACTGGTTAAGGCGCCTTGTGATTTGTTAGATTTTATTCTTCCTTGTTTTGATCAGATGTTTTTAATCTGTTCGTTTTTAGTTTGTAATTAGTTTTCTTTCGTCTTCTTTTTTATAATTACTAGCAGGTTTAATTTATATGTATGAATAAAATAGCTTGCAAGTTTGATTCTTTAGTATGTTTGGGTTTTAGGTAGCTTCCATAAATTTATTTCATATTCATATTATTAGCTGGTTATTTTTATCAGTTTTTTTGCTACTGTGTATCCGATTCGTTTGTAATTTTTATTGTTATTTTAGTTATGTCTTTAATCCATTATACCGATCCTATAACATTATTAATATTAGTAACTATACTTGATAAGTTTACTTATTCTTCAGTTTCTCCGTTCTCAATGATTCATATCGCAATTCCTGAATAAATTAAGCTCTCAACAACTTAACAAGCGCATGCTAATAAAGCTTCATTTATCTTTTTGTCAGCCTCACATCCCGCATATTCAGTTATTACTCACTGAAATCTTCAAAGTCTATTATAAACTTAATTGTTGTGTACTATATTAGTCACTGGGTGATCAGTTTCCTGTTAATATGAATTTTCAACCGTATCCTTGCTTATGGTTTGATCTTAATTTAGAATTGTTTTGTGTGAGTCGACCGACGGAAATCCTTTGGCATAACTGGAAGTTTATTGTGCTTATTACAGATTATAAATCCAGCTAATTCTGTGCCAACAATCGATTTCTTCGTTCTTGTGTGTGTTTTCGATGAAGGAACATCGGGTGAAAATTTGCACTGAAAACAAAATTCTCCAATTTATAGTACGGCCACTTGGTGCAGGCCGTAACCCATCGTTGTCTGCGTAAGTAGATGAGCTAACCGAAAAAATAAGAAGCACAATTTGGACGTGAATATCAAAAAAATACAAAGATCAATGGGTTGAAAGTTTTAATGAAAGTTTCCTTAAACTCTCTCTGAGTCAATGTCAACAACTTTTTGCACTAAAAAAATCCCCGTAACTCTGATTTCTGTGACTAATTCCGAATACCTGTTATTATATTGTATTATAGCTGTTAATAATAACTTTGATGTATTGCTTGTTTAAATAGCAATATTTCAATTGTTGACTTTATGTTTCGAAGCCAGTTTCGGGCGATGTTTACGAGCGAAGTTAGAGTCGTGTGTCGTAAAGTATGTTCTAAAACTGTTGCAGGAATTATACTTTGCACTAACATAATTGATATTTGTTTGTTACCTCTTGACGCATCAACGGTACGGCCTATCGTGGTAAAATTTCGCACGCAGGTAGATAAGAACCTGGAAAAACATACGTAATACTTGTTATCCCGGGAAAACGTAAGATTTCTCCGAAATACGACTGAATCCACGGCGCGATAACTAGCTGTAAATATTTGTTCTTTAAAGGTATATGGAAAGAAAGGGAAACAATTCGAGAATGTTCTGGAGTATAAAGTATCAAGATAATTAAAATATGGTCTATTAATATTTGGAACATCATTAGATTGTGTTAATCATAAATTAACCTTATACCTTTGTATCTAGATTCCAAAATCAATTGTTTCAATTTCAGTGAAATACTATGCTGACAAATCTGGACACTTCATACTATGTATTGTAATTATCTACATTTTGAATCTCGCAGCGACCGGGGCAATACTATCAGGACTACTATCACGTCATTGAGTTACGGGCGAAGATACATTGCGGAGGAGTGCAAGTGTCCCTTCTACGTAGTATAGTTACTATTCTTTGCTTATTAACGGGCTTGAATCATAAAATACTTTTGAATCATTATAGGTTATAGAAAAACAAAATGGACTTTATTGTAATTGTCCAGACACGTAATGACATTTATAACAGTATGCGATAAGACAAAAAACAAGTAACACAAGTAGTTACAACGTCCCATTGACCGAGATCGGAATGCTGTGTGCCGGACAAACGTACATACGGACGGGCTTGCACATACCGATTATTATGTGTGTCGCTGGAATATATTAATACGGGATTATTGTAACACGTCTGCTATTGAAGGGTATTGAACATTTTACGTTTGAAATTAAAAAGTTAAGATTGTAATTAAATAAATCATTATCCGAATTTGGTAGTCAAAGTTATGCTGTAGAGTTAACTGATTTTTGAAAAGCTTTAAGAGTTGTTTTAGAAAATATCAAGTACATACTTACATAATAAAAGTGTTTAATTGTCACAATTAAATTTTAATAAAACATTTTTCTATTTTTTTTTGGAACAATTACTGATATTACTAGACCCGGGTGCAAGATTACTGCATTATGAAAGATGAGCGCATCTTAGGCTATGATTGATACTTTAAAATTAACTCCTGTGACAAGGGCGGCCAAACTTTTGACCTATGAGATCTATTCAAATATGTCATGCGGTCGACTGCAAGGTAGAGTTTAAAAGGGCGAAATGAAACAGTTTTTTTTTAGAAGTTAGTTTTTATTATCCAATGCATTCACTCCACATTGCGTTTAGGAGAGAAGTTTAGTATTGCATTTTCTGTACAAGTTTTTCATACTGCGCAGTGAACTTACTGCCCTAAACATTAATATTCCAAACAATATTTTTCGCATAGCGTTGAGAAATGCGATAATATTTTACCGATAAATAATAATTAATGGGCATACCGCGGCTGTTCACGGTCGGAATTATGAATGAACGCGCTATTAGTCGCCCGTGAAATGTGAATGATTATATTGTATCGGTATATCGATATAATCGGTAAGCTATATTCATAATATACTCGCAGGTGACAGCTAGTATGAAGAGATACATTTTGTTTGTATGTTTTGTAAACTCCGGAATTACTGAACCGATTCAGATTTGTCACTAATAGGAAGCTATATTGCCCCATATATAGGTTTTATCCCAAAAACGCGGGTGAAAACAGATTATCCAAATGAACTAATACCTTCCAAGTTCGCCCCCTACTGAGAGAGAAGTCAAAATACAAAGGCATGTAATATGTGCCAATCCATTCATAATCTATGGCAGGCCTTGACCTTCAGTCTTTAACATAAGGCCACGTGGGGCCCGCCCTATAGTCACTAAACAAAAGTACATACTGATTATAAAACCATGTTTTATTTTTCTAAAGGGGTCTCATTAATTTTCAACCGACTTCCTCCGTATGTTGTTATTATTTGTCATCACAGATGTACATGTAATAGATGACGCGAGTGTGTGTACTTCGCGTGTCAAAATCTGTGTCAAAAAGGAGAACAAAGTTCTTCTTTTAAAACTGATTCGCCCTGACAGGACTCGCAGAAGGCTGCATGTCCCACCAGAGATGTGTAGCGAGGGATGTGATTAGCTGACAAATAGGATAGCTTCATTTTCACGTTAAAATCAAATGCCAATCTAACTAAATCAATCTTGTGAATGTTAGGTACAAAAAAAGTGACACGCTTGGTGTTCATACGTATGGAGGAACTTGCGTTATCTATTTAGATTGATGTCTGTGTTTGACACTCTATCTTTTTTTTTTTTTTTTTTTTTTTTCGTGGGGAAATCCTCATAGGATACCCGACCGCCCCGGGGGTAGCGGCCAGGTTATGCCGGACTTCTACCGGCTAAAACCCCACGGTGGTCGCCATCTGCGCTATAGAGAGGGGGGCGGGCTCTCGTGTTGAACGCGTACCTGCTCACCCCTCCACGCGCGGCGCTAAGATAGCTCGTCCCGGGGGAAGTGTGATACCTCCCCCTAGCACCCTCGCTGTGCTATCGCACGATGAATCGTGACCACATCGACTCATCGTCCTCCTTGGGGTCGCTTCTGGACGCACAGGGCCCCCGCCCTGATTGCCCACGACTAGGGAATGCAAAACCGTGGCAAAATGAAAACCGGTTTTTATTTCGGTTATGAGATGAAAAAACCGGTTAACCGGTTTTAAACCGGTTTTTTAAATGTTCGCTCGTTTTTTTTTCACGTTATTTCTATAGCTCGAATTATAGATAATAACCGTGCCTAAGATTTAAAAATCGCAAACTGAGGAATTATTGTCAGTTAAAGTTCATGAAGTGGGTATAAAAGAAACATCAAAGACACCATCACCATTTGCCTGTCCTGTTCCCTATAATTTGGGATCGGCGCAATATGTACGCTTCTTCTATCCGTTATACCAACATTCACTCGTTTCTTAACAATATCATCTTTCACACAATCAATCCATTTCTTTTTCATAAAATTTATGGAAATAATCGTTTATTTAACTCTGTAGATCAGATACTCGTTTATATAGACTACACGGTTCGTTTATGTTTCGTTAGTTATAATATTAATTTCACACGTAATATACATGGCATATTGTAGCGGCACAGCAACTTGCGTGTACACTAAAACGTGGTTATTATTATACGAATGTTTTCCTTAGATAAAAAAAAATTACCTAGTTTTTGCTGTCGTGCAGACGGGTAAAAAATAACACCAATCATGACTGATTGCTTGCTTGCTGTCTGGCAGATACATAAGAGCCTTCGTTGATAGTAGTTGCTCCGATAGCATGACATTAATGCTGGCGTCCCGAAAGGCTCTAAATTATCCCCAACACTGTTCCTCCAGCATATGAATAATATACTCTCTATTGCCAGCATTCATTGCTATGCAGATGAAATTACATGGGACGCTCATTATACGAACCGTGCAAATATCTCACGTTCTATATTGGAGAAAAGGCGCGAAGGAAGTCTTAAATCGAGAGTACACAAACTAGTGACTCCGATTGGGGTCGACTAATCCTAGTCTATTTCAACCCCACTAAATCACACGCAAGCCTGCAATTCACCGTTGAGAGAAGTCTATTTGCTGTGGCTCCTCATTTTTAGAACATGTCCCTCAACATCACGAAAAGCATTGGGATCCTTCACGTTAATATTTGTAGCGACGTTCTGTTCCAAAGTCATCTACAAGATATCCAAAAAACTCGGTGTGATTAATAGAGCAAAGCAGTACTTCTTATCGAGACAAAGACTGCAACTATATAAGTCGCAAGTCTGGCCTAAATGAAGTAATGCTGTCTTCTGTGGGCACCTGGATACCAGCTTGGGTATTTAGACTCAGTTCAGCGACGTGCCGTTAGAATTGTTGATGATCCCGAGCTCACAAGTGTTTTAAAGCCCCTTAGTCTGAGGAGAGACTGCCTTCTTATGTGTATTGACCTGATGCCCAGTTACCTTGATCCATCGTAGTCACCGATGGGGAGTCCATCCTCACACATTGGAACCAATATGTTCTCATACTGTGCGGTTTCAAAGAAGCTTCCTATCGTGGATGCTCAGGCTGTGGAATGAGCTCCCCGCTTCAAAAAGGTTGAGGGTTGGTAACGTGCGAGTGATAACCGTTATGTTGCAAGAATCTATAGGCTAGAGTAACTGGTTATCATCAGGCGGGCCGTACGCTTGTTTGCTACCTAAGTATTGCAAAAAAAAAGTTTTACATGTTTTATATCTATCATAAAACCAATCATTATTTTAAGTTATTTTCTTACCAGCTCATCACAAAAATACTCACTGCATTGCACTCAGTTTAAAAAACGGCGGCAAATCTTCCTTTTTTAGTTTTTCCAAACATTGAAAGAAAACCGAAAAAAATCGAAAAACCGGTTTTGGTGTTATGTGAAACCGGTTTTTCTTGTTGGTCAAAACCGTACCGAATAACCGGTTTTTCGATTTTCGGTGAAACCGGTTTTCATTCCCTACCCACGACCCCAAAGGCCCCGTTTAGTCGCCTTTTACGACAGGCAGGGGAACACCATAGCTGTTATTCTAAGCCCCAGCTACAGGGCAGGAGGGCCGCCACGAGGCACGTCTGCGCCTCGGCGGCGTCGTCTCCGAGCGGGATCGGCCCTCTCCCGATCCCGCTCAGCAACCTCCTTCTGGACCATTACGGTCTCACAGAAGGAGGCTACGGCCCTCCACGCTGTATCCCCGCTCAGCATCGCCGACACGACTGCTGGCAGGGAGAGATTCCGCCCGATCAGGCCGACCAGGATCCGCCGCTCGGGTTCCCACGCAGGGCACACTGCGAGCGTGTGCGATGCGGAATCCTGGCCGCTTCCACCGCAGTGGAAGCAGGCCGCCGTCGCCTCACGTCCGATCTTACACAGATAATCACCGAAGCACCCGTGCCCGGTGAGTATCTGTGTGAGCCTGTAGGTGAGTCGTCCACCTTGTCGCTGCATCCAGGCTTCGAAGACCGGCAGGACTGCTCCAACGACGCGTTTGCGCGCATACCGCTCCTCCCGGAGCCTCGCGCGCCACGTCGCGAACGCGATAATTCGTTCCTGCCGTTTGATCGCCTCTTCTGGGTCGCCTCCACCGCTCTGACGGACGATGCGAATCCGGTCATAGACCCTCGCATCCATGTCCGCCAGAATATCAAGTGGCGGAAAGCGAGCCAGAATTGTCGCCGCCTCAAAGGATACTGTGCGGTATCCTCGTACGATCCGTAGCGCCATCCTTCGCTGGACGCTGTAGATTTTCGTTCTACAGCGTCGGATGGCCAGCCTTTTCGCCCATACGGGCGCCCCGTACAGGGCTACGGATCGTATGACCCCCGCATAGAGGCGGCGTACTTCCTCTCTCGGTCCCCCGAGATTGGGCAGCAGTCTATGCATGGCACCCGCTACCCTTTCGATCCGGGGGACGAGGCGATCAAAATGCTCTTCGAAGCCCCAGCGACTATCTAAGGTGAGGCCCAGGTACTTCATGTACCGCCCCACCCTAACTTCCGACCCACCCACTTGGACGCGCGAGTCGGGTGGTTCCCTGCTCCTAGGCAGTTTGTGGAACCATAGCGCCTCGGTCTTGTGAGGCGCTATCTCCAGACCCAACTCGCGGATTTTGGCGACGATGACTTCTACCCCAAGCTCGGCGAGCTCCTTGGTCCTCTCAAAGGTATCCCCACTGGCGACCACCAACGTGTCATCTGCATAGCAGACGACATTTATGCCAGTGGGGAAGTCGACACGCAGAACCGCATCATACGCAAGGTTCCACAGCAACGGGCCCAACACCGACCCCTGTGGAACCCCACATGTAATTTCCCTCCGGATTCTCGTACCATCTTGGTCCATGTACAGGATGTACCTGTCGCGCAAGTAGTCACCGACCACGCCTTGCAGGTAGGAGGGCACCTGATGATATACTAGTGCCCCCCTGATTGCGTCCCAAGGCAGAGAGTTAAAGGCGTTGACGATGTCAAGACTTATCGCCAACGCCACTCCACCCCGAGACACAGCCTGCTCCGACAGGAAACGGACGCGCAAGACTGCATCTACAGTCGAGCGCCCCTGCCGGAAGCCGAACTGACTATCAGCCAGATCGGGACCGACGCGCGACAGATGCCCGTTGAGACGAGCGGCAACTATTCGTTCGAACAATTTGCCAGCCTCGTCTAACAGGCATATGGGACGGTACGCCGAGGGAGAATCTGCGGGTCTGCCTTCCTTCTTCAAGAGGACCAAACTTGCTTCCTTCCAAGCCTTAGGGAACTTGGCATAACGGAGGCAGCTGTTGAACAACTGCCTCAGCCTGTCCCCTAGGGCAACCAGACTCAACACCCACACCCGACCCGGTACACCATCGGGTCCTGGTGCGGTGTTTCGGGCTTTCAAGCGGCCAACAGCTCGATCTAGCTCCTGTACGGTCACCCCCATCTCGTCATGCCACTCCCACGACGTTAGGGGGTGGACTGAGGGACTTGACCGGCCCATCGGGAAGAGAGTATTCACCACTCGACCCAGCAGGCCCGGATCTAGGGTTTCCGTCAGGGGGGGCACCCATGGCCTGAGTTTACCCATAACCATCTTATATGGGCGCCCCCACGGATCCACGTTGAGTCCCTCCAGAAGCTCATCCCAGCACCGTTTTTTGGCGTCTGAGATGGCGATCTGCATCGCTACTGTAGCCGCTCGATATGCCCTATAGAGACTGGCTGCCTCCTCGGCAGGAGTTCGCCTTCGCCTTCGGGCTCTGGTGTACAGGCGGCGGCTCCGCAAGCAAACCGCGCGAATTTGTGCGATTTCTGCCGACCACCAGTACACCGCCTGGAACTTGGGGCGACTGGACCGCGGCATCGAAGCATCGCAAATTTGCGTCATCGTGCCGCGGAACCAGTTTGCTTCTCTCTCCGGATCGGACGGAATCTCAACGGCGTTTTCCGGCCATGCCGCGACATTGGCGGCGGCTTCGAGCATATCTCGATTTAGCCGCTTGAGACACCAACGTCGCGGTGGGCTGCCTTCGTAGCGGCTGGAATTAGCGTTAGGATGGCGGAATGCCACATCCATGAGGATGTGGCGATGGTCAGATAGAGTAACCACCTCATCTGCAACTCGCCATCCCGACAGCATGCGTATGGCAGCAGGAGTCGCCCATGTGAGGTCCACAATCGACTCCCCCTGCCACCGCACACATGTGCTCACGGACCCCCGATTAACTAATTGGAGGTCCAGACCAGCCGCCCACTCCAGTACTGCTTCTCCCCTTGGACTGTCTCTGGGGTTCCCCCACGCCCTTGCGTGGGCATTAAAGTCCCCCAGGACAATCAGCGGACGAGACGGGCATCTGCGAACACAGTTAGCCACCTCGTCCAGGTACGCCTCGTAGTCGGCGAGGGACCTGTTAGGCGAGAAGTAGCAGCCCACTATGGCCAGGGTACTCCATTGCACTGCAACGTAGCCCTGCCCTCTACTCAAAAGAGCGCAGGGTGGAGCACCCTCTCCGCCCCCCCAGTATATGCCAACTGAGCCCAAATCGTCCCCGAACCAGCGAGGATGGTCGGGGACGCTGTGGGGCTCCGCTACTACTGCCAAGGCAATCTGCCGCTCCACAATGGTCTGCATAAGCAGATGCTGAGCATTGCGGCAGTGGTTAAGATTGCCTTGGAGGATCTTGTGTAGGGGCGGAAATTTTAAGCCTCCAGAACCACCTCCATGTCCGGGCTAGGGCCCGGCTCTGCGGCAGTTGCCGCGGCCGTCTCTACGATGGGAGCCTGCTTACTCCGTTTCTTGCTGGGTGGGGGACACCTCCGTCCCAAACGGTGATTGGAGGGTCGACCTAAGTCTGCGCACAAGGGACACTTCAGTGTCTTAGCGGTGCAATCGCGGGCCCTGTGGCCCACTTCTCCGCAGGCGTAACAGCGACTACTTCTGTCTACGCCCGCAGTGCACCTGCAACCGACGTGTCCCTTTTCGAGGCACCGGAAGCAGTGTAAGGGCCTCGCTTCTAGTGCCTCGACCCTCGCTGTTCCCCATCCCACTTGTATGCCCTTGGCGGCGATCAGTTTTCCAACCACCGTCAAGGGACACCGCACCCAGCAGGTTCCCATCGTAGTTGGTGTTCGACGGACTTCGCCCACCCTGACGTCATCCGATACACACCCACCCGCTTCTGCGACCGCTGCTGCCACTTCTTGTGGAGTGACGGCGTCGTCGAGGTCCCGTAGCCTCAGGTCACCCGTCTTAACAGGACGTGCGATACGCAACCCAAGGTCTACTAGGGCCTCCCTTAACTTAGCGGCCAAGGCATCAGCCTTGACACCGCATTCCGGGCCATCTACCTCCATTAGAATGCCCCCGGTAACTGCTCTCTTCATGCGGACGGCTGGTATGCCAAGATCCTTAAGTTTGATCTTGGCTTTTGCGTCGTCCGTCACTTGTTGATATGTCACCGTGGAGCCTTCCGGAATCGTCAGAGTGACAGCAGCGGTCGTTGGGACCCTGGGCACCTTCTTTTTATTACTCCGTTTGGTCTTGGGTGGAGGGGGAGGTGGCGCTGCAGGGGATCCGCCCTGGGTCTTGGTCTTCTTCGGTTTGCGCACCATAGCTGACCAGCTTCCGCTGATTTGGGTGGCGGCCGATGGCTCGAAAGTCCCCTGTACGGGGGGCAACTCCTGTACCATGGGTGGTTGAGAAGGACGAGTATTTGTACTCTTCTTCTTCTTCTTCTTACCCTTTCCGGAAGTCGTCTGTGGCTGGGGCTGCGTATGCAGCTGCGGAGGCAGCGGCGGAAGGGGCTGTGCCTGTGCGGGTTTCCCCAGTGGTGGCCTAATGGCCCTATCGGGGAAAATTTCAGCCCTGAAGGCCGCCAGTCTGGCATCTAATACCGCCGCAATCCGCTCAAAGAGCTGGTCCTCCTGTGGACACGCAGAAGCTAATGCTTGAGGTGCCTGTACAGGCCGTTCGGGTCGAGCGGCTGGAGTGGGCCGAGTGGCTGGAGTAGGAGGCTGGGACAATGTGGGTATCACTCCATCCGTGCCAGTAACCAGAGGCCTACGAAGGAAGTTTAATTCCTCCGTAAGCTTGTCCACTTTAGTGGCCAGACTGGAGAGTTGAGAACGTAAATCCGCGTTCTCTCTTTCCAACCTAGACACATTTTCGTCAATGCCGGTCCTGCTCGCCAGCTCGATAGTCGCAGCTTTCACCGTCCGCACTGCCATTCTAATCGAGCGGACGTATGTCTTCTTGAGGTTGCCTGAATGGTCCGCAACCTTCTCAAGGGTCAAAAGATGCTGATCAATGCAGTTGCCAAGCTCAGCATCTGCCTGCGACCGCATCCCCTGCGCCAAAAGCTCAAGGCTTGGGAGGTCCTTCTTCGCCCTTGTATTTTTGGGCTGCACCGAGGGATTAAAAACGTCGTCCTCGGTGTCGCAATCCTCTATTGGATCCTCTCCCAGTTGAGAGTCCGAAACAGCTCTAACCTTGGGCCCACGTGCTGCATCCGCAGTTGTAGGCAATGCGGGTCGTTTTCGGCCGCGGGACCTTCCTTCTTGGGATACATCCGATGTGGCCGATGTGAGTGACATAACGGAGCCATCTGATTCGCCCCCGTCGCTCGCATTGACTAGGTCGTGCGGCGTGTTCGGACGTCTAAACGTACGTCCACGCCTCCCACGCGCTGAGACCGCTGGTCCCCCCAGCGCTACACCTACTTTCTTTCGTGCTCCCGTTGGAGCCGTCGTTATATTCGCGATCGAATCGCTGAGCAGGTCTTTGCCCCCCCCAGATACGGTGGGGCAGCCCGGGCTAGGCCCGGGGGTGGATTCTCCGGCAGTGCCGGTACCACCCTGGGGTAGTTTTTCTTTAAGATCTGCCATAACATTTTTTTTCCTTTTTTACGAGGGTGAGTTCCCTGAACCGAGCGCTAGAGACTGGACTCCCACCAGCCATTCATCCCATCGGCACGCTAGACCTTGGGATTGGGGTTTTTATTATAGAGGTTTACTTCCTCGTGGCCTTGCAGGGCCTCCGGTCCCGTCTGGGATTACGGATGGTCCGACGTCGGCAAAAGCCGAGTGCACCTGGCACATCGTCGCACAAGGGAGTGTTTTTTAGAGAGGTTTCCTTCCTCTTGTCCGGCGTCGGCAAAAGCCGAGTGCACTAGGCAAACACACCGCACCTGTTGCATCCTCTGTCCCCTCTTATTCGAAGAGGGATACGAGGAGCAACCAAGAGGCCACACAGGCCCGCCTCGCCCTATCACTGGGGTATTTCCTCCCTTCTGGTTTTTGTTCGCGCCGGATAAACCCGGTACCCCCCATATCTGGGGAGCGTTCCCCTATCCACAACCCGGGGACGCGCCCGATGGGTGATCCAGAAACACCACACGGGTTGACACTCTATCTAAGCTATTACTAATATAATCCGATTTTTGTCTTCCCAATAAATCTATATGCAAAGGTATAATTAAAAACGATCGTCGATCTGAGCAAGACATCGATTGACATGCGCGGACGCATGCGGTCCGGAAGTCTATATAAATAGCCGCCAATTTTGGTTGCAATCAATTTCAAGCCATGTCACCCGGACATAAAGTTCATAATGCACGTTCCTGCATTTGACAGTACCCTTCGGCGGGTTGAGTCACGTAGCCAAATCGGTGCGGCATTGTCTCCGTTCGATTCCCGGACGCTAATTTTGGACTTCTAATCGTTGAGGATGATCGGCTTGTAACGGTTTTATTTTATTGGTGTTTTTTTTTTATTTGGTATTTGATGAGGCGTAAGGTTGTCAAAGATATTTTTGCAGGTTTTTTTTTGTTTCTCTAGCATAGATTAGTTATTTCAATTTGTTTCCCGTTTAAACTTTGCTCTATTTTCAATTGTGTGCAAGATGATATAGCTACTTTTATTTCAAAGTCGTACAAGCTTACAAATATTTAATGCAAAAGAGTTTGGTTTCGGTTCCGACCTATTTCTTGTGTAAAATATATTTGCACTTACAACGTAAAAATAGCAACGTGCAATCGTGACGGTATCGCAACCCGGTCGCTTCGTCGTCGCCCGCTGACATCAATGAAGCGCACGTCACATTTGTTTATCTGACCAAAATAAATATGGTTCTGTCATAATACGTCACTCCAGTCTCAAATGTGTAGTTTAAACGTGAGGATGGAAAGTTCAAATAGGGAGCGAGAGAGAAGAAGCGTTAAAATTCTTTGACAGTTTCTAAGGCCACTTTAAGCCAAATTGTCATAAGTAACTATCACAATTGCAGACTTATATTGCAGATTGATTTTAAATGAAGATTTAATATTTGATATCAATATTCATTTAACGATTATTGTTACATCTACGAAAGGACCAGAAGGAGTGAGCTAATCCCTCTCCTATCCTCATACATACCAAAGTTTACCACGCAGCCATTTTCAGAGTGATAAATTTAATCAGTGATTCTAGTAACTTTCCTACGTGGAAAAGTCGAATCGGGAGGCAAGGTTACATCCACACAGCACGGTCACTTTATTTACAAACACACCGAACTCATTTATACCTGCAATGTGAACTCACGAGGAATTCAAAGGGTGCAATTGAGGTCGATGGCCAATCAAGGTGATGACGTCATCGGATAATAAACATACAATCGGGATGATACGATCAGCCGCCTGATTGTTGAATTTTAGCAACCGATTGCAATGTAATGAAATTTCTATTATGTAGTTTTGCTTTATAAAGTATGAACCCAATTTAGTTTTAAATTCTTAAATTATAGCTTTATAGGGCTTGCACGAAGGTGTTCCCAGTGGAAATAAGTTATTTTACATTAGCGTCAGAAATTCCCTGAAGCTCGTACAGTGGAATTAGGTCGGGCATTGTTAGAATTTATTAGGCTTCTAAAGGCGTTCTAAGAAAATGAGGTTGCATGCAATAATTTAGATTCTTCATAATAATATTTCTTTTAATCTTGGACTAAAGTATTTCTCCACTTTTTCTCGCCTAATACTTGATGGTCTATCTATCTTATTCTTCTTCTATTGTATTGCATTATTAGTTCATTTCATCATTGTCATCAGAGTTCCTCAGTAGTAGATATGATATATCCAGATCATCAGATATTCTTGCCGCAAACTGTATAACTTAAGACATTTTCTTGATCGCATAGACATTCCATGGGAAATGGGGATCAGCACCTTTATACCCTGCCCTAATGTTCCCATTTATTTAAGTTGGCACATCATGTTTTGGTCTTACGCAATTGGCATTATTCTTTCAAGTCTTTCCATACAAGTCTGTATATCTATAAAATCTTTCTCAATTCGCCAAATGTGTCCTCAAGGCCATCCCATTAAATCCACCATGTTTGCCGCTCCTGAGTCACCAGTGGGGTGTTGACCTCGACGTGACTTGGCTCCTAGACGCCACCATGCGTGCGCGTGAGTTCGTTTGTATATAGACCACTAATTGAGTCTACTTACTGTATGCTGACCTACTCAGTGGCCATTTTGTGTCTATGGCCTGGTAATGTAATATTTGGTTCCAGATAAATTTGCTCGTTGACATTCATCAACAAATAGATATAGTATTTTATTGATTTAGGAGCAATATGGAGTTGTTTTCTCCTTTCCATTAAAGTACCTATATATTTCTTTTCTTTCTGGATTCTTTCCTTTCATATTTTACTTTGTCTATGGTTGGAATAAATTATGCCCTATGTTGGTGTAGAGTATATTTGAAATCTTTTGAATCATATTAAAGATTATTTCTCACATAACATTAAATCGTGTTTTCTTTTTGTTCAAAGCAATGAGCTCTGTTTTTGACTTGTCCTCCACGACAGTTTCCTTGTCATAACTCCCTTTGTCGAGTCATTATTAAAGATTTATAGTTTGCCAGGCGTGTCTATTATTTCCTTGCTTGCAATTCTTGAAACTATTCCTCAAACGGTATAATTGCTTCTTAATAACTCTGTTGCAAACCATATGTGAACAAAATTTCCCCACATGAGTTTCAACTCTCAGACCTTTGTAAATACTGTTTAAATTCGCACGCAGTATTTATATCAATGGTTCAGCTGTTGCCTTTGCAGCAAGTTGACGCGATTCTGGTGTGAGATCATCTCTAATAATATGTGCATTAATTTGTATGGCCGCATCAACGCTAGCTGGGTTATATGACTTCAACGTAGCTAGTAGCTATCTTGTAGTAGCTATTTGTTGTTAGTTAGTATCAAGGTCTTGGTAATGTATGTTTTCTCGTCTGTTACTTCTGATTTCAAGATGTTTTTATCATCTTTTGATTTTACGATGATTGATTGAGACGTAAGTTGAATTTAAGGAGTTTTATAATGTATTTTTCCGTTGAATTTATTGTTTTTTCTAATGTCGTAATCTCTACTTTAAGTCAATTATTAGTATCATTTTTATTATTAACGTTAGCGAATGCTTTGCAGAGGGTCTCTCGCTGAAGATTTATGGAACTTTCCTAATGATTTTAAAGCAATTATGTTAGTTTTTTTGGAAAAATAAGTTTTCTATTTATCAATTATTGCACAAATCTGATAGTAAAGCGTTTTGAGTTTTCATTTACACACAGGATTGGTTTGGTTACATAAGTTAATGATCATCGTCATTAGATTATCTAGAAATAATAGTATTTGCCAAACGTAGGCTTTATATGGGTTCTTTAAGGACAATTATAATATTTCTTGGAATGTATGTAGCATTTTCCTCATATTGGTAAACTATGTTCATACAATCTAGATCCATATAAGTTAAAAGTCATATTGTTTTATTGTATGGTGGGAAAAGTTGTACCAGAAGTTACAAAGATAATATCAAGCTTTTCCTTTTAAACTGACACTCAAGGTTCCACTTGAGGTCTTGTCTCCTTTGTTTGTTTGTATTTGCTTTATACCTCAACTTGATTCTTATGATTCATGCTATATCATTTTATATTCTTCGTGCGTTTTTATTGCGTTATTCCGGAGAGGAAGTTTTTACCGCGTCTATGTGATAAACTATTAAAAAATAAGCAAGCCCTGCCAAATTCTTCATGTCGCATTAATCAGATTATAACCACGTCGATTCTTTTGGTGTGTACATAATGAATGCCGTATCAATTTTGTAACAATCGGGATGTAACAGGATGATGTGGTTTCCGCAATGTGTCACCAAATGTTGCAATTTCAATTTATTCAGAAATCCATGTAATTAATATAACAATACAAAGATATATTGCGACTATGCTTTTGATATTGTCTTAGCTTTGCATGTGATATAAGATTGTTCTAAAATTAGATCCGTATTCAATGTCAATGGAACCTGCACCAATAGGTTTGCTTTCGATTACCACGATATATTCTTGAGACTTGATAATAAAGGCTTAAGACTACTATCATTTGAGAATTTCTTTCTTATATTTTGCTGATCACATCCAAGTCTTTCCTGCGATGTCTTCTATCCACCTGGCCGCTGGCTTGTATACCAGCGATTTGCAGTACTCGAGCATAGTTTAATAATTCCTGGGAGAGCCCTAATTAAGCAGACTTTATTCTAGATAACTGAAGTACTACATTACAACTTGTAAATACTTAGATATTTACACACAAACACTAATATTCATGAACATAAACCGTACCGTGACTTGGCAATCAGTATATCGCTCCGTCAAGTTTCCGTTTAGAAAGTGTTGCAATCTATTTCTTTTTTCCTATAGCTGAAAATGCAGTGGTTTTCAGATAGGCAATCGATTCTGTTAGGTTCTCAACTTTTCTAGCATCATATTTTTACTTGACATTGAATCGAAGTACTATATTCTTTAGTGTATTATAAACTAACTACATTTAGAGGCCGCCCAGTGTCGGCCGGGTCTTAGGTCATCATCTCGATATTTCTCTTCTTATCTGTGGTAAAACCGCACATTGTTACTATTATTTGTATTCGAGGATAATCAATACTGAAGCTTTACGCTTCGCTAGATGGCGCTGTATATATGTTTACTAGAGACCCGCTCCGGCTACGCTTCATGAAAAAAAAATCTTAAGGAACAAAAATTCTTCACACCTCTTCACAAAAGGGGATAAGCGGTGCCACTGTGTTGACAGCGGACGGGACAAGATTATGTACTATTTGGCTGGTCCCGGGTACACTACCAGCACAGCACGTCCTTATGGAGGTCTGGTGACATTAAAAAAGCTTAAAGTACTGTTTGAACTGAAGACTTGGGTTTGCCCACCTGTCACAAAACAGTAAACCCGAGGTGTAGTCATTCTGTGATGTGACTCAGTAATTAAAATTAGAACTTCTTTTTACTTCGCAGGAGAGTCGAGGAGAGAAGGCTCCAACGATGAGCCGACAGCGCCTGATGCTGACGTCGACACCAGCGACGCAAACAGCAAGGAACCTGATAAAGACAATAAGTGAGTTATTAAATGAATAACTGTAACCCTAGTACCAAGATTGAGATGTAGTACTACCGTAGACAAGTATCACTCTCTAATCTGTGTCTAGGTACTAAAACTTACCTACAAATGCGTCTCTTTCTATCGCATGGCTCTTTCTCTTATGGAGGCTAGGCCAGAGGGCCAACTACCATCTCTTAAAACTTTATTGCATACGATTTATTATAACCTTATTTGTCTTACGTCCTCTTTGACACCCGACGTCAAAAAAGGACAAAAGACAAGTTAGTAAGTTTGGTTGGACCGCAAAAATTACCTGTTACTGGAGGTTTCTTCTCAATATTCGGAACTAAAGCGTGTTTCTCGCAAAGGAAGTACGAATTTATGGAAAAATTATATAACACTGATTTAACATATATACCTACGTAGCAAATAGTTAAACCTTGACTCCCCAAACGAATAGAATGGTAAACCGCAAACATTCATAACAAAGCTTTCAAATAACCAGGAAATGCGAAGAGAAATAAATTCTGATTTGATATATGGGGCATTAGCTTCTGTGTATTGTTTTGTGATAGTGCTATTGTTGAGAAACAGCTGTGGAGTGGCGCCATCTATTTGTGTTGTTAGTAAATGTGTTCTTAGTTCTGCCACTCGGTAATAGATGGCGCTGTTTGTCATTTCTGTAACTGTTTAAGTTTGTTGTTTAAAATTAGATTTTTTTTTGTACAATGGACAAATTACGTTAAAAAAAATCGCTTTATGGGATTGCTTATATATAATAATTATTTAATCGCGTGAACACCATTTTATTTTATTTATTTTCATAGAATCAATGGCTCTTAAAATAAAAGTACAATTTTTGATAAATTTCCAATAAGTCTTCATATTAATTGAGTAATTTTTAAGAGACTGACGGAGAAGATTATCTAACGCTCAAATCTTTTTTTTTACGACTAAGTCTGTGAACAAGCATACGTTCATATAGCTACGGTAAGCGGTTACCGTAGCTATATGAACGTTGCAACACACGAGGCATCACTCGCGCCTTAGCGACCCTTCTCCCCTCCCTATGAGCTTTGGCGACCTTACTCACGCGCAGGAACACAACATAAAGTTATTTGGCTGCGATATTCTGTAAAGTGGTGGTACTTCCCCAGTCCCAGCTATGCTCTACTCAGAAAATTATAACCATTGTTTACCGACTTACCGAATAATGAGTTACCTTCTAAGATCGCGATTGTATGTTCAGTTGGCGCGGCGCGGCGGCCGTTGGCGCGAGCGGGCGCGGCGTGAACCGCGCGGAGAGCTGCCGCGAGCGAGACGCGCCGCGCCGCGGCAAGCATCGCAACGCGAGCGACCCCAACAGGCTCACCGCGCACAACAACCAGTAAGTACCCCTTACCTTACCTTACCTTACCTTATTTCACCTTATCATACCTTACCTTAACTTATCATACCTTACCTTACCTTACCTTACCTTATCATACCTTACCTTACCTTATCATGCCTTACCTGATCATACCTTACCTTACCTTATCTTACCTTACCTTACTTTACCTTATCATACCTTACCTTATCATAACGTATCTTACCTTACCTTACCTTACCTGCAATCAATAAGCCTATAAGAGGCCAATGAGCCGAATATCCGCGATCATCAAGTACAGGTGTCCTGTAATTAATGGTCCAAATGATTACCCTCGAAAACTGAGATTGTGCTCAATGAGAAATAATTAAATATTCCCAGAAACGTTTCATGGTTATAAAAATATTTATAATTTAGTATTTTTGAATGATAGATTTATACCGTTTCCAAAATTTTAAATAATCTTACTTATTATTATTTTATTTCTTTTCTCGTCCCATAATGCAGGCCTATAAGATAAAGTTATGCATTTATTTTTATTTTGTATTACAAGTTATATTTTACTTTAATTTAGATTATTGATCCCCAAAATAGAATAATCTTCCATAGTGTAACATTATGAAAGAAAAAAAAACGAGAAAGTAAACAGTGCACTAGTACTACAAACGAGGCGCCCTTCTGACCAACACGCCCCCTTACATCTAATGATTGTATTATCATGGCACATCTTTGGTTGATATGGCGTCTTATTCTGCTCATTGGTCTACTGATCACACATGTACTAAATTGCATAATTACTTGTTCTGGTTGTCACAAGGATTATTTACGTAAATGATGGCTCATTTAAAGTGCCATCTAGCGGAGCGCGTTGGTATTATTATTATTGTGTTAATTTACAGCTATTTGGTGTAGATGGCGCTGTTTATAACTCTGTGGTCGGCATTTAAGTCGGAAATGGAGCACTGATTTAGTTATTTTTTTATCCTTTTTAGTCGCCTTTAACTTATCGAATCTAAATTAAATACACTGACATTACATTGGTGCCGATTCTGTAGTAAATCGCACTAACCTAATTTTAGTCACATCACATCTCTTTCTTACAAACATTAATGATAAAGGATAGAACATATTTGTTGCTGTCAAGTTAGTTTAGTTGTGACCAACAGAATCAGGGCCACTGTCGCATTCATTAAATAATTTTAGATACGAAGTATGTGTCGATAATACTTACATACAACTTATTGTTGATACAAACGACATTGACTAGTGACAAAAGATTCCCTCCATATGACGATCGAAAATGCGGAAATCATTGTACCACAGACCACAGACCACAGATTATCATTAAATAATGTAGGAAGATTTTACAATGACTGAAAAACATAACTTATATCAAAATATCTACCGAGCAAGTTGAAAATATTCCCGATCTAGTCGTTTCAGATACCCTTTTTTTCGTTTTCCCAAACTATCGTTTTTGAATCTAAGATTTGACTAGACATGCAAACGTCACATAGTTATCTTTGTCCAACCGAAAACATACTGTATGTGTTACTGATACAGTTCATTTTTGTATTCAATGGTGCCGATTCTGTTGGCACAAACTAAACTATTCCTAACTTAAATTTAGTTAAGTCCTGTCAAATCGACGTTTCCTATTCAGTTGGCGCACGATTAAACAAAAATTTAGTTTGACAGCACTAATATCGTTTTAGTTAGGTCACGTTTTACGTCAAATTATGTCTAAAATTAGAAATGTCAAACTAAAATTAGTCGTCATCTAATTACATGTGGATTAAATTTAGTCCCATAGAAATGGTGTTGGAAAGTGGATATTTTGATCTGGATCATTCATAATTCTAAATATTTGCATATAAGATTAAGGACGAAGCTAGATAGTAATATGTAACATACGTCACTGGACTACAAAACGTGAACATCGAAGTTTTAATTTTATTTTTTTGTACTTCCAATGATATACCACTATAGTGCCACAAACTTATATGGTCCGGTGAGAATGTCCCTGTTATAGGGCCATAAGCTTATCTGGCCCGGTGAGAGAGTCGCTGTTATCGCTATTGGTGGAGCAAATAACCGATGAAACTAGTGTTTATATTCTCTTTGACCAATGGCGATTGAAATTTCGAAATGGCGTCGTTAGTTCCTCTAATGACCACCGGGTCAGATAAATTTAAAGTGTTGATAGCTCAGTGGTAGTGACGTCGGATACTGAGACGAAGATTCCGGGTTCGAATCCTACAATGAGCTTGAGCTTTCGATGATGGAGAACATCGTGAGGAAACCATAGCATGGTGGTAGGGTACTTTGTAGTACCCGCCTGGCTTCCTACAACCCTCAAGTTGAAAATCTGTCGCCAAGCACCTTTCGGTGTGTTCCGATAGCTGCACTTGAGAGCCAGTTCCTTCTAGGCTTTGTGTGCTTACCACCTTCGGCCGCATCATCACTTACCATGGTGAGATTGCGGTCAAACACAGCCTATAAAACAGTAAAAAAAAATTTGTAGGACTATAAGTAGTTTGTAAAATGGGTATTTCAATGACATCACAAATTCACAAGCGAATCATAAAAAATGGTTGCGGCTATCGCTGATTCGTCGCAAAGCTAACACCTAAAAGGACTTTTTGGCAGGAACTTGCAGAGTGACGTTGCGTTTTCATTTTTATTTTCATGAATGCGTGTATTTTGAGTTTAATTGTGTATTTTCGGTGGTATTTCACACAATAAAGATCATCCATGTGCACCAGTGAAGTGAAATAAATTATGTGTATCGCATGGACGTAATATACAAACTTCGTGACTTTTCAAGTTTACCACCATTGTAGTAAAACATGACTTTTATGGACGGTGACTGACTGAGGACTGTGAAAGTGATAATTCTTGTGACTGGAAATTATAATATAACTCAACACTGGCAGAAATAAGTCTTAATTTGGATTTGGTTGCCAAACTTAAAACTAAGAAGAAGAAACTACTAAAACTCGACCACCACACGGTCGAAATCGACAAAACAGAATATTCAAAGAAATAACATCATATGAAAAGGCTGTATGGTTGAATACCCTTGCCTATCCTTTTAGGGATTAAAAAACTACTACACTAGGTACTAAACTCGCCAGGGTAAAAATATATTTATTAAGCCTATATTCTACAGATAATCAAGATATTCAACATACTTTATTACGCGTTATTGGAAAAGAACACAAATATATACGCTTTTCTTGCCATTATTATATATTTTTTAATGATATTTATGAACTAAATGTTTATTTTTAATTATTCTTCCATTAAAATTTATATCATTCGTTCATTATTTTTATTTGCTGGTAGCACTCATCAATTCAATTTAGGACCTGTCAATATAATTCGAGACCTACCTAAACCTATTTTTATAAGTGGTGATTTTAATGCTCACCATATTGCATTTGGTTGCCTATCTACTAAGGGCCGCGGACAAGATTTATATGATGTTATAGATGAGTGTGATTTGTGCATCTTAAATGATGGCAGTTTCACTACAGTGAACCGTCCTAGAACCAACGCTTCAGCCATTGACGTCACCTTTGCTAGCGCATGCTTAGCACCGTTATGCGAGTGGTCTGTGCATGATGATTGTATGGGAAGTTACCATTATCCAACTATAACCGAAATATCCCTATCCATACAAAAATACCAAATTAACCCTCCCATTGATAAATTTTTGTACAAAAGAGCTGATTGGCGCCAATATAATGAACTTTCAAAAAATGCGTTTGGCGATTTTACAATTAATCAAGTAGACCCACTCTCTTCCTATACCGATTTTTGTATACGTCTTGAGTCCCTTATGCAAATAGTTGTTCCAAAGTTCACTAAGTCTGCCCACTTTGCTAGCAGACCTCCAGCACCTTGGTGGAATGAGGTTTGCGAACAAAGTGTAATAGCATCCTATAATGCTTTGAAACTGTACAGAAATGATTCTACAATAGATAACTATATAAATTATAAGAGACTTGATGCATTAAAAAAGAGAACCATTTCTGAGCAGAAGTCAACTGGATGGAATGATTTGTGCAATACCTTTAATAGAACTACCCCTATAAGCAAAATATGGAACATGATTAAGATTTTTAAGGGTGTTAAGTCTAGCATTAGATCCCATAAAGATGAGTTCATACCTACCTTTTTAGATAAACTGTCTGATAATAGTGGTTTAAAAGAGACTAGTAACTTAATCAACTATTTTAACAGTAACAATAATAATAGCAATTCAAAATTTTTATTGGAACCATTTACATGGAATGAATTCACATCAAGTCTACAATCTAGGCGTAACTCAAGTCCAGGTCTAGATAACTTTCCATATATTGTAATTAAAGAACTCCATACATCTGTTCAGCACCTCTTTCTTGACATTCTTAATGCTTTATGGCTCAAACAAATTATCCCTGAATCATGGAAAACACAGTGTGTTATCCCAATACTGAAGCCTGATAAATCTCCAGAACAGTCCAGTTCGTATCGTCCTATATCTTTGTCCTCATGTCTCGGTAAACTATTCGAAAATATGATTAAAGTCCGTCTGGACTGGTTTGTAGAGGCTAATGGTATCATCCCACATGTGCAGTATGGTTTCCGTCGTGGGCGTAGTTGCGCTGACAGCTTCATGTCACTCATCTCAGACCTGAAACGTGCAAATAATTTAAAATCACACACTGTTTGTGTATTTTTAGATGTCCAAGGAGCTTTTGATAATGTCGACCCAGGTATCTTGGTCAACATTATGTCTAATGTGGGTATACCTGGTCTACTATGTCAGTGGATCTATAATTATTTAAATGATAGAACCTTATATGTTAAGTATAATAACATCTTACATGGTCCTAGAAGTGCATCGAAAGGCACAATGCAAGGCGCCACTCTTTCACCATTACTATATAATTTGTACACATGTGAAATATGTAAATTTGTAAATACTAGTGAAGTAAATATTTTGCAATTCGCAGATGACATTGTTTTGTATAGTAGCAGTCAGAACTTGCAAGTTGCTATAGATAATATGAATAGAGCATTAAATCAGTTGAGTCTATACTATAATGATAGATTACGTTTAAAGATCAATGCTACAAAAAGCAGTTTAATGATTTTTGGTGATGATGATCCATCTAGTGTTATTTCGTATTGTGGAGAATCTATAAACAGAGTACATTCAAAGAAATTCTTAGGAATCATCATAGACCAAAAACTGACTTTCGAAGAACATGTTCGGTATATTTCTAAAAATGCTTTAAGAGCTATTAACATAATAAGATGTCTGGCTGGAGTGTCATGGGGTGCTGACCCCAAAATATTGTCTATTCTATATAAAGCTATTGTGAGAAGTCATTTTGACTATAGTTCTTTGGCATATATGAATAGCTACCATGCCAAAAAATTAGATATCCTGCAGAATAAATCTCTGAGAATAATATCGGGTGCAATGTGCTCAACTCCCATAAGGGCCATGGAAGTAGAGACTAAAATTATGCCACTGATCTTGAGACGTCTCCTACTTGCCGAACGGTATTGCCTTAAACTACTGTACTCTGATAACATGCAAATTATTAACAAGATTATACCTTGTAGAATCAATGTGTCAGGTCCTTTAGCAACTGGTGAGAGCCTCCTTATTGGTAACTCCCCAATGTTGTATCACATTTTTCTGGAAATTGAAAACAACAGCTATAAACTCAAAAAACAGTGCCCTTGGCCCTGCTATTCTTCCCAGTTCAAAAGCATAATGCACCCAATTACAGTAATAGATTCAATTACAAATAATTCAGAGATGTTGCAATTTTTATCAGAAAATAATTACTACACTTTATATACAGATGGTAGTAAGGGTAAGGATTATGTGCGCTGTGCTGTGTATGATCCTCAAAAAAATTCTTCTCAGAGTTTTCTTTTGCAGAATGTTTGTACAATATTCACCGCAGAAGCCTATGCAGTATATCAGGCTCTTCTGCAAATTGGAAATGTAGATAATTGTAAATATTTTCTAATTGTAACAGATTCTTTAAGTTTTATAAGAGGATTGAGCTATTTAAAGATTCACTTTAAAACTAATTTCATTCTGTACATAATTAAAGAATTGTTATACAAATATTATCATACAGGGAAACTAATTTCATTTATGTGGGTGCCCTCTCATAGAGGAATCACTGGAAATGAAATGGCCGACAAAGCCGCTTACGGAGGAGTAAATGCACTCGATGTCTCCGATACTATGTATGTACCTATGACTGATTATTTGAGTAATGTAAGGCTAGCTATAAGTATGTTATGGGAGCAAATGTGGAAGAAAGACCAAGAAACGAAAGGACGGTGGTACGGTAGCATTCAAGAAAACTTACCAGTAAAGCCATGGTATGATAGCCTGCAAAGAGCCAGTCGTGATTTTATTACCACCATAAACCGACTACGTTATGGACATAATAAAGCACCATCACACCTAGCAAAGTTAAATATAATTCAAAGCAATGTCTGTACATTTTGCGGAGTTGAAGAAGGAACAGTGGACCACATTATATTCAGCTGTCAAAAGTTCCTTATTGACAGATTGGTACTCGCGAGTGAACTAAGTGAAGTGTGGCAAAATAATTATAGTGATTTTTCTTCCCGCCCGCCGCCGCTTAAAGAACTATTAAAAGACATTAAAACTTATAAACCAATATTTTATACATTAAAAATACGGTGGTAAAATTATAAAACTGAAAATACAAAATCTGAAAAGTGGTTCCGGAATAATAAAGTCGTGGCTTAAAGGTCTTAGTAACCAGGCCATAAAATCCCAAAAAAAAAAAAAATTTAGGACCTGTCAAAATCAAAATTAATCCTGTCATTTCTAAATTTAAATTTAGTTCGATGTGACAACAGAATAGCTTTAAAAAAAAAGTTAATTAAAATAAGGTCAATTTTTATTTAGTTTAGTTTAGTTTGATGTACAACAGAATCGGCACCAATATCTCACGATTTGGGACGTTATTGTATTTACTGTCGAGATTTTTGTATACATTTTTAAACCATTGATTTTAATATAAAATTAGACTCCATTGTTTTGAAGTTATAGCTGATTTTCCGGTAGCGTCAAGCCACATAAATGTAATTCTCTACATTCTGAAATTTCATGTAAGTTTGGTGGGTTTGACTGTCTTTATCTTTGGTCTCTTGTCTGATGAAAGTTGATAGGTGTGAGGGGTCTTGGAAGCTGGTTATACTGCATCGAATGATTACAGGAGAGGCGTTTCATGAATTCAGTTTTCAGTGTGTATCGCGGCGTGGTCACAGACGCACTGCGGCGTTCTGCTATCAAATTGTTTGTGATTTGACACTTATTTGATTCAGTGATTTTTTGATAGTGAAAAATCTTTGGTTTGGGTTTAAATTATTTCGTGAATAAGGTTTGTATTTCAACGTGTTAAAAATGGATTTTGATGCGGTTTAGTTAATTGTTCATTCTAAAATGAAACACGTGGGTAGGCGAATTAGAAAATGCTTATACCTATATTGATACTAGAATATTATTTGATATACGGACAGCATAGTAATTATAAATCTAGATTATTTTAATATGTTGTTAAGATCGCCATCTAGTATCGAAAGTCTGTACTAACCAAATATTTATGTATCTCATAAAATATTTGAACATTGAATCATGAAGACGGAACATCATAAAAACGTATTTTTTGATGATTTGTGATCGTTCGGTATTTTTATGAGCGGTATACAGACATACATAACATAACAGTTTTATTAGAACAAAAATAAACTAGGAAGGCTTGGAGATTATTTATAGGTTACAAAAATTCAGAAAGATTTATGGCTGTCGCGGAATGTATAGATGTTAGGATTACACGTTCGCTAGGTTATTTATTTCCTGCTTAGCTTACTGTATGCCACCAAGATACCTAGCACCCGACTTTCGTCGCATCTTCACTACCTATGATCAACAGAAATGAGCTTAACGTATTTAGCTAAAAGTCTATTTTTATATACAAATCTAATGACTCTTCAACAATGAATGCAGTTTTCAAAGTACAGGTACAATGCTCGCGCCAACAATAGGCAATCAACGCGGCTTCCATCCTTGTTTTAATAACATTACACTCGCTTCGCGTTGTCGGGTAGTGTTTCTTTTACATAGAAATACGTTGTCAAATAATGATTAATGAAATGTATAACATAATGTAAGTAGATAGAGAGTTCTAATCCTTCGATGATCTTGAGTCCCCGGTAGAATCGATCTCAGTCCCCCTTATCACGTGAGATAGTTTAAAGCAAATCTAGCAAACCCAAAGAGAAACCTGGGTTTTACTAGACTTGGCGGTTTTAATAGATAACATGAATCACTATTGAATTCCAAACGGTTAGAAAATAATAGATTCTATACATTCCTATAAGATATCGGCGGCATTGTTATTAGTGCATTGTTTATAAACTATCTGACGGACAGACGAACGGAACTGCTTCCGTGAACCTACGTATATAGATAACGGGATGAAATCAATTGTTGGAAGATGGGCTTTTAACAGCGAGCCAGTTCCATACGAAATGAAGTTCATTCTTATTTCGGATATCAATGAATGAAACTCAATGGAATTTTGTAAATCTCATCTAAGAACTAAGATCTAGACCTGTGGAAAGTCATATTCTCGTTAAGCTATTAAGTTTCAAAATAATTAAGTAGAACTTAAGAACTGAAAATTTTTGGTCAAATAGATGTCCCATCTTGATGCTCGTTTTTTGAAGGATAAATTTAAACCTGTGGTCTACTTGCCAGGGGTTTCGGAAAGCGCTCGTGGTGGAGCTTGATTAGCCGTTTTTAATCGATCGGCAATGTTAAGTAATCACCTGTGTGGAAAGTATCTGGATGGGTGACCGCCTAGTGGTATTTCAACTCGAGCGTGCTTCGGTAGGCAGGTAAAGCCGTTGGTCCCGATTATCACTTAATTGTGATAGTCGTTAAGCTAGTTGGAGGAGACTAGGCGGGTTGAAATCTCCCAACAGTAGGTTGTCCACTAGCCTACCTCCAACTCAAATACGTAATAATATGTCATTAAAAAGGTTAGGTATATAAAGGCGAGTGCAAAACGAATCGGGAATGAGTTTAGTGCACCTCACGCGTTAGTGCCCGTTACGTGCTTGGAACATTGCCAAAGTGCATGTGACATCTGGTAGCGTAGTGATGAGAGGTAGCGGGAGCGGGGGAGGTAGCAGAGTTAGTTGTACAGGATATAAACGCCTCGAGGTTTAAGAATCATTTGATCATAGAGTATCTCTCCTTGTTTCGCTATGTTTGTCTCTTTTTGGATATAAGTTGTCAGATGGCTTTTTAAATCTATGAGATTAGTCAAAGCTATTTATTCAATCAAGGCCCCATTAGGGCACTTATGAAGTTACCATCAGTTAGTCATGTTTGTATGAGTAAACCACTCTACAATATGTTATTTCTAACAAAAACATACCCGTCTAGTCCATTTGTGCTTACCACCTTCCCATCATTCACTGACCATGAGACTGGTAAAAAAAAAATTGCATAGCACAGTAAAAATTCTCGAAAAATTGAACTTAATATAACTTTTATGATGATTGTTGTAAGAAAATGTCGAAGAGAAGAATTATCGATTCAGTACCCCGAGTGTAAAGAATTGACGTTAGTAAACGCTTACTAATGCGTTGTGTGTTTACGACACTTCTCTATAGGAATTGGCACAGTGCCTCTAGCGGAATACTCATGGTACTAATTTCTCCCATACAAATTTATAATTAACGCAAACGCATTAGCATTAGCGTAAGCGTTTAATAACGTCAATTCTTTATATTCGGGGTACAGTTTTTAAAGTTGACAGCGTCTCATTGTTCCCCGCTAGTAGAATCGCTACCGCCTGTCCACTAAAACCTTTCGTTATAATTAATGTCACATTCGCGCGTAGACCATATTTTATGAATCGCACTCACATTTTTCCCACACCTTTGATCTTTACCCCGAAAGACATAAAGGTTATATTCGAATGTCTCGGTGATTCATATAGGATTGGCGGGATTGACGCCATGCTCGCGCGGGAATTCTGTTTATTTGTGTTAAAAGATGTATTTACTATTAATAGTTAGGAATCTGGGTCTTCAGTGTTTGTTTTCTAGTGTTTTGTAATACATATATGTAGCTTTATTTACCTTTATCAGGAGCAAATTTTCCATTTGTTTATATGGAAAAATAGACCATCTCCTGTAGTAGGTACTTAATTCATCTGAGCCTTTTGGAACTATCAGAATATTGACATTAACACTAATCGTTGTGGCCTAAATCAAAATAAATCTCGTCTCTAAATAATGTATAGTATGTATAATTGGTAGCAATGGGGAACTAAAATGGCCGCTTGGGCAATATTGCTTATTATAATTCATGGACTCAAACATGATGTAAAAAAACCTCACGTCTAAAAAGGACATTACTTACCATAATTCATTTGAATTCACAACAGATCCTATACAATTAATTACTCAAAACTTTTAAATTTTATTGTATAAAAGTGTTGCTGCTATATTACAGGAATTACAGCATCTGTTGACTGAATTTAGACACTCTGTTGTTAAAAACAACGTTTAGAACATCAGAAGACCTGTATCACAACAATCCCACGACAGCCGATCCCACCCGAGTGTGGTCATGTAAACACAAACACACCCCACGCGACGGACGATGTGTGCAAAATAAAAATGGCTAGTTTACGGAGTTCGCTCTCGCTCGTAATGGAAACTTACCCACTCACATCAATTAGACTGTAGTCAATATTATTATTGGCGCAGTAAATCAATTGCGTATGAACTTTAGAATTATGAAAATACTATAGTTACTTTTAATTCAATTATAAAGAAGCCAAGTATTTTTCCATGATATAGGCTGCCTGCGTACCAAATTTCATCCTGATTGGTTGTGTCGTTGTGACATCAAGGGGTCATCAAACTAACTTTCGCATTTATAATCTTGGTATGAACTATGATTAAGGGTCACTTCACACCGAGACGTAACGCAACGCGGCAAGCTTAGACAGCAATAGAATATAGAACATTATTTACTAAACTAAAAGGTGCACATTTCAGTGAGAGAATTAGTGAAAAGAGACTCGCGCTGCCGCGAGGCGTATCCGAATATCTCCCTGAAATGTGTACCTTTTTGTTTACTAAATAAAGTTCTATATTCTATTGTTATTTTAATAAGTGCGCGCCGCGTCGTCGCTTCGCGTCACGTCTCGGTGTCAGCCGATCCTTAGATGGGATTCGTTGGACCTCAAATCAAACGCATCATATTTTTTGGGATAGTTTATAAATTAACCGATGCTTTTGAAAGTAATGTTAATGTTAATAATAAATTGAAGTTTGTAGTTGCTTTGGGATGATTCCACATTCCCATGCCGTTTCGCTACCGTCACATGGGAAAAATGTATTCACTGTTCATAACTTTTTTGTTATTCAATAGTTCTTGTAGTAGTGAAACGGCCAAGCCACATATTTTGACTACGGTGTGTAGAGTTTGTGAAGTTAGGGCTTTTAGAGTAAGTGCATGTGGAGTTATAAGCTTGGCTCTACATGAGATCTGATAACTTTTTGACAGTACGAGCCATATGTCTTGGCGGCAACATTTTACATAAAAATGTTTTTGGTGGGATTTCACTTCTTTTTGTAAGTTGCTTATGTTTTTTTATTGAATTTTCCAAGTTTTATAAATTTTTTTGTTGTTTGTGTACTAATACAAGCTTACATACCAAATTTCAGCTTTCTAGGACTTCAGGAAGTACCCTATGAGTTTTGATGATCATCAGTGAGTCAGTGACGAAATCGGGGTTTTTTAGATATCAATAAAATCTAAAGTATAAGAGCTTTATTATTGAAACTTAATATGTTTAATAAGTTCACTATTGGCATCATGTCCTGAGAATTTTGTTTATCTGGTATAATCCAAACCCAAGTTATGAGGGTTCAAAAAAACGACTAAGCGCTTTGAGAAAAGGTAGGTAGTGCCCTTTCGCTTCGCTTGCCTGTATTGGCGGGGGGCACTTCCGTGCCCCCAGATCTGAATTGATCTAGTTGCAATTATATAATCTTGCCCAGTCAACGATGCAACCATTTCTGAGCATTTGGTTCCCAGGATCTTCTATTGATAGAGAATATAGTATTTTCTATTTAAGCTAAATATGTTTTTGTGGATCCGATTCTGTTGAAACTAAACCAATTATAATCCAGAGTACACAAACTATAAAGCAACTTCTTAGGCTATTAATATTATTGCTCGCGTTCCTTCGTTTTGGGAAGACCGAAAAAGAGATGAATTACCTAGGTGAATGATGAAATCAGTCTGAAAGTATTTTAACCTGATATGCCACATCGTGCTCTCGTGGTGTAGCATGATTAGCCGTTCTTAATCGATCGGCAAAGTTAAGCTACCACTGTCGTGGTCGGTACCTGGATAGGTGACCGCCTAGTAATATTTCAAATCGAGCGTTTCCGTACTTCGGAAGGCACGTTAAGCCGTTGGTCCCGGTTATCACTTAATTGTGAGAGTCGTTAAGCTAGTTGGATGCCTCCTAGGCGGCTTGAAAAATTCCAACAGTAGGTTGACCACTAGCCTACCTCCACCGATCCGCAGTGGGCACGCGTGGTGGAAGTATTGCCCATTCCCTTTCACCCTCATTTGTGAATGGAGGCCTGTGCTCAGCAGTGGGACATTATAGGCTGGTGATGATGATGGGATCCTAGCGATCATTTGAATTGTTCTTGCCTGCCTATTCAGTTCAGTTTTGAAGGTTCCAAGTTGAGTAGATATTTACTCACGAAAAAATAATGTTCATACCAGTTCATACATATAAATATTTGTGCTGGGTGGGCATTGAAACCACGACCTGTTGTTTGGTAGAAAATGTCCGAAATATTTCCGTTGATTACGAACTGAATTCAGGCAAACCTCAAATTTCTGAAGAATCTTCAAATATGTCTAAACCTAACCTTTGTAAAGGTACATGAACATTCCTGGGGTTTGAAATTTCGCGGATAATGCTCAACATTCTAATATCAAATTTGTTATTGAAGTTTGTGGAATCACCTGAATTCCGAAATTGTTAACTGAGCTACCTCGAAAGGTTTTGGAATTCCTTTCGTTGTGAGGTTCTTCATGTATAAGATGACAGTAGATACTGTCGACGCAGTTTTACATTGGCACTATGAAACTAGGTATATACCTACTTTCATATTATAAAATGTAATTAAAATTATATATATGAACTTAAATTGTCTGTTTGTGATGATATGGTTAGCACAAGAAGCCTAGAAGAGAACAGAAGAGAACCAACACACTAACTTTGACTCAGACGCATCTCTAGCAATTTATTTCATGTAAGTATATAAAAGTTCAAAATATATGAATAGTCTGACTAATACCGGTTCGGAAAGTTTCATTTGCTGAGTGTGATGTGATGCTTAAATGACCGTCAGTCTCAACTATCAGAGAGATCACAGCAAATCTATGCCGAGACGAATACCTCGGAACAAATCGCTGAAAGCGCGTAATTATTTCATCATAAAATAGCGGGCGGTCGGCAACCGGGCGCAGAAATAGAAACAGCACTGGGTCACTGTGGTGGCTGCTTCAGGATATGTGGGCATATATTTGGGTTTATATCGGGTGTTACGAAAAGAGCGTAAGAATCGTGCCGAAAAACATTAGCTGTAATTTGCACGATTTCGGAATTTATCCCAAAGTTAGTTTTGTGTACTCATCCCAGCTTGAATCTTACTGCCTATAATGTTACAGCCTACTTAGATCGTGTGTGCATTTAAATTGGCTCTGCTGAAAAATACAATTGCAATAAGTACATGTTATTTGGAAAGTGAGTCAAGATGCCTTTTGGAAAAGCATGAGACACCTGCGGCCTTCTTATTGCTCATGCAAGGTTCTTTTAATTTAAATCTCACTTTACTCTTGTTTATTAAAAATATCAAAAAGTAAAGGATACTGTCCAAACTGGTGACAGACTATTTCTGATTCGATTTTGAATTAATACTATGATAATATTAAAGGTCAACAGAAAGATACTTTAAAAATGGAAACTAAATTAATTGCGTCAATATCCCTAATGATATTTCCTAAAAACTATTCTCACACGTAGCGTCCAAGGCTATCAATAATTAGATCACTCGAAAGAATCTAGCTTTTTCTACATTCCTTTAAATATTATTGGCATCCGATCAAAGGATAACGTGGGGTTAAATTATTGATAGATTTATGAACTATTCGATTATAGATGTCTGTAAACAATCGGTAAAAAATAGCTAGCAAAGTGTAATTCCAAATAATAAATTTACTTTGCTTTACTTTTTTATAACGTTATTAATATCACGGTAACTGATGATGTGATCGATGCTATATTATGTAAATTAGGCTGCATCCTAAATAAACTAAAAATACACAGTATCTAAACATCAACAAAACAAATCTAAAATATATTTAACCTCTTTATCACTTAAAGTAACGCACCTACTTACTAGAAAGCGGAAAAATCCATGAACAGTTCTAAAAACATGTTAATTTGGTTTCCGAACGCGTCGGTAAACAAACGGTCGGCCATGTTTGACAGCTGTCAGTGTGACGTGCATTTGCGAGGGAAGCGGTCCGCTCGTATATCATTGACCCATTCTCGGTTGTTATTCCTGTGCCAGCGCGCACGCCCTTGCTAAAAAAAGATTAATCATAACTCTTTTTAGGTGTGAAGGTGAATGTTTTATGACATCAATGAAAATATTGCCCTTTCTATTCGGTTGTGTTTTGGGCGTTCTGAATCTGGGTCAATAGTACAAAAATGGGTAACTTATAAACAGTACCTAATTAGATAGTAATTATTCAAAATCAAAAATCAAAATGTCGTTTATTCAGTTTAGGCCCTGGTAAGGCACTTATTAAGTTGTACATACAGTTGAATTTACCACTGGTTCAGAATACACTTAAACTGAGAAGACTCCGATCTTATACTCTTTTAGTGTCATCATCATCATCATATCAGCCTAAGGATGTCCACTGCTGAACATAGGCCTACCCCATTAACTTCTTCTGGAACGGTTTTGGGCCGTTTGCATCCATCGACGCCTAGCGACTGTAACCAGGTCTTCGGTCCACCTGGGAGGTCATCTCGCTCGGCTCTTTAGTATAAATCCACATATTTTCATATTATTATGAATACAGTTTTAAACCTACCAAATCGATTAAGCTGTTACTGCGTCAAACATAGAACCGAATAACATTATTTGAAACAGTAGAAAATACACGTTAGAGCGAATTTGTACCTCCTCCTTTATTGTTTGTCTATCAAATTATGATATTCAACTTGAATAATATTCAGCCCTTATGAAAACAAGCAGTTTCAGGAATCGGTATAACTTATGAATATTCTAAGTGGTTTTCTTGGAACCAAAAAGCGTCTCCTTTGACCTGGAAGATTCGCTTCACTGCCTTCAAGTTATATACGTTCCAATTTTCCATTATATTTTTTCACATGGAAAAGATGTTAGTTACATATAAGACTATTTATAGGTATTGGAAACTGTAATATAAGTTCAGAAACATAAAAAAATACGCAAATAACCAATCTAGTTTTCATAATATCTAACTATCTATCTAATACCTTTAAACTAGCAATTCTTGTTTATATATAATAATCTGAATCTCGGTTTCGAGGGCGATAAATCGATCTAACTAGGTTTCATTTTTAGAAAACGTAGCTTTATACGTGTTTTCAGGCTGTGATAAACTGCTACAATATCATTAGAATATGAAGGTAAATTTCGCCATCATCTACAAGGTTATAATAGCTCAAGTGTGAAATCAGGTGGTCCCGAAATCAGAAGACCCCGGTTCGAATCCAGATCCAGATTATAATTTTATTACCTTTTTTCAAGTTCCTTGTTTTGTGAGAAAAACTATTATCATTTACAAGACAAAAACGAGAAATCTCGGTCATCCAGGTACTTTTTTATACTTAGTATAGGTCTCCACTATCTCATTATGGTAAGTGATGATGCGGCCGACGGTGGTAAGCACACAAAGCCTAGAAGGAACTGGCTCTCAAGTGCAGCTGTCGGAACACACCGATAGGTGCTTGAGGACAGATTTTCAACTTGAGGGTGGTAGCCACTAAGCGGTATCACTGCTACATAAAATCCAAAATCGAGACATAGTTTCTTGTGTCTTGGTTATATTTCCCTTCTACTGATACCGCCAGGTATTTCATTGTATGAGAAGATGCCACTTGACTGGGTTAAGATTCGACTCCCACCCAGGACATGGATTTGTGTGCATGAACATGTCTGCATGTCCTGAGTATGGATATTAAGTATTTACAAACATAAATATTATATACAGTAGTAGTATATCAGTTATCTGGTTTCCAAAGTACAAGCTCTACTTAATTTGGGATCAGATAGCCGTGTGGGAATCGCTCGTGGTGTAGCATGATTAGTCGTTCTTAATCGATCGGCAAAGTTAAGCTACCACCTTCGTGGCCGGTACCTGGATGGGTAACCGCTTAGTGATATTTCAAATCGAGCGTTTCCATGCTTCGGAAGTCACGCTAAGCCGTTGGTCCCTGTTATCACTTAATTGTGATAGTCGTTAAGCTAGTTGGATGCCTCCTAGGCAGCTTGAAAAATCCAACAGTAGGTTGACCACTAGCCTACCTCCACCGATCCGCAGTGGGCACGCGTGGTGGAGTATCTGCCCATTCCCTTTTACCCTCATTTGTGAAAGGAGGCCTGTGCTCAGCAATATGATATTTTAGGCTGATGATGATGATGAAGTATGTCCCAGGATATTATTTTTTATTATTTTTACTACCACATAGATATCATCGCCTTACACAATTTGAGGTAAAATATCCACTATGCGTTTAGGCTATTTCATCATAAATTAATAGGCTACATACGTACCTGAAAGGCCAAGAAATATATGAGGTGAAACTACACGTGAAGTCTGAAGCCTCACAAATGCTGTTCATAAATAGACTTGATTATGATTAGTCTTGCAGGAAGTGACTGTGTGTTCGATAGACCGTATCGGGATGAATTAAGGTTCATTTCAGGTAAAAATACTCGATGACTGTGATTTGTTGACACTGGCCCTGATTCTGTTGCTTGCAACTTAACTAATTTTAGTCTCACTATGTCTCTTTCTAACAAAGAACATAAGAAAAGGATGTAAGATATTTAGTCCTGTTAAACTAGTCCAATGCTTGTTTTCAATATAGTGGCCATCTATCGCGGTTACGCCTGCTACCCGCAAATGAAGACGGCAAAGATTAATTTGACAGCTTTAAATATGTGCTATCCTTTTTCAATAATATTCGCCAGAAAGAGATGTGATGTGACTAAAATTAGTTTAGTGCGAACAACAGAAGCGGCACCATTACCTTTTTTACGCCAACTACAGGACGAATATTTTCACTCGTACGTTGTTAACATATCGAATATACAGACACAACGTTTTGCATCATTTATAATGCGGGCAGCAAGGAAGTGGAACTTTCTGCCGGCGGCGGCATCTGTTTCCTGACTTACAATCTAAGGACTTTCAAGGATATAGTGAATAGGTTTCTACTGGTTAAGCGTGGTCCATCTATAAGCTTCGTCATCGTCAAAAAACCTTGAAATAAGACTTTTGTCTTTGATGAGTTACTTGCCGGTTCTTCTCAGTTGGAGGCTGACTTCAGTAGCTTTGACCTTCATAAGTACCCTCCTTGTGCCTGCCGCTCCCCTACCCACAAAACAAACGTCTTAAAGACCATAAGTAGCAAACCAAACAGAATGGTGGCAGGTTATGGTATGACCAACACAGCGCCACTTTATGTGCGTTCTATTTTCCATCGGGTGGGGTGACATACACCCCATGTGGTGACGTCATCAGCGCACCTTGTGTGATTCTTTCATGTAGGGTTGGACATGGCTGATTTATGGTCGTGGTTCGACAAATGTTTACTTCTTTATTTACAACAAATATGTACGAATTACAATCTATATATAGAAAGTATGCCGCTGCTTCCGATTAACGGCAAGGTTCCCAGAAGGCTGGCAGCGTTTCCTCTTTGGATAGCCAAGCTGATGCGTTAACGGAAAAAGCTCCCCGCCCGCTGGTCTCTGGAGATCTCGACCAATTTTGATAACAAAGTGCGAGCAAAACGGTGAGATTCGAACCCCCACGGTCCCATAGTCTCAACCGCAAAAGGGATAAAAATGTAATTTGGTCGTATTTTGATGTTTGATTATGTTTTGAATTTAGTTTGTTGGGTTGTGAATGACTCTCCTGATCTTGAGCTCTCCAGCAGCAAGAGTCACCTTTCCATCTCTCTTTAACTGTACCTGGATTATTCAGCCGTTTTCTATAAATAATCCTACATTTATGAAAAGTATTTTCCATTTTCCAATTTCCATTGCTTGAAGACAATCTTGTTAGTACGTGGGGTATGTAAAACAAACCAACAAGTCCTAGAGATTTTTAAACTAAACTTATTTAATGTAATACGTTTGTGACAACCCTAGAGTTTGATTGCGAGACGTAACATAAGATGTTTGACGTTTGTTTTATAGTTAATGTTGCTAGTTAGTGGCCCTAAGGACGTTTTAGGTCAAAGTCTAGAGGCGGCGATAACCTTAGCTTCAAAATGTGAATCTTTTAAAAACCTGTGTACTGTGTACCACCTTGAAGTGTAAAATGAGCTTTTTAATCACCGAAATTACTTCAGGTTTACTATAAGTACTTAGTTTTTGCTTATAACCACATCATCTCACCATATCAACACTCACCACCACGCTGAGTTACTTGCCGGAGTCTTCTCAGTTTAAGTGTATTCCGAACCGGTGGTAGATTCAACTGTATCACGTTCATAAGTGTCTTATCAGGGCTTAAACTGAATAAATGACTTTTATTTTGAGTAAAAACTAACCATAATAAAAAACTAACTATAAATTGAGTACTTAGATATGTAATGGTTTCTAAAAATACCTACCGCCTAACTTATAACAAGCATAATCGGTTTTCAAAATTCTCTTGATTAAAAAAATGGTCCCAAAAAAGCCTCTTTCAATTAAATATCTAAAACGTCTCTATTAAAATTAAGCTGACCTTTTAAATCTCATGTCAAGTTCAAGTATAATCCGTATTGAGAGCACAGAGCTCCCACTTGAGAGCTTCAAACAAGTCCAATACTCAATATTGACCTTTGGCGATGAAAGGCTTTAGTACCTTCTAGGGTACTTCGTAACCTTTGTAAATAGAGTACTAATACTTTAGAGAAATAAAACTTTTTTTTAACCTGTTTCAATGTCAACAGAATGCCAATGATCGGACCAAAATTTGAAATGTTTTGTAGAATAGAGCGATCTTTTACTATTACCATTAGGTAGAAATTCTGTAAACTCCTTCCCCCTTATTAAAAAATAAGGTGTAAGTCAAGTATAGTAATACCTAGGTTTTTCAATATATCCGTCACTTTCTAATGTCATATAAACAAAAAGGGATGAGGCTATGTTAATACCTGGGTGTTACAAGACTGACTTAAACTTTATTTATTAAGGCTTAAGTTTACAGAATTCGCAAAAAATATAGTTTATTCAAATATGATGGTCGAATAGATGGAGAAAGCAAGAAAAAGTTTAATTTTTCAAAAAAACACAATTAAATTTATGAGACATTACAAACAATTAGACAGAAACAATGATAAACTAAACAATGTAATTTTGCGTGATGCCAGGATTAGGTCGCGAGTCGCGACTCAGCATAATGCTTAGGTCAGTTTAAAAAATAACCTATTTAATTCGTAATAAAACTCCATCGATAGGATAGAACTAGTCTGTCTAATTCCCGATTTCAATAAACAAAAACGAATCGTTTTGCTTACCAATGGTAGGTTTTTTTATTGCCAAACTGGGCATATAGATCATTTCGTAAGCTAATTTTACCTGTGATAGCTACTTCCATATGGGAGGGTCTGCTATGCAAAGCTTTGAGGTCTTTGCTTCATTATTAGTAAAGATATAAGAGTCTAAATTTTAATAAATCTTAACCGATAACGGTTCGTAAATTATTGAAACCGGGCATTAATGTACGCCTTTCATCCGCCCACTACCAACCCCTAGCTACGTTATCACGGTCACGCAGCGCTGGTCTAGCAGCTCAGTACCACGTCAGTACAATTCTTCTCGTGGCGCGGGCCAGTCGAGACTAGACCCTCACGGCAGCCTCTCGTCTGCTATCCGCGATTATTGACGTTTGGAATTTAAATTAATTTCATTTTGATAGAAAAAGGAGAGTGGGTATTTGTAGCTTGTGTTGTTTTGTGTTTTTTTTTCTGTTCAGGTAATAAGTAATTCAAGTATGTTTATCTAATATTTCAAATTAAAATACAATGTCCGTTGCGTAATACCTTAAACAACATTACCGTCTAGTTAATTACAGTTTATTATCATAAAATGAGCGAGTACAGAAAATTAACATAAAAAATCCGTAGATGCGACACGCTTTCCATAATTTCACTAACGCTTGTTAATTCGTTTTATTTCACTTTAACTTTTTGTATTTTAACGTCAAATTAGCCTTTGACTTCACTTTCTTAACTTGAATTTTATTTTATATTATTTCTGTTAGTATTGCTACGACGTAGTATTAGTCTACGATTCGTAGACCCTCTACGACGTAGCCAAAATTGAAATGAATTCTACGTATGAGATTTTTTACAAGCTTTTATTATACTTGCAATGTATGTAATGTCAACAAAAAGAGCTTGTATTCAAAATTATTTTTTTAATAAAAACTTGAAACTATCTTTCGCCCTGCGGTTTTGCTCGCGTTCTCGGGATTAAAATATCCTAAGTACATAACTACTATTCTTACTAACCATATACCAATTGTTTAAATTAAAATCAAGTTTATTCGTACCGCAGTATAGCTAAAAAAAAAATAAGGTCGACAAAAAAAAAGGCGTATTTGTGTTTTTGTAACGAGTAATTTCAGTATAGACGAATAGAGATAGGTAGAGCATAGCGATATTTTGTTCAAATAATCGTCTGAGGAAGTAGGATACCTCCACCGCACCGCACCGAAAAATGCACATAATTATATACATTTGTATGTAGGCATCAGTCTTTTTTAAGTTATATAAAAAATTATTTATTAAGGTTATATTATCAATATGTATGAATGAGAAAGCAAACCCATATAACAAGACATGTATAATAACACCAATTAAACGGCACCTTGGCGACACGGCACAGTCTTCCTGCATTCTCATAAAGGCATTAAATAATTAACAATGTACCAAACAATGATCCGCTGACCTACTACGGTGCGGCAAGGATGTTGCAGCGAGGTGGTATGGTCTGTACGTGCATTAGCATCAGAGTTAGGCGCTGAGACTGGTTGATTTATCTAGATATACTAGATTAACTGGATTATGTTGGAATAAAGAGTAGGTAGTGTTTTTTATACCGCCTGCTGGTGACGCTGTTATCATAGCCTTTGGACGCTTGTAACTGGGGTCTCTCGCGAGTCGCGTTGCACACAAAATTAGCCAGACCTCCCATGAGGAGGCGCTGTGCTGGTAATGTGCGGGGATCAACTGTGTAGGAACAAAACTACCAAATTACACACTTTAAACTCTATAGTTTCACACACATTGAAACCAGAATTGTTTCGAACTGTGCGGGCTCAAAGGAGCTTTCTTCCGCGGACGCTCAGATTGTGGAATGAGCTCCCTGCCGTGGTTTTCCCAATGGAGTACAGCATGGGGTTCTTCAAAAAGGGCGTGAAGATTTCTTCAGGGTCGGCAACACGCGAGTGATGCCCCTGGTATTGCAAGCGTCCATAGGCTACGGTAACTGCTTACCATCAGGCGGGCCGTATGCTTATGTTTGCCACCTTAGTGGTATAAAAAAAAAAAGTTTATTGCCGGCTCTTCTCAGCAAAAGCAACCTTCCGAACCGAGCATTAGTGCATTAGAGTATTAGAGTTTGACTATTCATAAGTACCTATGAAGGCCTATTTGAATGAATAAATTATTTCATTTCATTATAAAAATGTTCAAACATATAGCTTAATTTATTAATTAAATAACGAAAATTTTGCATTCTTCAATTTTTCAATTTTAAAAATCGACACTATACTGTCAGACAAAGGGTCTGGCAAGTCGATGGGAACACCCGTGTTCTTATGTCTTCGTTCCGGACCCATCTCGTCATTATGTGACATTTGGCGATAAAGAGATATTTACGGGGCCGGTAACGCGACAATATCCCAGGTTGTAGCATGCGTATATTACTCACCTCTATGCATGTGCAGCTACGGTAACCGCTTACCACTAGACGGACAGTACGCTTGTTCGCTATCCAAATAGTATGAGATGAAGGTAACAAATTACCACTGTCGTTTAACTTCACCTCAAACCCCTCAAGCGGGGTCTTCCCAGTACAAAGTAACCTTTCCCCTACAAGAAGTCTCCTTATGAAATTATGTGAAATAACTATATTGCCCTGCGACCCTGACTTGGTGTGCCTTTGTTATTGTCAAATCACATGTTTATATTATACTATATCATTATATATAATATTAACTAGGTGACAGATAAATCGGTATAAAGCTCAGTACGTATTTGACATTCATAAGTTATACATGTTTATTAACTTTATACCAACTTTTCGCGGTATGTTTCGCAAAGGCGGGCGTTGTTCCGTTCAGATATAACACAATGATACGTAAGCTAAAACATTCCTCCTAAAATTCTCTTAACCGTGTAAACTGCATCAAAATCTGTTTACCAAACGATAAATTTGTTCATCAAAAGACAGAGATGTGAATGTGTGCAGAAGTGACAATATTAATAAGTGCAAGTGAGCCCGTTACCATGGCAACGCCAGCCCCTCCCCGGGTGTCCAGGAATGTCTCCCTGCCTGCTGGAAGGCAGCCGCCCACCGTCGCAATGTTGGCCAGGAGAACGCTCTCTGAAAGGTATTTTCGACAATATAGATTAAGAATTTCTTTACGTTGCAAATGGGACAATTAATTGCGAATGCAGTTGAGTAGAACTTGAAACAATCGTGTGAAAAAGCTTCAGATATATTGATATTTGGTGAGTAAGGTCGCCATAGCTCCATGAGGCTCCACGAAGATGCGTTGTGCTGATAGTGTGGGGACAAATGTTTGGCTAGCTAGAAGTTTACATCAATGTTCTTAATAGACAAAATTTACTTCACCTCGCGGTTTTACTCGCTTTCCTGTGAGTCCTAAAATAATGCGAGATTACAAGTTTTTTTTAAATAGTTTTGGCCTTAGCTTGACCGCTATTTCGTCATGGTAAGTGATGATGCGGCCGAAGGTGGTGCACACACAAAGCCTAGAAGGAACTGGCTCTCAAGTGCAGCTGTCGGAACACACCTATAGGTGCTTGGCGATAGATGTTCAACTTGAGGGTGGTAACCTAAATATTAGTCAAGCTCCTTGTAGGATTCGAACCCGGGACCTTCGTCTCGGCTCCCGACATCTCTACCACTGAGCTATCATCACCTAAAACAAAAGGTTTATTTAAGCTATAATTGGACTGTTTTACAAAAACCTTAAACCGACTTCAAAGTACACTAAGAAGTAATCAAATCCCGATCTGATGACAATGGGACCAAACGGGAAGCGTACCCTTTCAAATAAAAAAAGAATTTTCCAAACCGGTTAATAAATGACGGAGTTATGAGGTAACAAACATAAAAAATAAAAAAAATAAAAACGAATTGAGAACCTCCTCCTTTTTTTGAAGTCGGTTAAAAGGATAATGAACTCAAACGCTCTCACAAATCGCTCCTCAAACCTGACTATACTTCACAAGTCGATAACTTAACTCCAAAATATTGTATATTGTTTGTACAAGATAAAACACTATGCAGTCAAAACACAGATAGCGGGTAAACGGTTTAGTTATCGTCCTACCCCGGTATGTAGATGATAACGCTTCATTACTATACTCGTAGGAGACTGGGTGACGCCGTTTTTGACACTCACTGATTCATTTACTATTATCATTTTTAGGCACTCTATAACGCTAACTTAAAAACTCTTATAAAGTTGTCATTTAAAAAACGTCACATTGTTTGACAGTGACAGTATGGTGACGTTATTTACGCCATTTAATCATTATTTCATTAAATAGCGTATTATGTGTAAATCCGTATAAAGACATATCCCCTTATTCATAATAGCTTTTTAACTAAATCAGTGTAATAGTGTGCCCCGTCTCACTCTTTCGATCACCAAGTGTCACCTGTCAGATAAAGACTTCGGAATTTTAGCTAATCAACGTTTGATAACTTTATTATGAATAAGGGGGTTAGTCTGACGGTCGCTGCTTAGCTCTCTTTCTAACATCTTGATGTAAAAATAGTCTAAAACAAAATTCATAAATATAACAGAAATTAATAAAAAAAAACTTTTTAAAAGCTTTTATTTTATTGTGATCCAAACTGAGCCTGTTTGCAAAAAATTCAGCTCAATTGGTTTGGGATAACTATTTTAAAAATTCAGTTCCAAGATTCGAACCATACAAAATGGCAAGTTAAATAAAAGCTTGTAATAATAAAAACAATCAATTACAATCTCATTACTGTTTAGTGGAGTTCTTAGGGTAAACTTAGCTTAGTTATCTTAATATATAAAATGATAAACTGATTGTTGATATATCAGCCCACAGCCCAAACCGCTGGACCTAGAGATTTGAAATTTTGCACAAAGATACCTTATACAGTGGAGGCATCCACTAAGGAAGGATTTTTGGAAATTCCACCCCTAAGAGGGTAAAATAGGGGATGACAGTTTGTATGCAAGTCCGTCAGTTTTGAAGTTAGGATCTTCAAATTTTGTGTTTAAGCTGACGATTGAAAATTAATGTGTAGTTATCTCAGCGTTTGTGATAATTCCACCACCGAAGGGAGGAAAAGGGGGATGAAGTTGGGTATGCAAGTCCTTCAATTTCAAAGTAAACTTCACTAAATGTATTATTATACGGTGGAGGCATCCACTAAGGAAGGATTTTTGGAAATTCCACCCCTAAGAGGGTAAAATAGGGGATGACAGTTTGTATGCAAGTCCGTCAGTTTTGAAGTTAGGATCTTCAAATTTTGTGCTTAGGCTGACGATTGAAAATTAATATATAGTTATCTCAGAGTTTGTGATAATTCCACCACCGAAAGGAGGAAAAGGGGGATAAAGTTGTGTATGCAAGTCCTTCAATTTCAAAGTAAACTTCACTAAATGTATTATTATACTGTGTAGGCATCTACTAAGGAAGGATTTTTGGAAATTCCACCCCTAAGGGGTTAGAATAAGGGATGAAAGTTTGTATGAACGTTCGTCAGTTTTAAAGTTAGGATCTTCAAATTTTGTGTTTAGGCTGACGATTGAAAATTAATGTATAGTTATCTCAGCGTTTGTGATAATTCCACCATCGAAGGGAGGAAAAGGGGGATGAAGTTGTGTATGCAAGTCTTTCAATTTAAAAGTAAACTTACTAAATGTATTATTATACGGTGTAGGCATCCACTAAGGAAGATTTTTTGGAAATTCCACCCCTAACAGGGTAAAATAAGGGATGAAAGTTTGTATGCAAGTCCGTCAGTTTTGAAGTTAGGATCTTCAAATTTTGTGTTTAGGTTGACGATTGAAAATTAATATATAGTTATCTCAGCGTTTGTAATAATTCCACCACCGAAGGGAGGAAAAGGGGGATGAAGTTGTGTATGCAAGTCCTTCAATTTCAAAGTAAACTTCACTTAATGTATTATTATACGGTGTAGGCATCCACTAAGGAAGAATTTTTGGAAACTCCACCCCTAACAGGGTAAAATAAGGGATGAAAGTTTGTATGCAAGTCCGTCAGTTTTGAAGTTAGGATCTTCAAATTTTGTGTTTAGGCTGACGATTGAAAATTAATGTATAGTTATCTCAGCGTTTGTGATTATTCCACCACCGAAGGGAGGAAAAAGGGGATGAAGTTGTGTATGCAAGTCCTTCAATTTCAAAGTAAACTTCACTAAATTTAATATTATACAGTGTAGGTATTCAGTAAGGAAGGATTTTGGAAATTCCACTCCTAGGGGGGTAAAATGTAAAAGGGGATGAAAGTTTGGATGAAAGTTCGTCAGTTTTGAAGTTAGGATCTTCAAATTTTGTATTTAGGCTAACGATTGAAAATTAATTTATACATGTTTCAGCTTTTTGACAATTCCACTCCCGACAGGGTGAAAAGGTATAGGATGGAAAAAAAAGCCAAACATAGTCAGATTGTCCAAAAAAATATATAAAAAATGTAACCTTGCTGAGTTTTTTGCCGGATTGGCCTAAATTGAATAAATGGCTTTGACTTTGACTTTGACTTTGATGTATGTAAGTCATTCAGTTTCAAAGTAAACTTCACTTAATATATTATTACACAGTGTAGGCAACCACTAAAGATTTTTGGATATTCCATCATTAAGGGGGTAAAATAGGGGATGCAAGTTTATATGAAAGTCCATCAGTTTCGAAGTTAGGACCTTCAAATTTTGTGTTTAGGTTGACGATTGAAAATTAATTTATATGTGCCTCAACGTTTTTGATAATTCCGATCCCGAAAGGGTAAAAAGGGGGATGAATTTGTGTATGGAAGTACACTAAATTTATTATTTAAGCTTATGGTTATAAACTAACGCAACGAATATCGATGTTGTTGGAATTTGAACCCTTAAGGTCCCTCCTTAAGGGTTCATTAGGGGGATTAAATTTAGTATATGAAGTTCTTTATTTTGAGTGAAAATTTCAAAATGCATTATTTCGGCTTATGGTATTGGCGTATTGAAATGACTCGCCTAAACAACATCAGGAAAAAGAGAGGAATCGGTATTAAAACAAAGATCCGGTTAATACGAGCATTGGTATTCCTCATTTTCATGTATGGAGTGGAAGCGTGGACTATACTGGCCCGAGAAAGAAAAAGGATTGATGCATTCGAGATGTGGTGCTGGAGACGGATGTTGGAAATACCTTGGACCGCTAAACGCAACAATGCATCAATCCTATCGCAGCTCCAAATTAAAACACGATTGTCCACCATATGCCACCAACGTATTTTTTCGTATTTCGGCCACATGGTGCGCAAAGGCGATGAAAGTTTGGAAATCTGATCATAGTTGGGAACACGGAAGGAAAACGACTACGTGGTCGTTCACCAACAAGATGGTCCGATCAAGTAAAAGACTTATCGTCCTCCAAGTTTTACAGAAACCAGAAGACAGAAACCAGTGGAGGCAGATCATTCGCTCTAGAAGCAAACCCGATGTTGACCACGATCCTCAGACATGAGGGAAAGAGAGATAAGGCCTCCAAAATTGTGCTGTGGAACTAGACTACAAGTAACAGCTCTCCGCCGCAATGTTATTGAGGCCAAAATATTTACTGGTTCTGCCAGAGGAGAAACAATCTTCTTGCCGCGTATAAGTACCATTGATCCCAAATCACCTTCCGTTTGAATTTAAAAGATAACAGTTCCTAATTAAGGTTTGTATTCACAGGGAAAAACTCTGAAATTTGCTAGAGTTGATTTGCGGCAGGACTGTTTCAGTTTTATGTGGCATCCTCGCATATGAGCTCTTAATCTACCTGAACTTTTGTCAATATCACACGTAGTGGCGGACAATAGCCATGAACAAAGCTCTATATTGTTACAATGATTCATATCTAGAAAAAAGAAATAATCTACGCGGACGAAGTCGCGGGCTATAATGCTAGTTATATATATATTGCATGTAAATGGCTTTCTTGTATGTATTTTTAATAATGGTAGGTATAAGAATCTGTAAAGAGCGTGTCTCGCCATCAAACTTCATAGTTTGGCGAGTAGTGTATGTTATATTTAATTTTGTACTTATCATTTATTTTAAATTAAATAAAATCAAGATTGGATGGGTGTATGTATGTTTGTTACTCAGTCACGCTTCAACAACTGAACGGATTTGGATGAAATTTGGCACGCTGATAGAATATATTCTGGATTAACACATAGGATACTTTTTACCAGGGAAAGCAATATATCTCTCGTACGCGGGTGAAACCGCGGGGTGTAACTAGTTGTGAATAAAGCTTAAACCAGCGTAAATAAATGTAATTATTATGTATGATGTAATGCGATATTTTATACTGGCATAAATCGTAATGAGAAATACAAATTACCATAGAGTTACAATATTTTAAAGTGATAGCGTTAACAACGTTACCTTGTGCGAAGCGTGAGCACTTTCCATATAGATGTATTCACAGATATATCGTACGCTAGTTGATTTACAGTCAGACAATAGCCCTGATTCTGTTGTTCACAACTAAACTAATTTTAATGTCACTATGTCTCTTTCTAACAAAGAACATAAGAAAAGGATGTAAGAAATTTAGTCCTGTCAAATTAGTCCAATGCTTGTTTTCAATATAAATTTAGTCGCCATCTATCGCGGTCACGCCTAAATACACGCAAAATAAGACGGCAAAGATTAATTTGACAACTTAAAATATGTTCTATCCTTTTTCAATCATGTTCGTAAGAAAGAGATGAGATGTGACTAAAATTAGTTTAGTGCGATTTACAACAGAATCGGCACCAATATGTCGATATGGATTCCTAGTCATTTGGTAAAAGTATCGATAAAAACGAGCAATTGGCATTTACTATACTCTAGTACAATCAATCTATGAAAATTACTGATGCAGGAATATCTATAATGAAGACACATGCGACCGCCGCCGGTAACTTTCCGTATAATCCAATGATAACTACCAAGAAACCATTAGACACACTAACCACCATGTAATATGTATCAAGGTTTCATATGAGTTAATTAAATTAAAAGTGTCATGAAGTCTATAAACGCTGTTGGGAACATTGCTAATGGATGGTGATTGGTGTGGTAATTTCTTACCTTTTGAAATGTAGGTTGTAGGTATGTCTGGGAATAAGGGGCGCGATGGAGGGAAAGCACCTTTAATATTAATGCTGGCAAACTTTATTCTACATTTCTTTTTAAAGCGTGTTTTTTTTAAACTATAATTTTAAATTTGACAAAGAGTTTACAAAAATCTTTTAATGCAGTGTTTAAAAGATTTTTGAAAAGTCTTTGTCTAAAAAAAAACACGCTTTAAAAAACTCTGTACTAAGAATTATTAACGACTGATAAGTGTGCAAAGTTTCTGTTTAATCTGATGTTTTGAAGTCAATTAAAATTACATTTGAAGATTCCATTACATACATCATTAACATCTTGTGTCTTTATGGCATTAATCGATAGTATAGAGTCATAGAGAACAAATCTGCCTGATAACCATGAGGTATTAAATTAAAAGAAGACCATGCAATTTTACATAAAATCCTTTTTTAATTTGTGCTAAATCCATCATGGAGACATCGCAATCATTTCCGCGTCAAATACAGTCACTTTCTAACGTCATATAACAGAAAGAGTAGGAGCTATCTTAACTTGGGATTACATGTAAGGGGAACATGTTTGACAATCATCCACGTGTACTGTCAAAGTCTAATTGCACTGTAGCGGCGAACAGCAATGTCAACATCGCAAGCAATCACATCAGTTTGAAATTAGTTCGGTTTTATAACTTCCTTTCGATGTGTTTGGACGTTTGCTTCCTTCTGCGCGCGCGCCGGCCGGTGTGACCTTTGTGCGCGGTACGCACAAACGCAATGCGACGTAGGGTTACCAGGAAATAGAAAATTAAATAATTATCGATTAATATTGTTCATATTAATAGATTTTATCTAATAAAATAAGTTAATAAAGATATACTAGGAACAAGGACATTTTAAATGTTCATTTTCTTTTACTATTTTAAATGTTTAGTTATGAGATTGGCAACATTTACAGTAGTACCCAACTAATATGGCTTACCGATGTACCTGCTCAGAAGATACATTTTCAAACGCAGGAAACCGCTATTTGTCGGCAGTTGCCGCCTTGTTAGCGCGCGCCGTGCGGAGGGGCGTGACTTGCGAGTGAGACGGAACTAATAGCTGCAGTGTATTATGAACCTAATAGTAGTGATTTAAGATTGTTGATTGTAAGTTTTAAGCATTCTTTCGTTAATCTTCGGGGCCATAATTTCTTTTCTGTGCGAACGAAGATTCACGACGCGCCTTATCAGTTGGGTACTACTGTACCAATAACAGAAATTTACTTTGCTGAGTTCCTTGCCGGATCTTTTCAGTAGAAGAAAGCTGACTTCATAACCGGTGGCCAATTCAGTAGCTTTGGCTTTCACAAGTGGCCTACTAGGGCATAATATAAAAAGCTAAACTTACAAAAATTTCTTCTACAGAATGGTCACTGAAAATTTATAGGACAACCCTAGTGACTGAGCCGTGATTCATACTCGCCAACTGAAAATAACATTCGCTCGGTTTCCACGAAACTTCCCTGTGATATTGCGTTTCCCAATTCATAGATATGATCTAAAACTCGTAACAGCTGGTGCACCGCTCTAATTTATACAAATATTCGATGATATTATAATAATATGGAATGAGAAGTGATTCGGTAAATCGATTTTATTTTCATCTCCTTAAGTGTTTATTTGGCTTGGTTTAATAGGAATCCAAGTCCTTTTAGGATTTGTATCATGACTTACCATGGGACAGATAAATTAGAATTTTTAGATAAACGCTAATGAAATGTCGACTAAAATTTTACAGAGGGATGTCATGCAAAGGATATAATTCTATGTATGATATAAGTAGCTACTATTTATAAATTGTTTACACAAATGATAACCAGTTCGAACCATTCCCAATTTTATCTCTAAACCTATACGAACTATTTTTAATCCACGAACTTATGACAACCAGTTCAAGTGATATCCATGTATCATTGAACTAGTATTATTAATCTAGCGGTCGAAAGAGCCATCATAACATGTCGCAAATTTAAACTTTATAACTATACTAATAAAGTTCGTTTTCCAACAGTGACCTGGAGCCAGGAGCGGCGACAGCGCCATCAGGCAGCTCGAGCAGTTCTAGCTTATCGTCCAGGAGTAATGAGAGCAACACCGTCGCCGCTGAACAGCAAGGTATGTGACCATCGTTATACCAAATCCGGCTCGAAGGACCAAATGTATATTTTACTAGATTGCACTCCGCGGTTTCACCTGCCTTGCCAAGGGATCTTTATATTATTCCAGGGTATGGATAGATTCCACCTATCACGCCGCAGGTCGTGGGTTCGATTCCCATCCAGGACATGCATTTGTGTGCATGAACATGTCCGCATGTCCTGAGTCTGGGTGTAATTATGTATATCAAGCATGTGTTTGCAAACAATATGTAGTATATCAGTTATCTGGTTTCCATAGTACAAGCTCTGCTTAGTTTGGGATCAGATAGCCGTGAAGAATGTCCATTTTAGTTTATTTTTCAGTACTTTGAAATACATCTTCAGGGATGATGGAGTATTAAAATACAAGCTTTTTCTAGTTAGGAGCATGCAGCTACAATAGCTTCATGCTAAAATAACTCGTATTGTAATTGTTACAGCGTCCCAATCGGATTGGTCGGAGGAGGACGAGCCCCTCGCGGCGCAGTGGGCGGACAGCTTGCCGGCGCACGTCATCGACTCGTTAGTGCTGTGTCCCCGCCTCAGGAAGCGGCAGGAGGTCATACATGGTCAGTACATACGTTTCACTCTGGGATACTGATTCCCAAGAGATGGATATCTGTAAGAAAGGAGTGAATGCTTGTATGACGGATAGAAGAGACGAATGGAAGGATATGAACAGGGCAGGGTGATGATGGTGATAGTGATTCCGAATGCTTTTGGATCAGTTAGTTGGCAGGGATTCTTTACACTCTCATTTGTAATTTAAAACATGGTTTACATTACCTGCTCTGCGAGCATGGATTTTCGATAAATTAAAGACATCGATAAACTTGATTTAAACCTACAACAAATGTAATTCTCAAAGAGTTACGTCAGATTTGTCGACAAAAATTGATGAATTCATCGATGCATCCATTCTCGCAGGGCTAGTTGTAGATCCAGGGGAAATAGGCATTCCACATAATGCCGCTCATTTAGAAATGCACCTCATTTCTAAATGAGCGGCATTATGTGGAATGCCTATTGCTATTGGTTGATATGACACTATTAGCTTCTCATTCCTTTGATATTATATGAGCTTGTTTGTCTACAAAAGTCTTTTAGCCTTGAAGACCACCTGCTTATAGTGATCAGGAAACACAGAATTCCTTGCTGATTTATTTTTCCATCCCTTAGAGCTGATAGCATCGGAAGGGTCCCATGTGCGCTGGCTGAAGGTCCTGGGCGGAGTGTTCCTGCGGGGGCTGGAGGGGCAGCCCTCACTGCTGCCTCCAGACGAGCTGCGAGCGCTGTTCCCCAACCTGCCCGCCGTGCGAGAGAGACACGCCAGGTAAAGATATCCTTGTCTAACACAACACCCTCACACTATTGCCACTGGACCGATTTTGAAGGGAGTGTAGTGACCACAGACATAAAGAAGTCCACACGCGAATAGATGGTGCCACAAGAACCTGCATCGCGCTGACGTAGTTCGAATACATACTCTACGAAAAGCAGTAATATTTAGGGCCTTCTTTTGGTCTAATTTTATTTTTTTATTTATTTACATAAATGAGTATTTACATCCCACCAATTTTAAATGCTTCATAAGATCTTTTTTCATCAAAGCCCTACATACAATATCTAAATGAAAGTATTATTTCTATTCCATAGGTTGTATTCCGAGTTGAGGCAGGTGCGAAACGAAGCAAAAGACCATGTCGTGCAGATACGACCAATCGCTGATGCCGTGCTGAATACCGTAAGTTTATTTGTGCTGTTTTCGATATTGTGTTGTGTGTGATCTTTATCTTACCGATATGTGTATGTTCCAGCTGGGCGAGTCCGGGTACGCGGGCTGCCTGTCGCACTTCTGCAGCCGGCAGCGCATGGCGCTGGAGCAGCTGCGCGAGCGCAGGCGCAAGCACAAGGAGCTGCACCAGTTCCTCGCCGCCAGGGAGCAGCTGCCGCTCTGTGGCCGGCTGCAGCTCAGGGACCTGCTCGCCTGCGTCTGGCAGAGGTAACCAACACCACTACACTACACACTAAATACTACACTACGCACTACACTAGACTACACACTACACTACACTACACACTACACTACACACTACACTACACTTTACTACACTATACACTACACTACACTACACACTACACTACACACTACACAAGACTACACTATACACTACACTACACACTACACTATACATTATACACTACACTATGCACTACATTACACACTAAACTACACACTACATTACACTATACACTACACATTACACTACATACTACACTACACACTACACTACACACTACAACACATAACCTGTAATTCTAGAATTTAATCTATTTTCATAGAAATCATTGCACAAAAGACAATTTAAAACCAACGGGATTTAAAGATTATTTCCAAAAAAACAAAAGATTCCCAAATGTTCAAACCTTTAATTGTTTGTACAGGTTAACAAAGTACCAGCTCCTACTAGAGGGTATTCTGAAGACGGTATCAGACGGTGAGAGCGAGAAGGAGGAGGATGTGTCTCGCTTGCGCAGAGCTCACGACGTCGCCAGGGACGTGCTTCACGCTGTCGACGGCGCGATCAGGTCTGCTGAGAATGAACACAGGTGAGATTAGCACTAAGGAACCTTGCCCAAGTGTTAAACTCTTTAACCGGATTTAAAAAAGGAGGAGGTTCTATGTTCGACGCGTATGTTTCTTGTATTAAGGCATATCCCGAGGTGTAATAAATTTATTATGATCTGACCGCTTACCATCAGGATGGCCGTATGCTTGTTTACTACTTTCGTGGTATAAAGAAAACTGAAGATAGACATCGAAATAAAGCACGAAAATACGCATAGGCAAGACACTCAAAAAATCATCGGTATTAGAGTATTAGAGGCAGACTTTTCATAAGTGCCTGCGAAGGTCTATTTGAATAAATGATTTTGTATTTTGAATCTATTTGGTAATTTGTCCGCGTAAGGGTGATAAGGCTAAATTTTGGGCCACGACATCTTCTTGTCAATAAAAAAAAACTGTCGAATTATTACAACTACTCGTATCTATCTATACTAATATTATAAATGCGAAAGTAACATAGGCTATTTTTTATCTCGAGAACGCGGCGCGAGTGAAATCGCAGGGGACAGTTAGTATCATATAACTTGATGCATCCTCGTTTGGTTGCTTTATCAGTGAAATTGCCAAAATAGTCATATTTGAAAACATGTCTTGTTGAGTTTCTTGCTGGTTCTTCTCAGATGAAAGTGCTTCAATATTTTTGACCATCACAAGTGTCCCAAGACCTAACCATTCGTTGTATAAATGTGATCCATCTGTTAACACGGTGTATAATGTGCAGATTACGCACGATCCAGAGCAAGTTGGAGGTGCGCGTACCGACCGGCGGGTCCAGCTCATCGTCGGGCGGCGAGTGGGAGGAGCTGCGGAAGCTTCCAGCGGACTTGCCGCTCAGAGCGCTCAGGATGGAGGGGGACCTCGCCATCAGGAACGATAACAACAAGAAGATCAATGTGCTCGTGAGTACTGCA